>JAYKKM010000073.1:117500-626316 GCA_035772405.1 Chrysogorgia sp. JL179-B06 | reverse complement strand
TTAGGTACAGGTATAGGCGAGTCGTTTTAGGCTAAATATAGCAAGTGGGATGAAAAATTTAACTCCGTCAAAGACTACCCATGTATAATGAGTAAAGTTTATTACTCAATTTAAGATTATATCTAGAAAACAATAAAATTTTATTTACTTTAGACAACCACCTAATCAACGATGATAACGTTGCCTGTTCACTTTTACAATGTGATTGCTAACGTCTTGAGCGTTTAAAAAATGAAACAATAAAAGCGATGTCTCAAAACAAATTCGTTATTATTTGTTTCACTGTAAGTGTATGCGTATTAATGACCGGTCAAAAACAGATTTTGACCGAGCTAAAATCAAGTTGACCGTCATTTTGACCAGCGACCTACCGGCCGTTATTTTGAGCCCTGCAGTGTTAGTGCATGTGTTTGCAATGACCGACATTTTTGGCCAGGCGCTATATATTTTGTTTCTACTGCCAGGTAATTTCAAAATCGCTTAATATTTTAGCCGAAATAATTGTATATCGAAACTTATGAACCTAGTACCGGTGTATTAATGTTTACCGTCGCACATACGTGTCATATTATATCCTAAAGAAACGCGTTTCAATTAACTCAAACATGATCTACACCTTCGCTAAACTTTCGTAAATATAACAGTTGCATGGTTGCATGCACCAGGCATTGTAGTAGTATTTGATACCATTCACAGAGCGAGTGAACAAAGACGAAGTCTTGAACGAAAACGTTGAACAGCGAGTCTTGAACAACGTTCAAAACAGCTGGCCATTAGTGTTTATAAAGCTAAGAATAATCTTTATCCTGACGGACTTAAATCTATGTTTGAATCTACATCAAACATTCATTTATATAACTTAAGAAGCAGCTACCGAAGCGGGAAAGCGATGTTTTTTGTTCCCGTGGGGCTGTACTGTGGAATGGTCTGCCGGAAGAGACTAAGACCAAACCATCGGTCTGCTCTTTTAAAGCTTCTCTATTATGAAACCATATTAATTAATTTATAATAAGTTATTTTATAATAATAATTAATCCTTTTGTATTAATTTACTTAATGTTTAAGGTTACATTATATGATGAAACACTGATTTTCGTCATTTTTACATTTTTATATATTTATATCGAGGGGCTGGAGTTCTTTCGATTGCCGCAAGTTTTTTTCGAAAATATTAAAATGCGACCGAGATATAACTAAAAATCTAACGACCACTATTTTTTTGCCGCGAAAGTTGTAATTGTAATTGACAGTGTGTATCAATACCGGATAAGGTTTAGCGGCGTGTTTGTTTATTTAGAAAGATATCCTTTATCATACTTTGTATACTGTCCATACAACACAGCGAAATTTTCTTTTTCGAGCGGTAACAAGTGATTTTTCCCGATCGTAAGTACGCGTGCTTCATGTCTCCGAAATCAAAGGGACAGAGAAAGAATACAAGTCCATTTTGCTTTACACGGAGAAAGAAAAAAGCTGAGCGAAAGGAATTTATTGCGAACGAGAAACAAGCTCTGGCGAATAGTGACATGGGCTCATGGTTTTCTCAAGAAGAACAGTGGCCAGAACAATTCAACGATTCCAGAGCTTGTGCTTCAGCGACAACTGAAGCAGCAACCGCGAGCGCGAGTAAGAGGAAGATAGAAGAAAGCATGAAAGCGTTTCTCTCTGAAGACACAGGTGGCCGCGTTACAGAATCAACTGATCGTTCTGATTTTGAATCACTATCGTACTTTCCTCGGCGGCTTTCCTCTTTTCTGCCGATCAGCCACGCTTGCTTCAAGATTCTCTATGAAAATTGAGCCATCGAATCTGCATTTTGAAAATTATATATTGTTAAAAATAGTTCGGAGATTTTTTAAGTTTAGAATCCAGGAAGCTCGCTATAAACGGGAAATATATACATACCCAATAGCTCTCATGTCCTCAAGAAGAACTTCTCTGCTATTAGTGTCGCTAGCGCTTGACTCCCCATTTGACTCTCCGTCGCGCACGGCAGATCTTCTCCTGCATTTTCGTTTGGCCGATTTGGATTGCGCTGAATTTCGCAGACTAGCTGAAGCTTTGCTTTCTTTACATTTGCGCTTCGCCGGCATATTTGTATGTGTTCCTGTTTGGTTTGTAACCTTGCCAAGTTACCCACTTAGATAAGTTGAACCTGATTGGTTCACAGTTTGAGGTGATGACAGAGGGCGGAGAAACACAACAGAGAGCAGGAAAACCCCGCCAAAGCTCTTTTCATCTTTTATAGAGAATGAAATATTCTCAGATTGTCCTCACAAAAAAAGATTAGTACAGCGTATGTTTTATTCGATTTTCTCCAAACTTGGCCACAATGTAGAACAGTACTACAGGAGCAAAACCGTGTTCGCGTTTTTGATTTAGTGCTATACTTTTCAAGTTATAGGCGTCTGTTCCATCGTCTTTACAAAATTTTGATCAGTTAACTTGTCTGCTTTATATCTCAGCAAATACAATACCTGTCAAAAAACGAGAACACGGTTTTGTTCTTTGATCATTTGAGATGGGAAATATGATGTTTCGGAAGCCTTTGAGCTAAATCAGAAGCGTGCGGATCTTGTGGCGCAAAGGCTGTCATATTTTAAAAAGCTACTCGTAACAACTACAGTTTTAAAAAATGTGGAGTTTTTGCTACATCACTAGCTCCAGCAATGAATTATTGTTATGCTTGCCAAATTTGAAGGGGAAAACCTAAAAATTGAACGCGCGGTGGGCATTTTAGTGAAACGGGTTTTCATCATGTGGAGTAACCTTAACAAGAGCATTATTTTAATGAAGAGATACCGTGTATTTTAATTTTAATTAATTTAATAAAGCTGATTGATGATGATGTTGATGAGGGTTGTTGTAAATACATATATTTCTTGTTTAGTTTATGTTTTAACTAAATACTTACAGTCTGTGAAGCCTGTCTGTTCTTAAACATGTTCTCATGAGCAGAAGATGGTGCAACTTCACGAAAATCAATCACCTTTACTTCACCTTCTGCAGTTTGCACAAGCATGAAACCTCCACTAAAAAAACAAAGAAAAGGTATAGAGAAGGAAAACAACTGTATTCAAACACCCACAATTAAACTACACTTAGAGGACATTGGCAACAAAAATCACAATTTCAAATGTTTTACTTTATGATTAACAAACAGGCTTAGGAAAATAATCAAAGTAAACAAAACTACTCTTGTACAAGACAAGTGTTAATATATACAGTCCTGTAGTGAATGAATTTGTTTTAAATATGATGAATTTTGAATAAATATGAATTTTGAAATAAAATTAAATTTATTAAATTAAAATTATTAAATTATAATTAAAATATAAAATTATTAAATTATAATATTAAATATAAAATTATTAAATTATAATTAAAATATTAAATTATTAAATTATAATTAAAATATTAAATTATTAAATTATAATTAAAATATTAAATTATTAAATTATTTTATTTTTTCCAACATGTTTTAGAATTAGTAAGACCTTGCTAACATATGTAACCTAATTATCAACAATAGATTAATTATACTATTATTTAATATATAAAATACAGAAAGATAAATTTAAAAATAAAATCAAGAATGTATGTACTGTATATAGGTATTAAATGTTAGCCTCAGTGCATGCAAACTCAAAATTTCCTGCAACTGGCGCATAAAAACTAACTCTGGTACCCCTCAGGCACAACAAAGCGGATCGTAGGATACTAAATGAAAGTCGTGTTCGTATCCAATTCACGGTGGCAGAATATCTTTCAGATCGTTTAATTGAAAGTTTTGTTGCTAGTTCCTTGTGGAAATGTGTACATTCCGTGCTCATAGCACCGTTAGTACCAAATATTAATGGCGTGAAGGATCCGTTTTCAACTTGCATGATACGATCGTTGTAAGCACGCTTTTTCTCTTGCTCAGCTTTCTTACGGACTTGATCTGTCGAGAGATTTCTGTTAGACTGGGCATTAATATGCGTTACACGAACATCAAAAAATGCACTTTGCCCCTTCCTCCAAAAACCTCTAGCTTTCACATCAACTCTAGCATTATCCTCGATATTTGCTGTTCTGTGTTGGTAATGTTCTCCTGTTAGGGGCTGAAGTGGTGGCTCGACTGACACATCCTTACACACTTCAGATAGCATGGCAGCTTCGAGGTCACGAATTTCGTTGTGTCTGATGGAAATGAATCCTCCACGCTTACAGTCCATTGCACGTTGAACACTGAACAGTGTGCCACATGGGCACATTGATGGCAAATCTTTGATCGGTCGAGAATATCGAATGTTAAGAGCATCTTTGAATTCACCTTTGTTTAGGACGAAACCTTGGTGTATTAAATTATTAAATTATAATTAAAATATTAAATTATTAAATTATAATTAAAATATAAAATTATTAAATTATAAAATTATAATTAAAATACAAAATTATTAAATTATTAAATTATAATTAAAATATAAAATTATAATTAAAATATTAAATTATTAAATTATAATTTAAATATAAAATTATTAAATTATAATTAAAATATTAAAATTATTAAATTATAATTAAAATATAAAATTATTAAATTATTAAATTAAAATTATAATTAAAATATTAAATTATTAAATTATATAAAATTAAATAAAATTAAATAAAATTAACAAATTAAATAAAATTAAAATTATATTTAAATAAAAATAAATTTGAATTTTGAATAAATAAGATGAATTTATTCTAAATATCCCTAAAGTGAATAGCGTAACTTTTCAGAACAGTTTCTACAGTAGAACCCCTAGGATATTCAACTCTCTACCATCACATCTGCGAGATGTTAACCTTTCTATTGGTGGATTCAAATCTGAACTGCTAAAACATTATCATTATACAACCGAACGCGTGTACGATGTCGAAATACCGCAAACCTTTAAAACCGTATATGTAAAATGTCACCTGTGTCGTCCCCTGTCTAGTCTTATTGTTGAAATGTGCTGTTAGTTTATTTTTATCTTAGGGACCCCGTAATGGAGTGATAAGCTCTGTGGGGTATCCCTGCTACTCAATGTGGCAAAGCTTGTAAATAAATAAATGAATGTGGGAGAGCTTGGAGAGACGATACATGGGCGATCGTCAAGCTCATATCCTCAGAAAAATGATTCTGAGTCCCGTACAGGAATCGAACCTGTAACTTTCTGATTGCCGGTGAGACGCTCTAACCATTGAGCTCACGAGACTCAGATGGAGAGCGAAGGTTACCATTCATTACATCATTATGTACTGGTTCGATTGATATATGTAATTGCGGCCACAATCTATTTTCACACTCTTTTGATTCTAGATGTGATGACTGAGATAATTTTCTTTCTTCTTGAAATACCTTTTGATTTCTCTAAAAGATAATACATTATACAGTGAAAAACCACTGCTGAAAATCTCACGCTCATTCAGACTATAAGCCGTTACGAGGATGTATCAGAAATCGCTCCGCATAAATTGTAATATGAATCGTAAAACAATAATCAAAGTGAGCAAACCGTCGTTTAATGATGGTGTGATTGCAATGTACTTTCAATTGGTCTATGACTGTACGTGTGTGGGATCGGGATTCTTGCATTCGCAACAAAACGTCCGCATTGAGCTAAAATTAAACAACGATATCAATTCGTGTCCGTAATAACAACAACAAGCACTACAAATTTATTTGTCTTTTAACTGTACGCGTGTGAATCTTTTTGAATGGTCCAATATATTTCTTGCCGATGAAGATGATCGCCAACCCTGCTTTTCCGCTGATCATAAACAATTTCTTGCCGATCATTGATCGGCGCTTATTTCGAGCCCTGCGAATCGAACCTGTAACTTTATTATTATTACTAATTTATTTAACCACGGTAAAAAACTCATCAGGATTTTGCATGCACTACACTGTTATTTTCAAGGAGTTAAAATAACTCCCCTGTTACCCCATTTAGGTGGAGTTAAAAAACAACTCCACTATTGGGAGTTAAAATAACTCCCAATAGTGGAGCTATTTGTTAATTTTAACTCCTTGAAAATAACACTTAAAAAATATACTCCCTTTTGGGATATCGTTGTCTGAGAAGATTTGTTAAAAAAAGTCCCAGACGAGTCAAAATGCTATAGTTTCTTACTTTATATCAACTCGGACATACGATGCAGCGACATTCAGGTTATCTGTAGACTACTGTAACTGCAGTTGGATTTGAAGTGTCCTTCGGTTCGAAGACGGCTTTGTCGGCGATCAGGGACAAGGACTATGCTTCAAAAACCCATTTGTTTTTGAAGAAACCTGTCTTCCTGTCAACAAGAATGTTTGGCCTAAGGTTTACGTTCATGCTGCTGTCGACTACAGCCGCCGCTTTTAAGTCTGAATGCCGTACTTATTGGCTTTTTTTACCTTCTTTGTGAATCGTATATAATTATTGCCTTTTTACTTTCTTTGTGGGCTTTGTGAATCGTCGAGTACTGTCCAAGTTATTAAACATATATTTTATGTCTAGTTGAGAAAAGTTTTGTTCTGTTCTTAACTTGTAATACTGCAGTCTGCATGCTCAACAAAATATTCGAAATTTAATAGATTGTTTAAAATTTATACAAGTTATTAAAGTAGGTCAAAAATTTGAAACGAAAATAAGATTCGTAAGTGCTTTTAATAATTCATTATATACGATAAATATTACTATAACTTATAGAGTGATCGGGTGGCGCAGCGGATTAGTCGCGCAACATTAGGTTAATTAAGTTAAGTTTAAGTAGCAAGCACGAGAGGTCGGGTACGAATCCCCAGACCCCCCAGGGACGCGAGTTAATTTTTAACTCCGAAACACGGGTTGGTTTTTAACTCCAAAAACGGGAGTTAATTTAACTCCACAAAACGGCTTATTTTGAACCTTTTTTTTGGACCCGAATTTTGGAGTTAAAATAACTCCCTGAAAATAACAGTGTACCTAAATTACAAAATTACAGTTCTAATACATACATTCACAAATTTCAAATTACAACATTAGATTCTAATATCCCTAATAATACTAAGCTAAAAATACCTGCTTTCCATGAGTGCCGTGCGATAAAAAGGTTAAGAGGTTAAGAAGCTACTGCAGCCGGATTTAAATTCGCCCAGAGTGTCTGCCTTCCGCAACTCGATAGGAAGGCTATTCCATAGCACCGTACCACCATAACTAAAGCTATTTTTTAGGTAGTTAGTACGAGGCTTAGGAATAGCTAGTTTACCCTCGGTGTCTCTCAATGAATAATTCGTTACACTGTTACGGTCTGTGAACATGGGACGCAAATAATTAGGAGCGAGCCCATTAAGTGATTTGTAGACCATAACAGCTTTTTGAAACTTGCGCTGGGAGTCAAGTTTCCTCCAGCCAAGTTTCTCAAGGAGAAAATCACCATTAGTGTCATAACTAGAAAATGTTAACACCCTGGCTGCACGATTTTGTAATTCTTGAAGTTTATCAGCGAGGGTTTTGTTGCAATTATCCCAAACGACGCAACAGCAATCAAAATGCGGTTGAACTAACGAATTGAAAATAAGCTGTAGCGTCGTATCAGAGACAAAATATCTTATACGTTTTAGAGATCCAATGCCTGAAGCAATCTTTTTAGAACTTTCTGATTGTAGGATTTGAGCATCACGATCATCTGTGTAACAATTCTGACCAAAGATAATCCTCCTATATATCATTTTTATTCTCGTATTTTAATTTAATTTAAATTTTTAATCTAATTTAATAACTCATCGATCAATAAAATAATAAAAAATAAATCTAAAATTTATGTCTTCCACCATGTCTCAGATGAATTATGCGCACTGCATTAACTGAGCTCTGTTTACTGGGCAATCAATGAAGGAAATTAGCACACTCCAGATGGGATAAATTGGCTATGGTCATGTCGGACCAATGCCGATTTTATTCAATATTAATTATTTAATTATTTTTTATAATTTAAACTAAATGATTGAGTCCAGTAAAGGTGAGGGCCATAAAACGCCAGATAGGAGAAGAACAATTTACAGTAATATACAATATAGTCAAAAAGGTGGCCAGCCATGGGAAAGGTGGTGGGCAAAGTGGCTCTTAAAAAACAGGGAAACTGAGACTGGATATGTAACTGAATTATTACATGACACCTGAAATCCCACGTGACACCTGAAATCCCACGTGCCACGACAGAATTTAATGGTAAATCTGTCTGTTATTTCATTAAGTGCCTGAGATGACGTCACGTCGGTTACTGTATGTACCAGACACTTAGCTGGCCATTTAAATAGGGCTTCTTGGCCTGCATGTTTAAAGATATATATATATATATATATATATATATATATATATATATATATATATATATATATATATAATATATATATATATATATATATATATATATATATATATATATATATATATATATATATATATATATATATATATATATATATATATATATATATATATATATATATATATATATATATATATATATATATAAACGGAAACAAATAGTCCAAATCAAAAAGTATAAAAGAACTTATCAACTATTTTGTCATCCTTTATACAGAAAGCTAAAAGTGTGGAGGGTTTATTTCACTTTAAATATGTAATATTTTAACTTTAAATATGTAATTTTTTTCACTTTAAATATGTAATATGAAAATGGTAATGAGACGTACCCTCCAATGCCGGAACTTTCAGGGCAAACCACACCGACACACAAAGTAGCTGCAATAGCAGCATCAACAGCAGAACCACCCTTCTTGAGAATATCTTCACCAACATCAGAACAAAGTTTAGCATCTGTTGAGACAGCACCGTGGCCAATATGGTGCTCTCCAGTATAAATATCAATAACAAGGGCAACAGTTACAGCCAGAGCAAAGATTATGGAACCAAGGACTATCACTTTAAGACCACCCGGCTGGATACACTTCCTTGTCGGTTCATTCAGAAGGTGACTTGAAGCCTGAAGAGCAAATATTGTTTATACAATGTAAAATATGTTACTTCACAGATGAGCTCTATCATTCCCCGTACCCTGCATGTACGGAGCAATAAATATAAATACAAAATTTTCCCGCCCTTTTTTAAAAGTCAGCTTTTTTACAAAAGAAATGAAAAAACACGAGCAGCAGTGTTTTATCGGGTTTAAAAACGACTGCATCTAATGCACTAGTCAATTGAAAACCCGGACCCCCGCGGCTATGCGGGGTTTTAACGGGACTTTACCGGGGAAATACAAGGTTTTAACAAACATCGATCTTTTGGTAGCCGAGAATTTAACACTGACCACTGACATGAAAAAACCGGGGATGGCATGTAGCCGGGATTTAACACTCGTAGAGTCTTGGAACTAATCGATTTAGCATGATGAGACGCTTCAGACGAAAAAGCTGACGAAAAAGGAAATCCGACTATTAAATTCAAACATTTGTTATGCTTTTTACAATTAGACTATTATTGTTGGCTTCACATTCTCGATGAGGCTTGAAAGATCCACCAAAGGGTTGGTGGTTGTGTCCGAAGTGCAAGCCTATGCGCAAAAAATGAAAGAACAGTTATTAAAAGACGAAATGAGCAAAACAAATAGAAAGCCTTAACATTTTTTGCGTTCTGTTTGTTGTAAGAATATTAAACTTAATGAGGGAAAACTAAATCTTTATGCCCGGGTAGCCGGGTATCTTAACAACTGAACGGTATTTTGGGTTTTTAACACTCGTGAAATGTTAAAATCCCCGCATAGTCCCGGGGGTCCGTACAGTGTGACCAGATTTGGTAAAATATTTTACTTTTGGTAAAATGTTGTGTTTAAATTCGTGTTTAAATGTTCTGTTGTGCAATAGAGATGCAAAAAAAGCCTGAAAAGCCTGCGATGAACGATGAATGAAACTGTCTAGCCTGCAAAACCTGCTAATTTCGAACATGGAAAAGGAAATTAACGGGTTTTCAGGCTAACCTTGTCGGAGCCATGACGTCACTATTGTATTTGGCGGGAATTGCAGAGAATGCGCACACGTTTCCACGTCGACCTACTTCATGTCTGCCTATTATTTTGTCTCGATTATTTTATTGGGATTTCTATCAAACCGGGGGGGGGCGAAATTTGGTAAAATTTTTCTCGATTTAGTAAAATTTGAACACAAATTTAGTAATAACCGCTGGGAAAATCTGGTCACACTGGGTCCGTAGTTTCAATTGACTAGTGCATAAATAACCATGTTTACCAACTATTTCAGTGATTCAAGCCATTTTCGCCGAGTAAATATTTATGTAGGTCTGTCATTTATTAAGCTTTATTTATTTAATTTATTTATTTAATCAAATTTCAAATTGACATGATTATATTGAGTACATTATATAATGAAAATTTGTGGACAGTTTAAAACAGAATTCAAGATTCCATAGCAATAATAATTATTATAAAGTGTTTGAATCATTTGAAAATTTAACATAATAATAGTCAATTAGTTTGTTACGAAAAGTAGATAAAAGTTGGTACTCTCTAATACATAACGGTAAAGAATTCCATAAACAACAGACACGTATAAAGTAAGAGTTTTTAAAGGACTCAGTTCTACCGAAAGGAATCTTCCGAGTAAGATGGTGAGTATTTCTAAGAGGCTTAGTACATGAGCGAAAAGAAACATATTGAGAAATATCAACCCTACACAGACTCCTGAAACACTTAAAGAAAAAAACAATGTCACTAATTTCTCTACGATAGGCCAACGGAAGTAAATGTAAGCAATCAATGCGTTCACGATAGGACACTACTCATTTCCAACAATAAATCTAGTTGCTCTTCGCTGAATTCGTTCTAGAGCTGTAATATTTTTATGGTGTAAGGTGCCACCATACCACACTAGCATATTCAAGACTGGATCTAACCCAAGTAACATAAAGTAGCTTCTTAATATACCGGTCACTGATATGCTTACATGCGCGATACAAGACATTTAACATCTTCTGGGCTTTAGCAGTTAATATTTTTAACATTTTTTAACATTTTGAACATTTTTTTCAGTTAACATTTAACATTTTCTGGCTTTGCATCAGTGCCATGATGGTGGTTTGATATCGTGGTAAAGAACTGCCATAAATTAAGCCAACTTTCAGCTCAATTTTCTCTTTAAATACGGATTCGTTTGAAAAGCTATATCACGAACTCGAAATAGCTCTTTACCACGGTCTCAAAACACCTCGAAGTTGTTAAAAAACTCGGCCCACATGGCCTCGTTTTTCAACACACTTCTAGGTGTTTTGATACCGTGGTAAATTCTTCTGGCATACCTAATCCTGAACACTTTTACAGGCAACCTCGTAAAAAAGAGAAAAATCGCAGCAAAATTATCCTGTGTAAACGGGCCTTTACAATGCATGAATTGGATATCTTAATTTGAAACCGAATAAATAATTTGTTGAAACAAAATCGGAGAGTACCTCATTCGAGAAGTTGTTAAATTAAAATTTAAAAAAATTTTGTCCATTGAATTAAAAAATAATAAATTGGTGTCCGATCATGTCAGACCAAGTTTTTGGAATTATATTGCACTCTGACCCTAACGTTCACATCTTGGTCAATATTTACTCGATTTCAATTCTGAAAACAGATTTGGAATTACCGAGTCTAAGTATGCATACTTTTGACATTCATAACTAACTTGGCATTCATTCTAAGTCACATTGAGATCGCGGACCAACCCGTTTCGAAATCGCTCGTCATCTTTTGGTCGGCACTAGAGGCAATCCATCGAGGGTCTTTCACCGAGTGGGGACTAGGACTAGTTACTATATTACCAACTGTTTTTGACTGTTTTTAACTGTTTTTAGGAGACATGATTAAAGATTAAAGACCAATAATCATCGGCAATTGTCAAATGCTTTTAGATTCAGTAAATACGTACCTAAAATGAACAGGTTTTGTGATTGGCTATATGGAACAAAGGTGGTTAGGACATTGGTTTCTTTGTGGTTGATTCTATTGTTTTATTGTTTTAATCAACCAATCACAAAACTTGATAGTATAGGTAGGTGATGACCCTTTAGATTACCAATAATGGGTAATTCCACAACAGTAAATTGTAGGATTCTAGAACCCAAAATGTCCTAACCATAACCACCTTTATAAAATAACATGTATGCTACGCAGGCTCTGATTGGTCAATACCCGTGTTTGGATCAAGCCATCCAAACACGGAAATTTCCCGCCAAAATTTTACTTAAGTTTGTGTTGCTCGTTCGTTCGTATTATTTTATAAAAGAAATACCTAATGGTTTTTCCGTGTTTGGATAGCCTGATCCAAACGCTTGGGATGTTGCTCGACTTTCGAAAAGCTAAAAAACACTCGCCTAGCGGCTCGTGTTTCTTTACGCTTTTCTCAAGTCTCGCAAATATCCCGCGTGTTTGGATCAGGCCATCCAAAAACGGAAACATTAGGTATTCAGTCTTTATTGTTCCATATAGCCAATCACAAAACCTGTTCATTTTAGGTACGTATTTACTGAATCTAAAAGCATTTGACAATTGCCGATTATTGGTCTTTAATCTTTAATCATGTACTCCTAAAAAACAGTTAAAAACAGTCAAAAACAGTTGGTAATATAGTAACTAGTCCTAGTCCCCACTCGGTGAAAGACCCTCGGTGGATTGCCTCCAGTGCCGACTGCCGACCTCATCGGTCGGTCTACCATGATCAGCTTGTGCAGTTGTAAGCGTAGTGAGCGTATTCAAGATCAACACCGAGTTGTCAGCCACATTGCTGATTAAGTCAGTTACTTTCAAAATCTACCAACAGAGTCAGAGAACAACTCGACCAAAACAAAGCTGTCGAGAAGAAAGAATTAACTCGGCTATATTGACCCGCAACATACCTCACGATTCGCAAAAGCCCGACGGGAATTATTATTGCGCAATTTTGCAAATTTGTGGAACCCCAAAAATAAAAATAACAGAGCCGAATGACTCGGCTACCACAGTAGCCCGAGTAATAATCTTGTCAACTTCACTAAACACCCAAGTCGAATTTTTAAAAATAATTTCGGCAATTATTGTCGTAAAGTAGAGAACAGCATACGCTATAAATTGAGGTGACGAGATCTTATTGCGTTTAAAAACACGTAGCGCCGGTCCCACAAAACAAAAGACCAATGCCTCCCATAGACGAGATGTCGCATAGGAAGACAACTGAAATAGCGATGTAAACAAAGTATAATTACGCTAATTCGAATCAGTTAATGTATTTCTCAAACTAAAAGTCTCGGCTTGGTAACACTGTGAGAAAATAGGTGAGATAACTGTCAGCCACAAGACAAAGGACGTGCTCTTAATGATTTGAATCAATTGAATGGCGGCATTGAAATAGATTTAAATAGAACTTACGCAGTTGCGCGTAGACCAGGTTTATAAACAAAGTATCAGAATATCACGGCTCTTTCTAATCCCGCAGTTCTGTCGTGAAGTAGTCAAACTAATTTCGTTAACGTTCAAGTGTTCAATCAACTCAAGTCTCTAAAATGTCGAAAAACAAGTCCTACTTAAGCCAAACAAAGCAAACATGTTGGTGTTTCTTGCTGAAAATTTGTAAATATTCTCTTTATAGAATGCAAAAAATTGTAAATAATTACTCTCTGTAGATTGAACATTCCATGCTTAATAAATAATGCATTTTTGCGTTTTTTTTTACATGCAGGTTTACCGCGCGTGCCGAGGTAGAATCGAGTTTTCGTATTTGCTTCAATTTCGATATTGGATATCGCCGATATTATCGATATCGATATTTTTCAATATCGCATTAGCCTAGGTTTTAGCAGGGTTTTGTTAACTCGCAATATATTATTGTGATTTACGCATATATAGAATAGCCTGGAGAGAAGTTCGGAAGATGACATTTACGTTCTGAATATGGCCGACTGGAAGAGACTAAGAAATGCCTGACAAATCTTTCTATTATATATATTTAATGACACACCGCCTCGAATATGGTACACTTATAACAAAAAAAATGTATAATTTACTGCCAACAATCAACGAGAACACAGTATGCAAACAAAAGTCAACCTCGTACACAGGGTCTTCCGGCCGAATAGAGGAATGAAATTTTTTTTTAAATTTTTTTTCTATAAAAAGCCATGTCTGCACCACTTTCAATCTACGCGAAGACGTTCGACAACAAACACTTGGCGATCTTTTAAAGGTTAACAAGAGAAATCTACAACCGGTAGGGCCTCATAGATTCCATTATATAATGTACCTTTTATTAAAGAAGAATGTAAAAAAATATTATAGCAATACACAAAGCCACTGCAAAAATAGAACGATTTTACTATAAAAAGCCAAGTCTGGCTCCAGTTTCAATCTACGCGAAGACGTTCGATGTCTAAACTTTTGCACGTTAACCAGAAAAATCGAAAGAAAACATCTTAAGATCGTTTCCTAAAGAGGCACTAGTTAGTTATTCGAAAACGCATCGCACGCGCAGAATATTTTAGGCGTGCGATTCGGCGCACGCATTTTGCTCATTGAGAGCACTGATAATATTTAATTGCTGTGAGCCCACAGCCCACTATTCTTGACCAGCACTCAAGATTTGCGGTATCCGATATCCACGGGATACAAGATTTTAATTTTGGATATTGGATATCGTAGGCTTAGTATCCCGATGGGATACTATAAAAAATTTGAATTTCGACAAAATAGCCCTGTTTTGGTGCTTTGTTTCTTATTCTTATATTTATTTCAAGGAGGGACACCAGATTTTAAGGTGCTAGTATCCACTTGGATACTGGTAAAATATTCAAATCTTGAGCCCTGTTGACGGCATCCTGTCTTGCCTCAATGCCACCTGATAATGCCAGCTAGATCTATAGATATATGCGATTTTTGTTAGTGAGAAGGTCTAGCTCACTTGGCTGGGCTAATTGCATAATTTATCAGTTCTGGTAAGACACAAAGTCTCATTGTTTCAATATGAACTGCACGTGAACAAGTAGAAATTGTGAATTGTTATAATATGTTGGGAAAAGCAGATAAAACAAATTTTGTCGCCTGTATGAAGTATTTAATGCCAGCCCGGGTAATGCGAGCTAGCCCGGTCAATCGTGTTTACATGGGGGAAAAAACAGCCCGGGTAACCGAGATCTCGGTCTCACAAAGTGAGATCTTGGCTAGGTAGGCTGGCTCTCATATAATCACAAGATGAAAATTAACAAGTAATAATAGCACTAGCACATGCATGATCTCGGCAAAGCGGGCCAGCCCTGCTGGCTCACCTCTATTAAACACCCTCTAAGAAACTATAAAACTAAATGACAGATGTCAGTTCAATGGCATCGACTTTGAAGCTGACTTACAATCTACGCAGAGGCGTAGGAACGGATTTAAAGTTGGGGGGGGGGGGGGCTGAAGTCGACAAGCAGGTAATCGGTGACCACATATTTAGGGGGGAGCGGGAGTTGTCCCCTGGAAAATTTTCAAATCTAGAAGCTCGGAAAGACAATTTGCAGCAATTTGAGCAAACTATTTCATCTAATTCTGCAGCGATCATAGTTCAACTGAATCCAAGAGTTGCCTGCTGCCTCTTACCATGTGATGCCATTTTTGCACCTAGTACTGACAGAAGGGTCTGGGAATCAATATAGCACTCGCTTGGAAAGGGTTTAGGGGTTGGCTAACACTTCAGGTTATACCCATTTGTAAAATCTCGTGTAGATGAAGCCGTAGGTACTGTAGATTACCTTAACTCTTAAGTAGCTTCTCTCCTAGCCTCTATAGTCGTACTAATACAATTGAGAAAAAATCCATTAAATTTAGCAACGCTTGTCCTTGTCTTGTCTTGTCCCCCCCCCCCGGTTCAACGCCTATGAAAGAAGCTAAAATTGAGAGTACAACTCAACTTTCTTTTTGTCTGCCATTGCTTACACTCGAATTTCTTGTGACCCAGCGCTTATAAACAGGACATATTATTCTCTTAATTGTGTTGTGTTGATAAAGAGAAATACCTGTGGAGGAGGGGCACTTAATACTACGTGACCGGACACAGAATATTACATCATTGAAATATTTAGTTTAAAAGTAGGGTTAGTATTCCTTTATTTCAGGGTTAGGACTAGAGTTTTTATTTGGGTTATGGTTAGGGTTTTTGTTCTTGTAAAGCTTCTGAATACCGAGAAAATAACCTTGATGTGTCTATGACGTTGGTCTGTGTCCGACTCCATGTGTGTCTGCCGGTACACGAAGGAGATGCAGGAGGATATTAGATTATATAGCGACAAATATATCTCGAATATTTCGCAGTCATACGGTGCTAAAACATCTAACGAAACACAGTACCTGTTCCAATAGTTGTGTAGATGCTTTATCTTCATCGTTAGAGATCACGTTTCCTAAATTATCCTCTTCCATTCTTACAAGCAGCTGTTTTCTATTCATACGTACTGAACTGTACTAGTCGATAAACACCATATATTAGAGAACTTTTCTGACGGTCAACTGTACCAAGAACACCGTTATCTTCTCCAATGAGTAAGGTAACACTAAAATTGCCACAATAATATGCTTTCGTAGCGGCACACGTCAACACAAATACATTCTTCGGACAACTTCGGAACCACTTCGGGACCTGCCGGTCACGTATTTGAAATTCTTCATAGCGGAGGTAAGACCCTGGGTTACGAGGTTCAGGCTCTGTGGTTCAGGTACAATAGATATAGTCTCCCACCATATGTTACGGTTATTATTAGGGTTATGGTTAGGATTAGAGTTACGGTTAGGGTTAGGGGTAAGATTAGGATTAGGGTTACGGTTTGTGTTAACAACAATATATTCTTAAATTTACTTATAAAACTTATTACAGTTTCATTATAAGATAAAGCCTACTACATATATTACCACTATGAACAAAAAACTATTAATTTTAAAAAAGAAAAGTCTTAACTGCTGACTTAAAATTACCCAACATATCAAAGCTTCTAATTTCCTGTGGTAATGAATTCCACAGTTTTGGTGCTGCAACCGAGAACACTCTGTCTCCATGAGTCACCGTTTTGGATTTTGGCTCAAGTAGCAGATTACGGTCTGATGATCTCAAAGCACGAGTAGGTTTATAAGGTCTGCAAATCGAAATATGTCTGAACACCCTTAAGGGTTAAGATTAGGGTTGAGATTAGTTCCTAATAGTTAATACGTCTATTATTATTATTATTATTATATCCGTTGCTAAGGAAGCTTAGAATTGCCAAAATTTGCCATAGAAATTTCACAGTTTTAAGAATCCATCAAGACAGTGCGTATGTGGTATATGTGGACAAAACTCTTTCGTTTGGTAATGTCATATGATGACGTCATCATAACGTCATCGAAATATGAAAATTCCTATAATCTTCGAAGGTTTTTAAGAAAAATTAATTTGTTACAAAAAGTACGTATGGATTTTAAGAATTTTTAAAAATTAGCCGAGATATCGGATTTTTAAGGTCAATAAACACAATAAAATTTTCATAACTACGTTTTTATTTAATTTATCAATGAATCCCCACGTACTTTTTTATAGAAAGTAATTTAGGTTTATATGACACCAACAATTATAGCATACTGTCAAAAATGACGAAAATTATAGAGTTTTTGTGTTTGTTGATGACCTCAATGTGACGTCATCAATACGTCACCAGACGAAAGAAGTTTGCCAACATATTTCACATATAAAATATCTTGGTTATACCTTGAATTTATTGTCCACTCGTTAAGTATATTGGGCACTAAATGACCTGTCTTTAGCAACCGGTTGTTTAGCAACGGAATACGTCCGAACACACTTAAAGTGCTTATGAAATTCCACAATGATTTTCCTCGAAAGTAGATTTTGAATAATGACGAAATCTGTTTAAATTTTTTCCTTATCATTCACCGTTGTCTAGTTACAAGCATTTGAAATTTTAGCCTGATGACGTCACGAGGTGGACATGCTGTACTAGAGAAATATTAAAGTGTTGATATTTTGTAAAGTGTTATCACGAGAACTACGAAACTTAGTAGCATTTCAACTACCACAATAAGCTATGTGATAAACTACTTTTCGTGGTCACCATGGTAATAAACTAGGCTCCAGGCTCCTGAAAGGAGTAAATAAAAACTTGCTCTAGTTTTAGTATGAGGCATTGTTTAGACAAACACTGTCATTTCTCATATTAAGGACGTCATGCCAAATACATAACCAGAACAAAGCCAACAGCAAGAAAATTACATTTTATGAAATAAGGATAAAAGGGTCTGGAACCTAGAATGTTTCCATGGTAACTATACAAGCATCAGATAACCACAACCTAACGAAAAGATCACTGATCACTGACCATTACGTCCGTCGCACCATTGTTAGGTCGCACCCTATACCCAGTTCAGGCGGTTCATTGAACCAAGCAAAATCTGAGCCAACGGATTATTCCGCTGGCTGTCCCAAATTTCTGGACACGCGACTACAAAAGCCCTCTCTTGAACCGGGCCCCTGAAACCCACGCCACTGCCTCTACCTATCGATCGTTCGTCCACATCTCGGTTATGCAACCCAAGTATGGTCCCCACAATCTGTATAATTGATTAGACGCACCGAATAAGTTCAACGACGAGCAACAAAGACAATAATGAGCCCCGTTTCGCACTAAATCTACTTCGGGTAACATGCTAGCACGAATCTTCTTTTTCAAAACTGTGACTGGCTACAATCAACTCTGAAATCGTACCTACTCCAATAACTCCATACATACCAAAGAAGACAACTAGAATCTGTTCGACCCCTGGCCCACATCTTCTACAATTTCGTCCACGAAAATGTAGAACACTATAACTTTCCAACGATCATTCTTCATACGAACAGGGGCGAAACTTAAGGGGGGTGTAGGGGGGTGTGACACCCCCAAAATACTAAAAATACCAATTGGCAGGGCAAGCAGAGATCTTGCAGGGCAGCGCAGTCGGAGGCTAAGAGAGAAGCTAACCTGCTGCGCAGGCCAAAAGGAACGCAGGGTGTGAGGTGTATGGGTTCACAACAGCTTGGATTCATTTGAATATGCTCGCTGTAGAATTAGATGAAAACGTTTGCTCAAATTGCTGCAAATTGTCTTTCCGAGCTTCTAGATTTCAAAATTTTCTGGAGGACCCCCGCGGCCCCCCTAAATATACGGTCACTGATTACCTCCTACGCCTCTGCTTCCAGAAAAATAATGCATGACGATTATACTTTTATCAGTTTTACGAATGAATTATAAGTAATACAATGGTTTTTAAGAATATAGTGATTAAATCTCCCGCAAACCGAGGAATGTTTGTGAAAGTCCCGAGGGAAAGCATGAGGGCGAAGCCCGAAGGCGTCCCGAGGGATTTTCACAAACATTCCTCGGTTTGCGGGAGATTTGATCACTATATTCTTAAAAACCATTGTATTAGTTTGTAATACCATGATGACCGAGGTGAAACTAGTGTTTTCATTGTACAAAACTAATTGATAGTAGGAGTATTGTGTAATACAATGCATGATCAGTGATGTATTCAACAATTTTCCATTGTAGGAAATTAATATAATTGTGTGAAATGTTTAGTGAAAAGTGAATATTAATAAGTCGAGTAATTAACACTTTATCTTACTGTCATTAACATTGTAGTGTAATTATTTTGTTTGTTGTGTAAAACGTATTAACAAAACTCTTTGTCGTGTCTTTGAATTTTGGCTCATGAATTTTAATCCGGGAGAAATTAGAAATCTGCCCGGCTTTGCCGGGAGATTTAGAGATCTCCCCGCTAAAGCCGGGAATATCGTGATTAAACCACCCGGCGAGAACAAAAGAACCCGAGGTCATCATGGTATTACTAAAGTGAACTTAGTCCGCGCACGCATGTGCAGTTGTTCATGCGTACTGTGAAACCTTGTTTCACGGGCTGTAGTTGTGTCATCCTCGTTGGAGACGGCTCAATGCCTACTCTCGTGCTATTTTTAACTCTATGTATTGCCAGTTTGCCATCACATACCAGACTGACAATAGGAATTTAGTTCAAATGCATGTAGATTGAGGCAGGCTTCCATTATATATACGTTTCGGTAAATTTTACCTACGGGCTGCACTAGGGCACCAAAGATTTTAGCAGGGCAATTTTACCGCGTACACCCCCGCAGCGAAAAAGGTCTAGTTTCGCCCTGCATACGAACATGGGAATGTCCGGCCTCCCGAACGAAATTCGGTTGAAGAAACTTACGTTATCTTACTTTAAATGCAACCTCCTGCAATACCGTAGAATCTCGAAAGTACCCGGGGCGGCAACTTACGAAATTAGTGACCTCTAAGGGCGGCTACTTTCGGAGGGGCGCTTACTTTACGTTTCAAAGTTTTGTTTTATTTTGATTATATTACATAAGAGTTGTTACTTATTATCTAATGCTAATAATTTACCGTACTCGATACCGAATATTCAGATACCGAAATGGAAGAGGACATCTGAACGATGACAAAGACAAACTAATAACTACTGTCTGAAATTCCTGAATCTTGAAGACGTAAATTGCATGTTTTACACTACAGACGCCATTTTGAAGTCATGTGCGCACGCGCGCATAAAATGTTTCTGACGAAAGGGTCATCGGGGTCATGTGAATTTTCAACATGGCATCTATATCGTTACGTTGATATCTCACTATTTTTGCACTTTTCTCACTATTTGGGGGGGGGGGGGGGGAATTGGATCTCACTGTTTTTGCTTTGGATGGGTTGGCCTCTCCAGGGGGGTTGAACATTTCCGGCTATATTTCTGCAAGGACTCGAGCATTCTGAAAAAAATTATCTGTAAGGTCACACTTTTTTTTAAAAATAAACAAGCCCGTTGTTAACGAAATTAAGTTTCGTGTATTCCCATGCGATAACAGTCGCACCAAATGCATGTGAGGTGATTGTTTATTTTGTTGCCCTACATCAACAAAACAGAACGCCATGTGTTTGGTATATATACTGCCTCGTCACTTATAGTAAGCTAACTTAGTTCTCTTTAAAAGCGGACAATCGAACATGCCCAAAAATATAATTTTCGTATTACGGATACCATCTTGTAAACAAAAACACGAACTTTCGGCTGTCTTTGACGAACGTTTTCTTGAGAAATAATCAACTCCCAAAGCTACAAGCCTACAATATATATTAAAACAAAGATAAATTATCTGTTTACAATATGCGTAGTACAGCTTATCAGGCTAGCGAACGTAGTTTTCTTAAAAAGAGCGGATAATCGAACATATCGTAACGTGCATGTTAACAATCCCACATACAGTGGGCTGGTACGAGTGCCATCATGCCATGTATTTGCCCGAAGTACATATGGCAATTTGAGATGAAGGCATTGTTTTTATCGCCTTCCCATCAACCATTGCTGGCACTCTATTTCTAGCCTGTGCCGCCCGCGGAGGAGGCAGTGTCTGGTATGTTCTCTACTCCTTTAGATGGTTTTCACTCATTTGACAAAAGCATAACAATTGTTGCAACGCCGCCATATTTGTGTCCCTCCAAGAGAGATTGTTCGGATAGTGAGATAAATGGTTCTGTGCTTGATCACTTGAATGGCGTTACTCGACTTCTGTAGTACTTCATCCATTACAGCTCTGCCGGACTTCTTTCACGTCTTCTTTTAGCGAAGATAGTTCATCTAGTTGGGCCTTCATTCCTGCCAGTTGATCTTACATTTCGCGTTGTTGATCTTTCATTTCCCGTTGTTGATCTCTCATTTCTGGCAGTTGATTATGGTTCGAAGGGGGCTAGCCCGCGTCTTATATAAATCGCATATTTTTTCAACATTTAGATTACATGGCAAGCGGGGGTTAGCCCGGTTTGCCGGCGGTAAAGCGGGCTGAAAACTGTCGTTTGATGTATGCCGATACTTGTTTGTTTATTTGACGATGTGATCAAATAAGAATGCCATCTTTCACAACAGTAAAATTATCAATGATACAGAATTTTTGATTTTGTATGAGAGTTACTCGTCAAATAATCCAGAATTTCCATACAACTTGTATGCACGATTTGATCTTGAACAAATGGACGAGTCCGAGTGTTTAGCAGAGTTTAGAGTTAAAAAACAGGACATTGCAATATTGGCAAATGTGCTTCAACTACCAGTAAATATCCGATGTCAACAAAGTACAACGTGTGATCACATTGAAGGCTTGTACATGCTGCTAAAACGCTTTTCATATCCATGCCGATATTCAGATATATTTTGATGTTCTAATAAGCAGTCCTAAAATGGAACTTATTAGAACATCAAAACATTGTTTCTGTGTTTCGTGATTGTTTTGTCACGGCTTATTTTCTATTAAGATCGAGGCATTCGCAAGTAAGCTACGACAGTGAACAATTGCTTTTATTGACAATACTTACAAATAATTCCATCGACATAACAAGTAACAAGTATAACAACATGACCAGCTGTTGTGGTTTAGTGGTTTACCACACATGTCTATGAGCTGGGAGACACCGAGGTTCATATCCTGGGTCGGACCTCCACCCAGGGTCTTAAATGAAATAATCGAGGAGAAAGTGCTGCCTTTGCAATAATATCAGCAAATGGTAAGATTTCAGGTCTTCTCGGATAATGACCTTAAATCGTAGGCCCTCGGAACCCCTAACAATTGGGCATCTAGCGTTCACCAAAGAGTGATAAATCTCATAAACTCAAACTTAAACTAAACAGTGCAAAACTGCGGAAAAGGTAACGTAACTCTGTGCAAATGAAGCGATATTTGGCAATTGATAATTATTTGATAATTGTGAATATTGGGCTGTAATCGTCGACGTCAACTCAAAACGTATCCCGGCTTACCGCCAGCCCGCTCCATGTAATCACCCTCCTAAAAGTGGACACGACATTGGCGTATTGTTTTTCTAAAGTACCTTCGATTGTTACTTATCAAGGAAAACAACCGGTAGAATTGTTCCGAGAATCAAATGCTACAGGATAGATATGATGTTATCATGTTACAGAGATGCGTTGAAACGCTATGGTTGACAGGAAACTCCATCTTGAACATGCACAAAGAGCGTGTTGAGCCAAAATCCAAAACGGTGACTCATGGAGACAGAACATTCTCAGTTACCGCACCAAAACTGTGGAATTACCACAGGAAATTAGAAGCATTGATATTTTAAGTAGTTTTAAGTCAGCACTTAAGCCTTTTCTTTTTTAAAATGAATAGTTTTTTGTTCATAGTGGTAATATATGTAGTAGGCTTTATCTTATAATGAAACTGTAATTAGTTTTATAAGTAACATTAAGAATATATTGTTGTAAGAGCATTGAGACTATTGTATTTAATACGTCTTTATTATTATTATTATTGCGCTCGTGACGTCTGTGAGTGGTTCATCATCCCCACCTTTTTATGAGGATTTATCCCCTCGCCATCATTCATGTATTTCTTGTAGCCCAAGTAATCTCCTTCTCCAAAACGTCGTGTTTCTTTAACTGTGAAACACGGAAAATGTTTTCTATTATCTTAAAGAGATTTTACTTAAAGAGAGCAATTAAATATCATATCGTATCGTATCGTATCGTATCGTATTACATTATATTATATTATATTATATTATTATAATATAATATAATATAATATTATATTATATTATAATATAATATAATATTATATTATATTATTAATAATATTATTATTAATTATTAATTGTTAATTAATTATTAATTAATTAATTAATTATTAATTATTGTTATTATTAATAATATAATATTATTAATAATATAATATTATATTAGAATATTAGAATATTATATTTAGCAATTAAATATCTTTTATTATGTCTTGTCTCAAAGTCCTTTGCTGGGCACTAATATTTATCTTTAAGAGTCATTTTGTTTACTTGGATTACCATCCTATGATCGTTTGTTTATCAGAAAGGCAAAAATAATTTTTATTGCCATATCCCTTTAAATACAAACACTTATATCCCGGTATAACGAATGTCTGTCTATTAAAATATAATAACAAAGATGGCTACAAACTTTTAATGAATCAAAGTGTATTACATCTATTCATAATTGTCAATAAATCACTCGTCCAGTTTAATACGTACTATAGTTCTATCCATCGATAAATGAAAATGTTTTAAACAAGAGAAAAGGCGTTTCACGCGATAAGGCAGATTGTAACCTATGCCAAAGAAAGAAGTGGGAGAAATAGTGAGAGAGAGGGGAAAGTGGGAGAAAGGGTGTCAGAGAGGGGGAAGTGGGAGAAAGGGTGTGCGAGAGGGGGAGGTAGGAGAAAGGGCGAGAGAGAGTGGGAAGTGGGAGAAAGGATGAGAGAGATAGGGAAGTACGAGAAAGGGTGAGAGAGAGCGAAGTGGGAGAAAGGGTGAGAGAGAGAGGGAAGTGGGGAGAAAGGGTGAGAGAGAGAGGGAAGTGGGGGAAAGGGTGAGAGAGAGAGGGAAGTGGGGGAAAGGGTGAGAGAGAGAGGGAAGTGGGAGAAAGGGTGAGAGAGAGAGGGAAGTGGGAGAAAGGGTGAGAGAGAGAGAGGGAAGGAAGTGAGAGAAAGGGTGAGAGAGAGAGAGAGAAGTGGGAGAAAGGGTGAGAGAGGGGAAGTGGGAGAAAGGGTGAGAGAGAGAGGGAAGTGGGAGAAAGGGTGAGAGAGGGGGAAGTTAAAGGGTGAGAGAGAGAGGGAAGTGAGAGAAAGGGTGAGAGAGAGAGAGAAGTGAGAGAAAGGGTGAGAGAGAGAGAGAAGTGGGAGAAAGGGAGAGAGAGGGGGAAGTGGGAGAAAGAGTGAGAGAGAGAGGGAAGTGGGAGAAAGGGTGAGAGAGGGGGAAGTGAGAAAAAGGGTGATAGAGAGAGGGAAGTGGGAGAAAGGATGAGAAAGAGAGGGAAGGAAGTGAGAGAAAGGGTGAGAGAGAGAAGTGAGAGAAAGGGTGAGAGAGAGAGGGAAGTGGGAGAAAGGGTGAGAGAGGGGGAAGTGGGAGAAAGGGTGAAAGAGAGAGGGAAGTGGGAGAAAGGGAGAGAGAGAGGGAAGTGGGAGAAAGGGAGAGAGAGAGAGGGAAGTGGGAGAAAGGGTGAGAGAGAGAGGGAAGTGGGAGAAAGGGTGAGAGAGAGAGGGAAGGGAGTGAGAGAAAGGGTGAGAGAGAGAAGTGAGAGAAAGGGTGAGAGAGATAAGTGAGAGAAAGGGTGAGAGGGCGAAGTGGGAGAAAGGGTGAAAGAGAGAGGGAAGTGAGAGAAAGTGTGTGAGAGAGAGGGAAAGAAGTGAGAGAAAGGGTGAGAGAGAGAGATGTGGGAGAAATGGTGTGAGAAATTGATTGATTCAGTCTTATTCAGATACGATGGTTCCATAAGTCTTACAACTTTTTTACACGAAAGCCGATAGTAGGGTGAGATGGTAGAGATAGTAGGGTGGTGGAGAAGGAGCAAGAAAAGGTAAACAAGTACATGGACCTGGCGATTGAAGTGAAGGCGCTGTGGAAGTTAAAGGAGGTTAAGATCGTGCCTATTGTGATAGGTGCATTAGGAACTGTCTCCGTTAACCTGAAGATGTTTTTGACAAACATAAATGTGTCGATAGGAGTGGATGTGATTCAGAAGACAGTGTTACTGGGATCAGCCCGAATCCTCAGAAGAACCCTCACGATCTAAGGCAACTGGTTGCTGCCCGACGGAGGAGTTTCCACAGACAGACAGACAGACAGACAGACAGACAGACAGACAGACAGACAGACGGACAGACGGACGGACGGACGGACGGACGGACGGACGGACGGACGGACGGACGGACGGACGGACGGACGGACGGACGGACGGACGGACGGACGGACGGACGGACGGACGGACGGACGGACGGACGGACGGACGGACGGACGGACGGACGGACGGACGGACGGACGGACGGACGGACGGACGGACGGACGGACGGACGGACGGACGGACGGACGGACAGACAGACAGACAGACAGACAGACAGACAGACAGACAGACAGACAGACAGACAGACAGACAGACAGACAGACAGACAGACAGACAGACAGACAGACAGACAGACAGACAGACAGACAGACAGACAGACAGACAGACAGACAGACAGACAGACAGACAGACAGACAGACAGACAGGAAAATCAGTTACCTTCCTTTTCAATTTGTAAACTTTTGTTTTAAATAATTTTCGATCGACTTCGCACTCCTTTCCACCCAGTCGATGTTGGTTTGGATTCGTTCAATGGCTTGGGTAGCAGCACGGGCCCCAGACCCCTTATCTCTGTTGTGGAAGAAATCTGTCACCTAATTTGGACGAATTAAAAAAGATAAAATAACGACAGAGGTATGGAAGAGTTGTTTTCGTTTAGTGATGGTTTAAATTTGGAAATAAGCAAACTTTCACGAACGAGAAGTTCGAGATTGGAGTGAGCTGAAGAAATTATAGAGAAATCATCAGACGAGATAGCGTGTTTAGTGAATCGAGAATGTGCGAAAACGTTTGAGAGTGCTGAGACGGTTAAAGTGCCCCTAATTTAATTTTTTTCCCTCATTTTTTTATCAATTGCTACGATTATAATTACCCTAAGCATGTGGTGACCTACTTTTTAAGGTGGCTCGATAGTCTAAATCATGAGAAATTGCATTTTTTATTTTGGTTCATTGCATAGCTCTAGCGGTGGTCTTGATTATTGAAACGTTTCACACTTGTAGCATTTGTATATCTAGAGAAATTGTGTTTATGATAAGCGGCAGATTTTATGCAAATTAGTTTTCTGGATTTATTGGAAACACGATTTCCCCACTTAGGTAAACTTTAAGCGTTTAAAACTTTTCAGTAACCAAGACCAGCACTAGAGCTATGCAATGAACAACGATGAAGCTCAGATCTGCGTTACAAACATTTTTATGCGCAAAAAGGCAATTTCTCATGATTTAGACTGTCAAGCCACCTTAAAGGGTTTTTCCTCAAAGTTTGAGGAAAGGCTAAAATATATGAAGGCATTGACATATCTGTAAAATAATTCGTCATTATACAGCTCTGGTATTGCATGTACCACATACAAAATTTCTGACCCTTAGCACTTACCTGTTTGGAGAAATCACTATTGGCGCGTCCTACAGTTTCGTGCCTTTAAAAATGTTGTGTTCGCGCAAAAGGGTGTGACTGCTAAGCAATTAAAGATATGGACCCAAATATTTTTCTTTGTAAATGCTATTGGACCATGTTAACTACTTATGTAAAAAATATGACTATATAAAATTTGTAGTATGATAAATCGTGCTCTCAAAATTACTCCATTTTGACTATCGAGCCACCCATATTCCATCAACTGAAATATTTATATCACAATCCTCTAAACGATGGATGGATGAATGGATAGAGGGAAACGGATGGATGAATAGAGGGAGGGATGAATGAATAGAGGGAGGGATGAATGAATAGAGGGATGGATGAATGGATGAATGGATAGAGGGATGGATGAATGAATAGAGGGATGGATGAATGAATAGAGGGATGGATGAATAGATAGAGGGATGGATGAATGAATAGAGGGATGGATGAATGGATAGAGGGATGGATGGATGAATGGATAGAGGGAAACGGATGAATGAATAGAGGGATGGATGAATGAATAGAGGGATGGATGAATGAATAGAGGGATGGATGAATGGATGAATGGATAGAGGGATGGATGAATGAATAGAGGGATGGATGAATGAATAGAGGGATGGATGAATAGATAGAGGGATGGATGAATGAATAGAGGGATGGATGAATGGATAGAGGGATGGATGAATGAATAGAGGGATGGATGAATGGATGGAGAGATGGATGAATGAATAGAGGGATGGATGAATGAATAGAGGGATGGATGAATGAATAGAGGGATGGATGAATGGATAGAGGGATGGATGAATGAATAGAGGGATGGATGAATGGATAGAGGGATGGATGAATGAATAGAGGGATGGATGAATGAATAGAGGGATGGATGAATGAATAGAGGGATGGATGAATGAATAGAGAGATGGATGAATGGATAGAGGGATGGATGAATGAATAGAGAGATGGATGAATGAATAGAGGGATGGATGAATGGATGGATGGATGGATGAATGAATAGAGGGATGGATGAATGAATAGAGGGATGGATGAATGAATAGAGGGATGGATGAATGGATAGAGGGATGGATGAATGAATAGAGGGATGGATGAATGAATAGAGAGATGGATGAATGTATAGAGGGATGGATGAATGAATAGAGAGATGGATGAATGAATAGAGGGATGGATGAATGAATGAATAGAGGGATGGATGAATGTATAGAGGGATGGATGAATGAATAGAGGGATGGATGAATGAATAGAGGGATGGATGAATGAATAGAGGGATGGATGAATGAATAGAGGGATGGATGAATGGATGGATGGATGGATGAATGAATAGAGGGATGGATGAATGAATAGAGGGATGGATGAATGAATAGAGGGATGGATGAATGTATAGAGAGATGGATGAATGAATAGAGAGATGGATGAATGTATAGAGGGATGGATGAATGAATAGAGAGATGGATGAATGAATAGAGGGATGGATGAATGAATGAATAGAGGGATGGATGAATGTATAGAGGGATGGATGAATGAATAGAGGGATGGATGAATGTATAGAGGGATGGATGAATGAATAGAGAGATGGATGAATGAATAGAGGGATGGATGAATGTATAGAGGGATGGATGAATGAATAGAGGGATGGATGAATGAATAGAGGGATGGATGGATGGATAGAGGGATGGATGAATGTATAGATGGATGGATGAATGAATAGAGGGATGGATGAATGGATAGAGGGATGGATGAATGAATAGAGGGATGGATGAATGAATAGAGGGATGGATGAATGAATAGAGGGATGGATGAATGTATAGAGGGATGGATGAATGAATAGAGGGATGGATGAATGTATAGAGAGATGGATGAATGAATAGAGGGATGGATGAATGAATAGAGGGATGGATGAATGAATAGAGGGAGATAGATGGATGAATAAAAAGATGGACGAATGGACAGATGGAGGGATGCATAGCCCTCTATGGATAAATGGATAGAGGGATGGACAGATGGATGGATTGATGAAAGTCATAGAGTGAATGGATGCTGGATTCCTGTCTAAAAGTTCTGTTTCTCCGTATTGGTGCAGAGCACTTTAATAGCGCATATTTTTAGAAAGAACATCAGAGCATTTTTTAAATTAAAGAACGGCTTTTAGCCAATCAGAGCGTGTGTTTTTTCCCCTCATAATTTTCTAACATTATTAACTAACTTACATCTTCCAAATCAATTTTCGTATTCATGCTGCTTGTTGAACTTGTAATGACACTTGCCATTCTGAAACTACTCTTGCTGTACCTACACAGAAAAGTTTGTATTATGGTTAGAGATATCATTCACGATCAGAAGGATGTTCGAGATTAATGGCCATATAATGCTGTGTCACTTAAGTTTTAAAATCGCAGAAAATGTCTGCTAAAGCTCTTGTATATTAAAACATTCGCTATAGTCATATGTGACTCATCATCTTAGTCCATGTAGCTCGATAGTTAGAGCATCTCATGACTAGTCATCAGAAGGTTACTGCAGGTTGTACACATATGTAAGCTTCACTCATCATCTTAGTCCACGTAGCTTAATAGTTAGAGCATCTCACTAGTCAACAGACGGTTACTGCAGGTTGTACACAAATGTAACCTTCACTCATCATCTTAGTCCATGTAGCTCAATAGTTAGAACATCTCACTAGTCATCAGAAGGTTACAAGTTGTACACATATGTAACCTTCACTCATCATCTTAGTCCATGTAGCTCAATAGTTAGAGCATCTCACTAGTCATCAGAAGGTTACAGGTTGTACACATATGTAACCTTCACTCATCATCTTAGTCCATGTAGCTCAATAGATAGAGCATCTCACTAGTCATCAGAAGGTTACAGGTTGTACACAATGTAACCTTCACTCATCATATAATCTCACTACAGTCAACAGGAGCCAGGTGCTAATGGCACAACAATGCGTTTAATAATCATATCAAAGACACTTAAATATTCACTAATCACTTCTTACCTTTCATAAAACAAATCCCAGTTTTCTTTCAAAAACTTCCACGCAAACTCTCGTCCAATAGAATTATAAGCCACGTAGCTCACTACCGTTACAGTGTCCTGGGAACGAATTTTCGTCTCATCAAGCGAGTAACGCAATAACCTGAAGAGGAAAGTAATAATAACTAGGAGTTCTTATCAGAAGTGAAATACTGCTTTTCAATTTCTCACAGTTATGGCCGTGAATGACATAAGTAGGCATTGGACAAGGGGATATCTATAAAATTACCGGAGCGATTGTAGTATACCTGTCCACTTTTTGGACACTTAACGCGTACGGACATTGGCGAGTGGTGATCTGACGAACTACATAAAGAGGTTTTTACGAAGGGCATACAAGTTTGCGTAATATAATAGGTACGTGTGTTATGTATTTAGACTCGCTAATTTCGAATCTGTTTTCACAATTGAAAACGGTTAAATATTGATCGAGATAACGTTCAAAATAATATACGACGAAGCGGGCCGCGGCTGACTGATTGCCGAATAATTTAGTACATAAACCGTTTTTACGAATGGTATGCACGTTCTCCTAATATAATGGACACGTATGTTATGTATTTAGACTCGGTAATTCCAAAACTGTTTTCATAATTGAAATCGAGTAAATATTGGCCGAGATAACGTTCAAAATCTACGTACGACGAACCGGACTTTTGGGTGGGGTGATGTACGACAACAATTAACGAATCCACGAGGCGCCCGCGCTGCTCATGGCCCGCGGATATGTAACTACTGCTATTTACATGTATAAAGTAAAAAATCAACTTGCACCTAACAGTGTATCAGAAATATTTGCCCTCAAACAATCTAGTTATTCATTAAGAAATGGTGATTTCGATATACCTAGATTCAATACAGTCAATTATGGTAAACACTCACTACATTATTTTGGACCAATGTTATGGTCAAGGTTAAGTAGTGATATTAGGAATTCTACAAATCTTAAGGTATTTAAAAATGTTATTCGTAAGTTGGATATTAATAGCCTTTTAGAAAATAACAGTAACTGCTGTGAGCTTTGCAGTACATGAATGTTCCATGTATGTCTGACCAATCGTTTTAAGTTCATTGTAAATATTATTTTTATTGTAAAATTATCTTATTATGCAATTGCCTATATTATCTTACTTTTGTAATTTATTGGCAGTTAGATAGGATATATAGTGTCCCCAATTTGCCTTCTTAGGCTAAATAATTTTGACACTTGAATAAAGTTATTGTATTGTATTGTTATTGTTATTGTTATTGTTATTGTTATTGTATTGTATTGTATTGTATTGTATTGTATTGTTATTGTATTGTATTGTATTGTTATTGTTATTGTTATTGTTATTGTATTGTATTGTATTGTATTGTATTGTATTGTATTGTATTGTATTGTATTCATGTTACAACAACATAATGACGCGCCCACGTCGTCGTGAGATACAGCGATATAAACCTAGTTCTTTTTTCACTTGAATCTGTGTTAGTTGTTATTATTAAAGGTGGGTTACAGTCCCTTCTGCGCATGTGCGGGGTTTGTTTACGTTTTGCTTGTTTTGTTTATGTTGGGAGACTCCACACCGGAAATGGCTGCTATATTATTAAGCACGTTGTTTTTATCGCAAGCTGGATTTAAGTCCTTTGATATCGAATCCTGGATCTACTTTGCTATAATGGAAGGCCTTTAAAGGGTCAAAGATTTGTTCTATTTTATAAAATGCTTACCAGAATATTAAAATCCCCGAGAATTTCACTCGTATATTTTCAAGGCATCTACGTAGTCTTGGTGTCTCGCCACTTCATTGTTCATATTTAATCAATTATTTTCTTCTTTGAATTTCTTCCATGTCGTGTGTGTGAAATAAATACAGTTTATCTCTACCAGCGTAGCAAAATAGATTGGAATTCGAAATCAAAGGATTTAAATCACCATATTGTTCTACACGCCTGCGGTAAAAACAACGCACTTGTGGAGTCTCCAGCATAAACAAAACAAGCAAAACGTAAACAAACCCCGCACATAGCAAAAGTGGAGAAAGTACAAAGGAAAGCGGCAAGATTCTGTACAGGAAATTACAAACAAACAGCCAGTGTTACGGATATGATAAAAGAATTGGATTGGGATACTTTGGAGTTAAGGAGATCAAAGTCTCGACTAAATATGATGTATAAACTGAGCCATAAGATAGCTAATTTTGATACAAGTGAACACCTCGTGTTCAATAGCGAAAAAAGGACACGTGGCAGCCATAATTTTAAATATGTTTTACCTAAAATAAATAAAGACGTTTTTAAATATTCATTTTTTCCACGAACAATTAAAGATTGGAACTCTTTACCAAACATTTTAGTAAATACGAACTCATACGAGTCTTTTAAATTGGAACTTGAGAATTTTTATCCAAAGGCAAGGTAGTTTTATACCTACTTTTGCCATATTTTTAAACCTAGGTTACTGTAAATTTTAATTAGTACAGTTGGTGTGATACCTTACACGGTCTTTACCGACTTAATGTATGTAGATGTAGATGTAGACATGCGCAGAAGGGACTGTATTAAACCCACCTTTAACTTCTTATAAGTTATTTGCTAAAATATTGACCTCGCATGTTCGGTCTGTACTAGTAGTGAAATATCGGACCTCCGTTCAAAATTAAAATGTCTGCATATTACCCTTCCCTTTGAGATCTTTTCCCCCAGAAAATTCCTCGCAGAAATCGCCGGAAATACACTTTTGTTATTATATCATGTGTGAGATTGGCGAAGTGTTACTGAAAGCGTCTCTCGCGTTATATTATAACAATAATAACAATTATCGGGGGGTGTCTCACCTTCGTAATATCCAAGGTTCTTTCGAACCAGTTAAGCCATATAGTAGTTTACTCCTTTCGGAAGCGACGGTTTCGTTTTGATATTTTTTAAACAGCCTGTCCCATTCCTCGTATCCAGTGTTAGCTATCCCATAATAATAGATAAGTGATTTCAAATCAACATCAAGCTTCGTCCTGGTGACATGTGAAAAGGAGAATCAATGTAAGTGGCCTTCTTGCGCTAATAGAACACATTTACACGGGTCTCACACAAGAATAACACAAGGCCACTTTTAAGGATTTTTCTGTGGGGAGTCGTTCACGAAAAGGGATCTTCGTAGCAAAAAGTATTGGCTTACTGTGCTTTTCTATGGTAGCTTTTTCTATATGCACAATTTGGGGAAGAATTATCATTTATAGACCCGGAGCGAGGGGAATTCGACGAAATATTTACCAGGGGAGGGATGATATATCATCCCGAGGGGTAATATTTCGACGAATTCCACGAGCGGAGGGTCTATAAATTATATATTATACCGAAACAATATTGGATGCTGTCCTGAAACGTCTAGAAACGTCTTGTTGTTCCTCCATTGTTTACAGGCTCGTCTTGGTTTACGCGCGTGTTATTTTGTTTTCGCGCGTGGTATTTGCTTTCGCGCGTGATACTCGAGTCGAATACACATTCACTATTAACCACGCCACAGAGGGGAATTCCAGTTTAAATTGACTGCTCACGTGGTACAAATCTAGCTCTTTGATTGGACAATTTATAGTTGAGGTATAATATCACCTAATTATATACCTTATGATATATAGGCCTAATTTTCTGTTAAATGCTTTTCCAGCAAATAAGAAAATATGGTATATAATGAAATTTCAATATCTTACCCACTCAAGTAGTCTTTGAATAGCATGGGGACATTTTTCTTGCATTCTGGATGGCCATAGGAACATGCAGAACGTAAAATAAGACTTCTTATGTATCTGAAATAATAAAATAGTTTAAGATTTAGAATGATAACATTATCCATCTATTTTTTAATTAATATTTTTTTCTATTCATCCTTACCCTAACGCCCAGCTGCAGTTAAATCCGAAGCCTAACCCGCTCTAGTTTCAATGGACGAACATCATCAAGCTCCGGATAACCTGTAACATCGATAGCACAGTGGACTAATTTCACTCCCAGAATCATTTGGAATAATATGTTGAGGATCAAACTCTATGCGGGAAAAAGGTTGAGGATGAAACTCTATAGAGGGATTACAGTGAAACTCTAGGCTGGAATAAGGCTGAGGATGAAACTCTAGGCTGGAATAAGGCTGAGAATGAAACTCTAGGCGGGAATAAGGCTGAGGATGAAACTCTAGACAGGAATAATGCTGAGAATGAAACTCTAGGCTGGAATAATGCTGAGGATGAAACTCTAGGCGGGAATAAGGCTGAGGATGAAACTCTAGGCGGGAATAAGGCTGAGGATGAAACTCTAGAAAGGAATGAGGCTGTGGATGAAACTCTAGGCGAGAATAAGGCTGAGGATGAAACTCTAGACGGGAATAAGGCTGAGGATGAAACTCTAGGCGGGAATAAGGCTGAGGATGAAACTCTAGACAGGAATAAGGCTGAGGATGAAACTCTAGGCAGGAATAAGGCTGAGGATGAAACTCTAGGCGGGAATAAGGCTGAGGATGAAACTCTAGGCGGAAATAAGGATGAGGATGAAATTCTAGGCGGGAATAAGGATGAGGATTAAACTCTAGACAGGAATAAGGCTGAGGATGAAACTCTAGGCGGGAATAAGGCTGAGGATGAAACTCTAGACAGGAATAAGGCTGAGGATGAAACTCTAGACAGGAATAAGGCTGAGGATGAAACTCTAGACAGGAATAAGGCTGAGGATGAAACTCTAGGCGGAAATAAGGCTGAGGATGAAACTCTAGACAGGAATAAGGCTGAGGATGAAACTCTAGGCTGGAATAAGGCTGAGGATGAAACTCTAGGCGGGAATAAGGCTGAGGATGAAACTCTAGACTGGAATAAGGCTGAGGATGAAACTCTAGACAGGAATAAGGATGAGGATGAAACTCTAGACAGGAATAAGGCTGAGGATGAAACTCTAGACGGGAATAAGGATGAGGACGAAACTCTAGGCGGAAATAAGGCTGAGGATGAAACTCTAGGCGGGAATAAGGCTGAGGATGAAACTCTAGACTGGAATAAGGCTGAGGATGAAACTCTAGACAGGAATAAGGCTGAGGATGAAACTCTAGACAGGAATAAGGCTGAGGATGAAACTCTAGGCGGAAATAAGGCTGAGGATGAAACTCTAGACAGGAATAAGGCTGAGGATGAAACTCTAGGCTGGAATAAGGCTGAGGATGAAACTCTAGGCGGGAATAAGGCTGAGGATGAAACTCTAGACTGGAATAAGGCTGAGGATGAAACTCTAGACAGGAATAAGGATGAGGATGAAACTCTAGACAGGAATAAGGCTGAGGATGAAACTCTAGACGGGAATAAGGATGAGGATGAAACTCTAGGCGGAAATAAGGCTGAGGATGAAACTCTAGGCGGGAATAAGGCTGAGGATGAAACTCTAGACTGGAATAAGGCTGAGGATGAAACTCTAGACAGGAATAAGGCTGAGGATGAAACTCTAGACAGGAATAAGGCTGAGGATGAAACTCTAGGCGGGAATAAGGCTGAGGATGAAACTCTAGACGGGAATAAGGCTGAGGATGAAACTCTAGGCGGGAATAAGGCTGAGGATGAAACTCTAGGCGGAAATAAGGCTGAGGATGAAACTCTAGGCTGGAATAAGGCTGAGGATGAAACTCTAGGCGGGAATAAGGCTGAGGATGAAACTCTATACAGGGGTTACAGTGAAACTCTAGACAGGAATAAGGCTGAGGATGAAACTCTAGGCTGGAATAAGGCTGAGGATGAAACTCTAGACAGGAATAAGGCTGAGGATGAAACTCTAGGCGGGAATAAGGCTGAGGATGAAACTCTAGGCGGGAATAAGGCTGAGGATGAAACTCTAGGCTGGAATAAGGCTGAGGATGAAACTCTATACAGGGGTTACAGCGAAACTCTAGACAGGAATAAGGCTGAGGATGTAACTCTAGACGGGAATAAGGCTGAGGATGAAACTCTATACAGGGGTTACAGTGAAACTCTAGACAGGAATAAGGCTGAGGATGTAACTCTAGACGGGAATAAGGCTGATGATGTAACTCTAGGCGGAAATAAGGCTGAGGATGAAACTCTAGGCTGGAATAAGGCTGAGGATGTAACTCTAGGCGGGAATAAGGCTAAGGATGAAACTCTAGACGGGAATAAGGCTGAGGATGAAACTCTAGACAGGAATAAGGCTGAGGATGAAACTCTAGACAGGAATAAGGCTGAGGATGAAACTCTAGACAGGAATAAGGCTGAGGATGAAACTCTAGGCGGAAATAAGGCTGAGGATGAAACTCTAGACAGGAATAAGGCTGAGGATGAAACTCTAGGCTGGAATAAGGCTGAGGATGAAACTCTAGGCGGGAATAAGGCTGAGGATGAAACTCTAGACTGGAATAAGGCTGAGGATGAAACTCTAGACAGGAATAAGGATGAGGATGAAACTCTAGACAGGAATAAGGCTGAGGATGAAAACTCTAGACGGGAATAAGGATGAGGATGAAACTCTAGGCGGAAATAAGGCTGAGGATGAAACTCTAGGCGGGAATAAGGCTGAGGATGAAACTCTAGACTGGAATAAGGCTGAGGATGAAACTCTAGACAGGAATAAGGCTGAGGATGAAACTCTAGACAGGAATAAGGCTGAGGATGAAACTCTAGGCGGAAATAAGGCTGAGGATGAAAACTCTAGACAGGAATAAGGCTGAGGATGAAACTCTAGGCTGGAATAAGGCTGAGGATGAAACTCTAGGCGGGAATAAGGCTGAGGATGAAACTCTAGACTGGAATAAGGCTGAGGATGAAAACTCTAGACAGGAATAAGGATGAGGATGAAACTCTAGACAGGAATAAGGCTGAGGATGAAACTCTAGACGGGAATAAGGATGAGGATGAAACTCTAGGCGGAAATAAGGCTGAGGATGAAACTCTAGGCGGGAATAAGGCTGAGGATGAAACTCTAGACTGGAATAAGGCTGAGGATGAAAACTCTAGACAGGAATAAGGCTGAGGATGAAACTCTAGACAGGAATAAGGCTGAGGATGAAACTCTAGGCGGGAATAAGGCTGAGGATGAAACTCTAGACGGGAATAAGGCTGAGGATGAAACTCTAGGCGGGAATAAGGCTGAGGATGAAACTCTAGGCGGAAATAAGGCTGAGGATGAAACTCTAGGCTGGAATAAGGCTGAGGATGAAACTCTAGGCGGGAATAAGGCTGAGGATGAAACTCTATACAGGGGTTACAGTGAAAACTCTAGACAGGAATAAGGCTGAGGATGAAACTCTAGGCTGGAATAAGGCTGAGGATGAAACTCTAGACAGGAATAAGGCTGAGGATGAAACTCTAGGCGGGAATAAGGCTGAGGATGAAACTCTAGGCGGGAATAAGGCTGAGGATGAAACTCTAGGCTGGAATAAGGCTGAGGATGAAACTCTATACAGGGGTTACAGCGAAACTCTAGACAGGAATAAGGCTGAGGATGTAACTCAAGACGGGAATAAGGCTGAGGATGAAACTCTATACAGGGGTTACAGTGAAACTCTAGACAGGAATAAGGCTGAGGATGTAACTCTAGACGGGAATAAGGCTGATGATGTAACTCTAGGCGGAAATAAGGCTGAGGATGAAACTCTAGGCTGGAATAAGGCTGAGGATGTAACTCTAGGCGGGAATAAGGCTAAGGATGAAACTCTAGACGGGAATAAGGCTGAGGATGAAACTCTAGACAGGAATAAGGCTGAGGATGAAACTCTAGACAGGAATAAGGCTGAGGATGAAACTCTAGACAGGAATAAGGCTGAGGATGAAACTCTAGGCAGGAATAAGGCTGAGGATGAAACTCTAGACAGGAATAAGGCTGAGGATGAAACTCTAGACGGGAATAAGGCTGAGGATGAAACTCTAGACAGGAATAAGGCTGAGGATGAAACTCTAGACAGGAATAAGGCTGAGGATGAAACTCTAGACGGGAATAAGGCTGAGGATGAAACTCTAGGCAGGAATAAGGCTGAGGATGAAACTCTAGACAGGAATAAGGCTGAGGATGAAACTCTAGACGGGAATAAGGCTGAGGATGAAACTCTAGACAGGAATAAGGCTGAGGATGAAACTCTAGACAGGAATAAGGCTGAGGATGAAACTCTAGACAGGAATAAGGCTGAGGATGAAACTCTAGACGGGAATAAGGCTGAGGATGAAACTCTAGACAGGAATAAGGCTGAGAATGAAACTCTGGACAGGAATAAGGCTGAGGATGAAACTCTAGACAGGAATAAGGCTGAGGATGAAACTCTAGACGGGAATAAGGATGAGGATGAAACTCTAGGCGGAAATAAGGCTGAGGATGAAACTCTAGGCGGGAATAAGGCTGAGGATGAAACTCTAGACTGGAATAAGGCTGAGGATGAAACTCTAGACAGGAATAAGGCTGAGGATGAAACTCTAGACAGGAATAAGGCTGAGGATGAAACTCTAGGCGGGAATAAGGCTGAGGATGAAACTCTAGACGGGAATAAGGCTGAGGATGAAACTCTAGGCGGGAATAAGGCTGAGGATGAAACTCTAGGCGGAAATAAGGCTGAGGATGAAACTCTAGGCTGGAATAAGGCTGAGGATGAAACTCTAGGCGGGAATAAGGCTGAGGATGAAACTCTATACAGGGGTTACAGTGAAACTCTAGACAGGAATAAGGCTGAGGATGAAACTCTAGGCTGGAATAAGGCTGAGGATGAAACTCTAGACAGGAATAAGGCTGAGGATGAAACTCTAGGCGGGAATAAGGCTGAGGATGAAACTCTAGGCGGGAATAAGGCTGAGGATGAAACTCTAGGCTGGAATAAGGCTGAGGATGAAACTCTATACAGGGGTTACAGTGAAACTCTAGACAGGAATAAGGCTGAGGATGTAACTCTAGACGGGAATAAGGCTGAGGATGAAACTCTATACAGGGGTTACAGTGAAACTCTAGACAGGAATAAGGCTGAGGATGTAACTCTAGACGGGAATAAGGCTGATGATGTAACTCTAGGAGGGAATAAGGCTGAGGATGAAACTCTAGGCTGGAATAAGGCTGAGGATGTAACTCTAGGCGGGAATAAGGCTAAGGATGAAACTCTAGACGGGAATAAGGCTGAGGATGAAACTCTAGACAGGAATAAGGCTGAGGATGAAACTCGAGACAGGAATAAGGCTGAGGATGAAACTCTAGACAGGAATAAGGCTGAGGATGAAACTCTAGACGGGAATAAGGCTGAGGATGAAACTCTAGGCAGGAATAAGGCTGAGGATGAAACTCTAGACAGGAATAAGGCTGAGGATGAAACTCTAGACGGGAATAAGGCTGAGGATGAAACTCTAGACAGGAATAAGGCTGAGGATGAAACTCTAGACAGGAATAAGGCTGAGGATGAAACTCTAGACGGGAATAAGGCTGAGGATGAAACTCTAGGCAGGAATAAGGCTGAGGATGAAACTCTAGACAGGAATAAGGCTGAGGATGAAACTCTAGACGGGAATAAGGCTGAGGATGAAACTCTAGACAGGAATAAGGCTGAGGATGAAACTCTAGACAGGAATAAGGCTGAGGATGAAACTCTAGACAGGAATAAGGCTGAGGATGAAACTCTAGACGGGAATAAGGCTGAGGATGAAACTCTAGACAGGAATAAGGCTGAGAATGAAACTCTAGACAGGAATAAGGCTGAGGATGAAACTCTAGACAGGAATAAGGCTGAGGATGAAACTCTAGACGGGAATAATGCTGAGGATGAAACTCTAGACAGGAATAAGGCTGAGGATGAAACTCTAGACAGGAATAAGGCTGAGGATGAAACTCTAGACGGGAATAAGGTTGAGGATGAAACTACAGGATTAGGGTTAGATTATAATGAATTCTAGCTGGGGTATGTTAGGATGTAATTCTGGAGCGGCTTCACCATTTCACAGCATTTCTTGAGCGAATAACTCAAAATGGGCTTAGAAGATTGTATATTATCCGCTTAAAGGTCCCTCATATAGCTTTTTGAGAACTTTCTAAAGACATATATAGGTAATATTTGCTAAACGTGAACTTGAAATTTCACTTTTTTTAAAGAATAGTACTTTTGTAGGTAAATTGTAAGAAAAACTTGATTTTTTAAACTTTCCGCTTGGTTCATTTCCAGGGACTTTTGTTATGTGATTTCCGAATGTATCAAGGTAATGAAAAAGCGCCTAAAATAATTTCTGTTGCAATTTTTTGATGATAAACCGTATAGATTGACTGACTATAAATCTGTCTCATGTTCATTACAGACATCTCTTCTACCCTAGATATTTCTGAAAAATTCAAGCTAATCGGTCAAAATATCTTTCAGGAATCTTTTGTCGACCATACAAAATGCTAATGTCATGAAATGGTGAAAAGTATACCTTTCTCTAGTCCGTTCACAGCTGGGTTATGCATCTCAAGTATAGGCGCCGCAGTCAGTAGAATTAATCTATCTAATAAATTTATTAATTAATATATTAATTATTATTAATTATTATTAATTATTATTATAATTATTAATTAATAATAATAATATTAATTATTATTATAATTATTAATTAATTAAATAATAATAATTATTATTAATAATTATTAATAATTAATAATTAATAATTTATAATAATTTATAATAATTAAATAATTATTATAATTATTAATTATTATAATTAATTATTATTAATTAATACATTAATTATTATTAATCTATCTAATTAATCTAATTAATCTAGAATTGAACGTGTTCAACGACGGGCTTCGAAGTTCATTCTGGATCTACCCTTCCTTTGTGACATTAAATTCGAAGAACGACTACTTACAACTAAACTCCTTCCTTTAACGTACTGGCATGAATACCTAGACATTGTATATTTCTACAAAACTTAACCACGGCATCAACATGCTCAACAAGACCACCCTACCATCTCCTCTGAACATCACAGAAAAACAAGATCATCCAACCCTGACTGCGACAAATATCAAACCAAAAAATCTAATACTTCGACATACCAAAAATCATACACAATTCGGACAACAAGAACATGGAACATACTACCAAAAACTATTACAACAAAAAACATCACACTCTCAAACTTCAGGAAGTTACTATTCAACTACTACATTAACGCACTTAACAACACATATGACATAGGCGACCCACGAACATGGAAAAGCATATGCTTAAAATGCAACACAGCTCGAAGCCTTATGAACCTACCATCGTGTTGCTTTTAGTATATATCGTAGTAAATTTGATGTATTTAATGTGTGTTGTATATCGCTATGTATCTTTAAAGTGACTGTTAAATCGTACTTGCTTTGGGGCCGCAGTAATTGCCACTAGCTGTTGCGGTTACCCAGCCTATTGTCTTAATCTGTATTTATGTTTGTAATGTGCATGGAAAAGTTATCAAAATGAAATGAAATGAAATGAATAAAACCGAAAAAAGTATATGGTGAAATGTCACGAACAGTGAAAGGAAGTTTATATACATACATGTCTACATGGTTATCGCCAGCTGATTTATTCCATCCAACAGATTTTACTTTATCTTGTATACTTTCTAAGACGTATTTCTGAATAGCAAATAATATTATTATGATTTTTGTTTTTTTAAAGTGTCTATCTCACGTTTGGGGATTTTACATATCCGTAATATTTGGGTTTTCCTGAGCAAAATCATAATATATCTTGTCAGCCGAAAATGTCATCTTCATGGAGTTTTTCGCTATCAAAGTTACCGGATGTGATGTCACAAGAGGCATTCCAAACCAGTTTTCTTTTGTTACTTGCCGCAAAAATGCCTCTTGTGACATTACACCCGATAATTTAACAGCAAAAAAGTCCATGAAGATGTCATTTTTGGCTGACAAGATATATTATGATTTTGCTTAGGAAGACCCAGATATTACAAATGTGTAAAATCTGCCAACCTCGTTCCCAGGCCCATTACTTTGTGACGTTTCTCTGTGAAACATCGTGGAAAAATTCGATAGTTTGTTTAAAAATGTTGACATTTCGGAATCATCTTGGCAGTGTATTAAGAAAACTGTGGGATAATAATAATAATAAAGACGTATTAGGAGCATTATACAATAGTCTCAATGCTCTTACAACAATATATATATTCTTAAAGTTACTTTTAAAACTAATTACAGTTTCATTATAAGATAAAGCCTACTACATATATTAACACTATGAACACTAACTATTAATTTTAAAAAAGAAAAGTCTTAACTGCAGACTTAAAATTACTTAACATTTCAAAGCTTCTAATTTCCTGTGGTAATGAATTCCACAGTTTTGGCGCTGCAACCGAGAATGCTCTGTCTCCATGAGTCACCGTTTTGGATTTTGGCTCGAGTAGCAGATTTTGGTCAGATGTTCTCAAAGTACGAGTAGGTTTATATTTAGTTAGCAAATCAGTAATATAAACAGGCGCCTGGCCATGCAAAGCCTTGAAAGTAATTATTAGTATCTTAAAAACAATCCGTGATCTCACCGGCAACCAGTGAAGATTACGTAGCGCAGGGGAGATATGCTCCGATTTTTTAACCCCTGCAACAAGTGTGTGGATAGTGTGTGCGAATGTAGGAAAGTGGGGGACATTGAGGGACATCAGAACACGTGCGAAAGAGAGAAAAACAAAATGGCGAATTGTAATATCGAGTTGCTCATTTCATATAAAATATGATTTTTCATATAAAATAGTATAGCTCAGACCTTTCATATAAAATAGTAGAAAGTACTCTTTGAAGACGTTAGGCTTTAACGGTAGTTTTGCTGTGTTTATGTACACAATAAAATTTCGATAACTATGTGTGACGTTTATAAGGGGGTGGGGGGGGGGGGGGGATCTCCAGAGAAACGTCCATATCACGTTTCTCGTGGGCCAAATCGATATGCGAGGCTTCCCTAACTAGGAGGCTGGTACGAGGGCAATGTATTTGCTCAAGTCAATCATGAGATTCCTGGTGAAAATGACCAAGGCTTGCTGGCAGACTATCATTATCCTCCTTTCCCTACCTAACAGACTAGCGCTACATTACCTATTTTGATTTGCTACTCACCTGAAATAATCCATACGAGTCTTGGGTACTTAACATTGTATCAAGGAAACCAATGACACGAATGAATGTTTTCAATGGCACATATCTTGTCTCATTCTTGATGTATTCTGCTAAGGTAAAAGCCACTTGGTAGTCAAGTTGGCCAGCTCTACAGTGTATATCAAAAAAAAGAAACCCTTAGCAAATGAATTAGTATTAACAAGACGCCCGCTAGGCGTTAAAGCCTGGTTTCCATATACAGTCGTAAGAGTCGGCGACGTCGCCGGCTCAGTCGGCGGTGTTGTAAAAGTTGAATTCTGTTCAACTTTCCAGACTACGGTCGGCGACTGCGCCTGAATCTGCGACTGGTCGGCGACTGCTACGACTATATGGAAACCAGGATTAAATTCGAACTAAATTGAACTTTCACAAAAGTCGCCGACCAGCCGCCGGCGACGTCGGCGGCTGTTACGACTGTATATGAAACCAGGCTTAACTCGGGCTACATTTAGGGATATGGCGCGCATATTGCCTGCGGAGATGATGCATTGGTGCCTTGGTCACTCACTTGTCTTATACAAAGGATTATGTATTAATGCATTGATTTCTGTAATCAGGGGCACTGAAGGCATTGTGCAGCGCTCGTTTAAATTGGGAAACTTTTAGAAGCAAGTTGGGCTAGAAATGAAGACGAAGAAAAATCCGGCGTCTACACGCCTGACACGCAGACGAAATTTAATGTAAACACTAAATAGCAATGCTATTTTTTCTAATATCTGTTCGATTGAAGGTCTTTCGTGTGCCAAAATTTATATAAAAATCGACGGCAAGGTATACGAAACATATCTTTTACGAAATTACATCGGTTTAATGAACATAATAAAGCATTAAATCATAGGGTAAACGGCGACGAATTATAGATCTTGAAGTTGAAGTCATGTCCTTTGATTTTAAAGACGAGTCTCGCTTTAAAGTTATCGCTTACGCATTTTCTCATATAACATCTGATCTTCACATTTTAAGTAGACGAAACCTACAGCGTTCGATTCGCCAGATTCAAGTGATCATTTAGATATGGAATTGATTTAAATCGGACAACAACACAACGTTTCATAATGATTAATATTACGGAGTTTCACGGGATAAATGTCAACACAGCATAATATAATATTTTCCTGTCCTTCGGCTCTCTCATCTGTGTTTCTCTCATATTGGAGAGAATCTTTGCAATGGTTTTTGGGTTTACAGGTCTCGGTAAACTTTTCCAACTACGATTCATTGCCAATAAAGCGAAAGTTCGAACTCGCTTCAATTCGCTTGCATTGCCTTGCAACGACTATAATATGTTGTCATGTTGACGTTCGTCCACGGTTCTGCGAGTTCTTTCTTTAATCTCTCATCTGTGTTTCTCTCATCCAATTATAATCCTGGAGAGAATCTTTGCATCAGTTTGCGGGTTTACAGGTCTCGTAAATGCTTTTCAGACTGCGATTCATTGACAACAAGAATGCATGCATTAGTTTCGCAATGCCTATCGGGATGACTACATTTCTTGCATGTTTCGCAAAGCCTATCGGTATTGCAGATTCTCGACATGAAAAAGGAAAAAAATAGAGCCCATTTTAAGACTCTGGCTACCACAGTAGCCCGAGTAATTAGTATTTAGTGTGTATAACAAAACTGGAACCGGCATACAATTAATTAACATTCTTTTCAAACAACTTACAGTATTGTATTAATTTGAAAGCCCTAGACACCTCTGACCCAATATTAATTAATTTTATGCCAGTTCAGTTTTTTTATACACACTGTATAATTTAGCCATGAATACGTTTATAAGCTATAATTCATTAACCCCGCTCTTTCAGAATTCAAAACCCTCCCCGGGTTTCTAAACAGTCGATATTCTACAATGCCGGACAAACATCCTTGGTACATCAACTGTAAATTCTCAAAAATAGCGATATGTCCCAACAATTTCGGACACAATTGTCTGAAAATGGTGAATACAACCTCGTTCCCAGGGCCTTATCTCCGCTCCCCGCCCCGCTCCAGCGGAGATAAGGCCCTGGGAACGAGGTTGTGGTGAATAGCGAAGCGCGCTTTCTACTGTGTATATAAAAAAACGGAACCCTTGGAAAATGAATTAGTATATTCTTTTCAAAATGTAGTAGTTTGAAAGCCCTAGACACCTCTTAGCCACGGATGCGTAAAAAAACATGGTTTAATTTATACACCTTGGAAATTAAGATAACTTGAGTGTTAATACAACCTCGTTCCCAGGGCATTTTGCCTCCACGGCGAAAGGTCGGCGAAAATGGCCCTGGGATCGGCTGGTCCATTCTATAATGCGATTGGCTTGTTATAAAGCTCAATTAATTCAGCCGAGTATAATTTAATCATCTAAATCTGAATGCTGTCTTCAAATGTTACAGCAAATTAGAAGTGATAGCTTTCGCTAAATTGGATATATGCTTCTTCATACCTTTTGTATAAAGAGATAACCATGGATGTATGGTGGATTACCAAGCTTGTTAGCTGCTTTTATACCTACGAATGCTGACATGAACAACTCTGAAGAGCATTGAATATTTCTCAATTATTCAGGTCAACAGAGTAGACAAAGGCAATGGAACAAAGACCACAAAAATTATCATATCTAAACACCCAGAAATTCTGGGTGTCATGTGACCAGCCGATCCCAGAGCCATTTTCGCCGACCTTCCCCGTGGAGGCAAAATGCCCTGGGAACGAGGTTGGTGTTAATAAATTAATATATACACTGCTGTGGTGAATTATGTGGGAGAGCTTGGAGTAGACAGACGATACATGGACGATCGTCAAGCTCATATCCTCAAACTTCAATAACTTGAAGTGTATGCATGGTGTAAGTATTTTTATAAAATAACCGGAAGTAAATGAGCGAGTACACGCTATCTGATTTGTTACTGAGCTCAAAAACCGTGCATTATAAATCAATAAAGCATAAGCTGACGTGATTCCTCGCGTAGATTTTGTCGTTTTTGACGGATTTTAAGCAGTTTAAATCACAAAAGAAAGTCAAAGAATAGCTGGACAACAACAACTTGACCACCCTCCTGACGACCCTCATCTGCAAAGCTAATCAAGGTACTAACACAACAGAATGTTTTAACTGCAACGTTGAGTGCATTTTCATCGCTAATTTCAACAAAGGCTTCCTAGCAACGCACATAGCAACGCCTCTTTTAACAGGTAAATCTACATTTTTCATGGCTTTATTGTTAATTTAATGGCCGTTCTTTTATAAAAGAAATAAAAAACTTTGTCTTGTGTGATTATCGAGTTATAATGGCACTCAAGAAGCTAGTAACACACTCGGCTATCACCTCGTGTTTTACACGCATCTCTCGTGCCATTATAACTCGATAATCACACGCGACACGTTTTTTATTTCTTAAAAAAGCTTTTTCTCTTCCTGTGGCTCAGACGTGTCTAAAAAACAGACGTGTCAGACGTGCCTTCAAACTACTACAATGGGTTGTTTTATAAAATACTAAATAATTCTATGCCGTTTACAGTTTTGTATACACACTGTACAAATAAGCAAATGGAATACTCATATCAAAGTAAGACATGTGGTGTAATATGCTACTGCGATTAGAGATAATGAAATTCAGATCAAGTTATCTATTTCAAATAGAGTCTGCACCACAACAATTGTGAAAGTAACTTTTTGATAAAAAGATAGGTGATGGGACCTGCACCGGTGTTAAATATGGTGATACGTAGGATGTTTTGACAATCGAGTAAATTCAGAAACGGCATGGGGCTATGAGTTAGATGACGTAAATTTGACACTTAAAAACGGGTGTTCCTATTTTGAATACGAAATATGTGAAGTATGAGTATGTGGCGTCATAGTCAATCGAGATATGGTCTGGAAACTCGGCAAACTTCAAAGCGACTATGAGCTACGTTTTGATGTTGAACCGTACCTTACACCGTGTACATCCTTTGTTTTAGGTTTATTAATATTTAAACAACACGGTTGAGCGATTAAACCCAAACGATTCTATTGGATGATTGCTTCATTATACTAAAATACAATAGGTTCAGTGATCGTGCACCGTGCACAAAATTGCATAAAGACGAACAAAAAGATAGAACAAAGACTTTAGCTGAGTTTCCAGACCATATCTCGATTGACTATGGTGGCGTGTATCAACAGCAGGAGTAGATAGCGATTGAATAGCGTGAGATGTTTTGTAATATATGGGGGGGTATAATGGGACCTACACCGGTGTTGAATTTTGTAAATAGTGGGCAGACAGTATTTGAGAATAACGGATACCAAAACAATTATATCATGTGGATAACACTGATTTGCGAGTAGAGGTTTTGCCTATATATCAGGGTTTGCCTATATATACGTCTGGTTCATTACGTCATCGTTTGTTTGTGTCATAATAGCGAAGCGCACAGTTACTATTTATAGACCAAAACTCAGACAAACAAACCAAATTTGAATCTCTAGAGATTCCTAAATAGCCATTTTCTATTGTTTTGAATGCAAGAATAAACAAGAATAAATTATAGACTCAGACAAACATGAATATACTGACGTCATCTGTGCGCTTCGCTATTAGTGTGAGTGGGTGTTGCGTCATGCGTTAAGCGTTAAGCGTGGTCCAATATTGTTCGTCCTCGGTTGTTTGTGTCTTGACTCTTTCCTGACCGGCCCAGTCAAAATGGGTCGTAAAAGACCCGCAAAGTCGTCAATCGAAAAACACGGCACACGGTAACGCAAGATTAAAAATTGAAATTGGACAAGCGCCAGGAACATGAGATCCACTCACACGCCAAGTTTGATTTGATTTCATAAACAACTCTGCGATTGGTGGCATTTTGAGTTTTCAAGATGCTACGTGGCCGGCAAGATGGCCTTCTCTAGAAAAATGTAAATTTTTCAACCTGATTTATGATAATTAATGCTAATTTATATTAACATGTGTTCTATTCGGGAAATTTAAAAGCACAAGTAAAAGCCGGTTTATTAGGCTTTCAGAAAATGTATAGCTTTCGCAACAGTTATGGTTATTTCAAGAGATATCAATAGAACAAAGAGGTGGTTCAATTTTGGATGTTTTTCAGCCTGTCAGGAAAGAGTTAAGCCTGTTTTCCACTAGGCGGAATTTTCCGCGCGGAGCGGAATTTTTCTTTGTTTTGTGAGCCATCGGGCAGAACAAATGAGAAAAGACAAAGAAAAATTCCGCTCCGCGCGGAAAATTGCATCTGGTGGAAAACAGGCTTTAATCAATGTGAGTGGGTGTTGCGTCATGCGTTAAGCGTGGGTGTGTTGTTTGTCACCCCACATTATCATACAACCAACCGATGACGAACACTATTGGCCCACGATGAACGCATGACGCAACACCCACTCACACTAATTATGACACAAACAAACAATGACGTAATGAACCAGACAACCTGACAAACACGCTTTACTTGACTTTGAAGATGACCGCCGCTGAGGCCGTCGAAACGTCTGTCACCAACAACCTGGACGATCGACTTCGCACATCTAATGATACTCCTAGGTTCAAATAATTTACTTTAAGTTTAACTTACCTGGCAAGGTTAAAGGCATCATCAATGAGACTCACTCGATCTGAAGATGAAAATGTCTTTAAAAGAAAATAAAAAATGTTCATTATCATATTTTTTAAAAGGTACATGAAGTGAATTATAAGATTGTCTTATTTTTTGAAATAACACTTGAATTGATAAATAATTCAGTTGTAAAATAACTCTTTTTTGAAAGAACTCTAGAAACTATAAAGACTAACCATTTACAACTTTTTCATATCTCACTTCACTCTTGAGATATTAAGATTTGTTTAATATGTAAATGACAATACTTATGACATCACAATGCATAATGACTTATTGAAAAATTCTGCGTATCTTTACCATTATCACATGAAATCGTTTGATGATTTGCATATTTGATGTCATTGGATACATCCACGCACATGCACCTGCATTTCAAGTGATTTCATTAGATAATCTCAAGGATATATTAGCGTTTTCAATAAGTCATTACGCAGTGTGATGTCATAAGTATGATCATTTACATATAAAACAAATCTTAATATCTCAAGAGTGAAGTGAGATATAGAAAAGCTGTAAAGGGTTAGTCTTTATAGTTTCAAGAGTTCTTTCAAATAAAAGAGTAATTATTTTACAACTGAATGTTTCATTGCATAGGCACTTTAGTTTAAACACGGAGTGCTTGCATATATTGGATGCTCAATTACAAGTTCAATTACTGTGATTGGTCAGGAAAGAGAGAGAAATGAGAAGTAATCAAAACAACAAATTCTCCATTGTTTCGAGACTCCATTGTTTGAATTGATTTTTAAAATTTCAAAGACTCCATTGTTTCGAGGGGGATGGGCTTCCCCTTTTATGCGAGCACTCCGTGTTTAACCAGCTGTTGTGGCCTAGCGGTTACCACACATGTCTATGAGCTGTAATACTAACCCTAATACCAACCCTGATACCAACTTTAATACCAACCCTAATACCAACCCTAATACTAACTCTAATACTAACTCTAATACTAACTTTAATACTAACTCTAATACCAACCCTAATACCAACCCTAATACTAACCCTAATACCAACCCTAATACCAACCCTAATACCAACCCTAATACCAACCCTAATACTAACCCTAATACCAACCCTAATACTAACCCTAATACCAACCCTAATACCAACCCTAATACCAACCCTAATACTAACCCTAATACCAACCCTAATACTAACCCTAATACCAACCCTAATACTAACCCTAATACCAACCCTAATACTAACCCTAATACCAATCCTAATACTAACCCTAATACCAACCCTAATACTAACCCTAATACCAATCCTAATACCAACCCTAATACTAACCCTAATACTAACCCTAATACCAACCCTAATACCAACCCTCATACCAACCCTCATACCAACCCTAATACCAACCCTCATACTAACCCTAATACCAACCCTAATACTAACTCTAATATTCTAACCCTAATACCAACTCTAATACCAACCCTAATACCAACCCTCATACTAACCCTCATACCAACCCTAATACAACCCTAATACCAACCCTAATACAACCCTAATACCAACCCTAATACCAACCCTAATACAACCCTAATACCAACCCTAATACCAACCCTAATACCAACCCTCATACTAACCCTAATACCAACCCTAATACTAACTCTAATACTAACTTTAATACTAACTCTAATACTAACCCTAATACTAACCCTAATACCAACCCTAATACTAACCCTAATACCAACCCTAATACCAACCCTAATACCAACCCTAATACTAACCCTAATACCAACCCTAATACTAACCCTAATACCAACCCTAATACTAACCCTAATACCAATCCTAATACTAACCCTAATACCAACCCTAATACTAACCCTAATACCAATCCTAATACCAACCCTAATACTAACCCTAATACTAACCCTAATACCAACCCTAATACCAACCCTCATACCAACCCTCATACCAACCCTAATACCAACCCTCATACTAACCCTAATACCAACCCTAATACTAACTCTAATATTCTAACCCTAATACCAACTCTAATACCAACCCTAATACCAACCCTCATACTAACCCTCATACCAACCCTAATACAACCCTAATACCAACCCTAATACAACCCTAATACCAACCCTAATACCAACCCTAATACAACCCTAATACCAACCCTAATACCAACCCTAATACCAACCCTCATACTAACCCTAATACCAACCCTAATACTAACTCTAATACTAACTTTAATACTAACTCTAATACTAACCCTAATACTAACCCTAATACTAACCCTAATACAACCCTAATACCAACCCTAATACCAACCCTCATACTAACCCTCATACCAACCCTAATACCAACCCTAATACTAACCCTAATACCAACCCTAATACCAACCCTAATACCAACCCTAATACTAACCCTAATACTAACCCTAATACTAACCCTAATACCAACCCTAATACTAACCCTAATACTAACCCTAATACCAACCCTAATACTAACTCTAATACTAACTTTAATACTAACTCTAATACTAACCCTAATACTAACCCTAATACTAACCCTAATACAACCCTAATACCAACCCTAATACCAACCCTCATACTAACCCTAATACCAACCCTAATACCAACCCTAATACCAACCCTAACCCTAACCCTAATCCTAATACTAACCCTAATACTAACCCTAATACTAACCCTAATACTAACCCTAATACTAACCCTAATACTAACCCTAATACTAACCCTAATACTAACCCTAATACTAACCTTAATACTAACCCTAATACTAACCCTAATACCAACCCTAATACTAACCCTAATCCCAACCCTAATTCATAATTCTATTATTCATAATTATTCTTACCGTGAAATTAGTCTTTAGTACTTCAGATAACTTTGCCCAGTTCTTCGTATCATAGTTTACTCTATAATATCCATACTGTTTGTAGTTGGCTTTGATCCACTCATTGGCTGGCCAATCAAAACCACTTGCTAAAGCAATACAAAGAATTCAGGTGCATATATGCAAGACAGAATTGAAATAATCTTTCAGTATTTTTTTATTATTAAAACATTATTTCAATATGGATTCCAATTCACAAAATTTGCTCTTCCTTAGAGCCGTAGCAGGGGGGGGGGGGGGGGGGGGGGAGCCGCCTTGAACTAAAACCAAAAATTCAACTAAATATGTTACAGTACATGATTAATTTGTTTACAGATTCCTTGTTCTTCATAAATTCATCACAAAACAAAGTGCTTGTGCTCCGGAAAATGCCAAACTGTTTACATTAGTCTCGGAATTTAAATATGTTTCCGTGTTCAGTTTTCTTTTTAATAAACCTACGCCTTTTTTAAAATAAGCAAACAATTGCGTTTTGTGTTTTACTGTCAGAATAAATAATGAAAGGCTGGATTTAATATAACTAATTATTAGCACGATGTAAAAGCTAAAAATTTCTAGCCATTGTCTGGTGGCCTAATTTCGCAAAAAATCATGTCAGAAATTACTGTAAAAGCACTTCTGGGCCTTTTCAAAATCGCGGCTTTGCGGCGAACAAATAGCCACGACTTCCTTCATTCTCCACAGGGCTTCCCCCCTTTGAAGGTTCTGGCTACGTCCCTGGTACTTACTAATATAATAATTGATCCGAGAGTAGTAAAAAAGTAGAGTGCTGCGTAGACAGTGTTTTGGATATATAGCAAAGTGAAAAGGTAGTGAACTGCCAAGATTTTTAGTAACAAAATAGTATGACAAGATGAGCCCGGAGAAAGTGTGTAATTTTGCGCTTTGTGCATTGTGGGACATGTACAGTAGTATAGAAAGTGGGGCTACCAGCGCATTTTTCCATTTTTCATGCTTCGCAATCAAAATGTGTAAAATTCGCTGTTAACCCCACTTTCGAGACTACTAAAACGAGACGAAATAAATTAGACTCAAACATCACCACACACGTGGCTACCGGCGCATTTTTCCATTTTTTCATGTCTCAACTTCTCTGGAGAACGCGGCACTTTTACCGTTTTTGGATTCCACATATAACTGTCGAGCAAATATGTGGAATCCAAAAACGGGAAAAGCGCTTGGTTCTCCAGAGAAGTTGAGACATTCAAATGGAAAAAGTTCGCCGTTAGCCCCACTTTCGAGACTACTAATAGACAATGTTTCACGTGGTTTGGGGAGTCAGAGACGTGTCTCAGCTAGTAGGCTACAGAGTGAGGTGTCTGGACGTTGCGCTAGACGTGAGGCTGCCGTGGGTGGGTATGTCACTCGTAACAAGACTATGTCAAGTAATATTACGCGTGATCCTGGTGTGGGCTTTATTTCAACTCGTGAGTTGAGTGGGGCTCATGATTCGAAAGGGTCTAAAGACTTGACTATATTAAATAATAAAACGACTCTTATGAAAAGGTCTGAACATAAACGTGACCTTATTGTGAGTGGTGATGTCGCTCGTAGTGGTACGCTATCGAGTGGTGGTGCACGTGATCCTGCTATAGGTTCTGGTGATTTAGTTATACCTAATATTAAGATGAGTTTTCTAGAGAGGATGTCTGGCTATCTAGTTGACGCTAAAGCATTAGGGTATAAGTGGATGGACCTTATTAGAAGAGGATCTAGAGAGAACGTCATTAATAGAGTCACCAGATTTAGGGAGGTCAGAGAAGTTCGAAAGGCTAGACGCGATCTTAAACGATACGTGAGGAGGTCACGACTAAGTCAGGAGGCCTCAGACAAAGAGTACAAGAGAATCACTAGTCTTATTGCTAAGATGAGACGTCCTACTGTAGCGCAAAGGAGAGTTGCTCTCAAAGGGTACACCAAGTCATATAGTGTTAAGGTGGTCGAGAAAAAGGACCCACTAAAACAACTAGTCAGGACTAGAGGAGTAGTGGGCTCAACTTTACAGAAAGAGCTAGAAAGACTGAAAGGTTTAAAGTTTTCCGAGACATTGGAAGTGACTCTAGAGAAAGATATTGGTGACGGTAAGTCTTTGTTTAGGACAGCCTTCTTCAATAGTGTGGTCAAAACAGTGGTTGGTAGTGTTGATATTAGTGGGACTACGAGACAAGCTAGTGAGGAGATATTAAATCGTATAGCTGTGTGGTTGTCAGAAGGGTCTGGGTGGGTTGTAGATAGTGTTAATGACCACTATATTAATGTGGTAGTGTATAAGCCTCTTAAAGGATCGAGTTATATTGATCTACCAGAAGAGTTGAGGAACGCGTCGAAAGGTTTGATTAATATAAAGAACAACGATGACAAGTGTTTCATGTGGTGCCACGTGTTGCACAAGTGTCCTGTAGGAAAGGATCCACAGAGAGTGTCGAAGCATAAGAAGAACGTTGGTTCTGTCAATTATGAGGGAGTGAGGTTTCCAGTGAGTACGAAACAGTACAACAAGATCGAGAGGCAGAACGGTATTAGCATCAGCGTGTTTGGGTACGAGGACAAGCAGCCGTTCCCTATCTACGTTTCTGAGGAGAAGTGTGAGGATCATATGGACCTGCTGCTAATAACAAATGGTGTTAAACGACACTACGTGTACATCAAAGACTTTGGTAGGTTTATATACGGTCAGTCTAAACACAAGTGTCGCAAGAATTCCTGTAGGTACTGTCTTCAATGTTTTACTACTAATGAGATTCTTGAGAATCATAAGGAGGTTTGTATGGTGGTAAATGGTAAGCAAGCGATCAAGATGCCAGATGAAGAAGACAGCACTCTTGAGTATGAAAATTACCACAAACAATTAGAGGTACCATTTGTAATATATGCAGACTTTGAGGCTATCACAGAGAAGGTCGACAACCTGACACCACTCATAGGATCGTACACTAGTGAGTACCAAAGACACACGGACTGTGGGTATGGGTACAAAGTAGTATGCTGTTACGATGATAAATATAGTAAACCAGTAGAGATGTTTCGAGGTCCGAAAGCGGTTAAGAAGTTCATGAAAAAGATGTTAGAGGAGGTTAAATACTGCAAGAAAGTTAGAAAGGAGCATTTTAATAAGGACATGGTGATGACCAGAGCTGATAAGGTTAACTTCAAGGAAGCGACTAAATGTCATATTTGTGATAGGAAATATAGAAGGGGACAAATGAGAGTTAGAGATCATTGTCATGTCACTGGTAAATATAGAGGTTCAGCACATCAGTTATGTAATAGGAATTATAGACTGACTGATAAGATACCTGTCATATTTCACAATCTAAGAGGGTACGATAGCCACTTCATAATGCAGGATATAGGTAAGGTTGGTCTGAAAATCAACGTTATACCGAACAACATGGAGAAGTATATGGCATTCATGTTAGGTAAACATCTAGTGTTTCTAGATAGTTTCCAGTTCATGAGCTCTAGTCTAGCCAACCTAGTGAGCAACCTACCAAAGGACTGTCTCAAGTACACGTCTGAACTGTTTCAAGGTGAGGAGCTAGAGTTGGTGTCTCGAAAAGGTGTGTACCCGTATGACTATATGGATAGTTTCGAGAAGTTTAAACGAACTTGAGTTGCCACCAAAGGAGAGTTTCTACAGCATCCTAAACGACGAGCATGTGTCAGACACAGACTACAAGCACGCTCAAGAAGTGTGGGAGACAATGAGTGTGGAGAATATGGGTGAGTACCACGACCTATACTTAAAGTCTGACGTGTTACTACTGGCTGACGTGTTCGAGAACTTTAGAAGAACGTGTAAACAGTACTACCAGTTAGATCCTTGTCATTACTTCACATCACCTGGACTATCGTGGGACGCTGCTCTAAAGATGACAGGAGTGGAACTAAAGTTAATGACTAACATTGATATGTTTCAGTTCATCGAGAAAGGAATGCGGGGTGGTGTCTCCTGCATAACACATAGGCACGGAGAAGCTAATAACAAATACATGAAGGGTATGATAGTAGTAAACCATCGAAACACATCGTGTACCTAGATGCGAATAACCTTTATGGTTGGGCTATGTGTCAGTGTCTACCGACTGGTGGGTTTGAGTGGGTCGAAGGTTTTGACATCAACAATCTAGACGAGTATAGCGATGACTCAGACAAAGGGTTGATACTCGAGGTTGATTTAGAGTACCCAGAGGAGTTACACGATCTTCACAACGACTATCCTTTAGCCCCCGAGAGGATGAAAGTAAGTAGTGATATGTTGTCAAACTATTGTAAGACGATCCAAAACAAGTTTAAGATATCTGTTGGAGAGGTTGCAAAACTTATACCTAACCTAAGCGATAAGAGTAAGTACGTTGTTCATTATAGAAACCTACAGTTATACAAAAGTTTGGGAATGAAGGTTAAGAAGATACATAGAGTACTTCAGTTCGATCAGTCACCATGGCTCAAACAATATATTGACTTTAACACAGACAAGAGAACCCAAGCGAAGAACGACTTTGAGAAGGATTTCTTTAAGCTCATGAATAATAGTGTATTCGGAAAGACTATGGAGAATCTACGAAAGCGTGTGAACGTGGAGTTAGTAACAGACAAGGAAAAACTGAAGAAACTAACGTCAAAACCAACCTTTGTTAGCAGTAAGATATTTGACAATAACTTGGTAGCAGTTCACAAGATCAAAGAGATACTAACTCTAGATAGACCAGCATACGTAGGTATGTGTATTCTAGACTTGTCAAAGACATTGATGTACGACTTCCACTACAGTAACATCAAAAAGAAATATGACAACAAAGCCAAATTACTATTCACAGACACGGATAGCCTAATGTATGAGATTGAGACGGAGGATGTGTACAAAGACATGTACAATAACAAAGAAGTGTTTGACTTTAGTGGATATGACAAGTCGTCTCCTTACTTCGACCTAACTAACAAGAAGGTTATTGGTAAAATGAAGGATGAGACATTAGGAGTCCCAATCGTTGAGTTCGTTGGTTTAAGGTCGAAAATGTATAGCTACATAAAAGAGGATGGAAAAGGTGGGAAGACTGCTAAAGGTATCAAGAAGAGTACCATTAGAAACAACATAAGACACGACAACTATAAGAGTGTCCTGACAAATGGTGAGCAAATGTCTCACATAATTAAAACTATTCGTAGCAAGAGCCACCAACTAGGAAGCTACGAAATAAACAAGATATCCTTAAGCTGCTTTGACGACAAGCGACATATAATACCAGACGGTGTATCTAGCTTTGCGTACGGACATTACAAAATAGTCCAGAACTAATTGTTTAAATTTCTAAAATGTTTTTTAGTCTTGACGTGTTTATATTTAGAGGTCACGTGGTATGACTGATCACATGTATCACACACCCACTTATGAGTTCTCATCCACCTCTTTGGTTTGTGCTCTGGCTGCTACTAAAGCTTCTTCTTTGGTTTGGTAAATTCTTGGTCTTGCCATTATATATTACTATATATTTTATTTACCCACTCGTTGTAGTATGGATCTCCTATCCCATCCCAACCTAGGTCCTTGTATACTACGCTATACAGGTTATACTCGAATCGTACCTTGACCTTACCAGGTTTGAGGTCGTTAAGACTACCTCTCAACTCTATACCTTTTCTAGAGCATATTCTTATGACATAGAAAATATATTTCGATATATTCTTGACAATCAGTTTGTTTCTTTTAAGGGACCATAGTATCTCTATAAAATCACTGACAACTGTTGGTATGCCACTCTCACTAACTAGTCCAGTCAACATTCTCTCTAACCATTTACTGTAACTATGAGCCGATTTCTTGTACATCCAAATATTAGGTACGAAGTTTCTCACGCGTCCGTAGGTAGTCTCTCCACACTTGTTGCAACTAAATACACCATCTTCGATTTGGGTTCTGTGGTTACTACACTCGTAACAATATGTGGTGTCGTTCCACTTTTTTGGTGTTGCGTCCCTACTTCCGTTCTTGATCTCATCCAATGTGTACCCTAATGTAGTACCACTCCACTTTTTTGATGTCTCAATCTCATCCAATGTATACCCAGCGTAGAACATTCTCATTGTACGTTCGTCAACCATCTAAGTTACTATACTATATATATCTTTAGACTATAGTGTGGTGACTTAAGTGTCGCTCTAGAATGAGTAATAGTTAGATGACTTAGAATCTCTACTAAATGTCTTCCCGTTGCGCTGTGTCGTAGTGATCTGTCTTAGTCGATCTTGAGTGTCCGACAGTAGTAGTCTCAACTCTTTGGTCTCGTTTACCTGAATAATGAGGTTCTTGCAGAGTACCGTCAACGCTTCGTTGTGTTTCTTCTGGTTCTCGAAAAAGTATCCCCAACACGTTACGTGTACTTGTCTCCAGTGCGTCGTGTTTAAGCTTCTCGTCTGCTTCCATCGCTATCTCCTTCAAAGTTCTAGCACTCATAACTATAGTGCTGTGTGTATAGTTATGTTTTAAATCACTCTGTACACCAAGTACCCAACGGGTAACCCGACAGCTCCGACGAATATCATTTGGTATTCTCTCATCTCGTCAGAGGGTTTATAATAGTCTGATAACTCAGGCTCTTTACTAAATGTCTTCCCATCATACTGTATCGTCAGTACTTGTCTTAGTTGATCCAGAGCGTGGTTCGTGTCGTCTATGTCTGCATTAGCATCTGACAACTGTTGTCTTAACTCCTGAGCTTTGTCTCTCTGACGAATCTCGTTCTCGTAGAACTTTTCTTTCGCTCTCGCAAGACTCTCCAATGCTTTGTTGTGTCTCTTTGTCTCTGTCTCGTAGCCTGTATGGTTTAGCTTGCTGAATAGAAACCCAGCTCCTGCGAATGCTATGGCGTTGAACAAACCACCTGCTACCGCACTAGCCATTATATATTACGCTGTGTTATTTTGAGAACGGGTCAATAGGTAAGTATTTCTTGCTCTGCGCCCACTTGATAAGTAGCGTTGATACACCTACAGCAGTCGCTAACTTGAGGGTGCCCTTCACTGATTCAGGAGTGCCTAACGGTTCTTTTAGTACCTTCTTCGATGCCATGGATACGGCTACGGCTCCAGCAGTCACAAGGGCTGCGTCGTATAGCTCGTTCATCAGTTCTTTTCTGTCTATTGATGCCATATATTATACGATATGTTTTAATCGAGGCTGTCGAGTTTACGTGATGGTTTTATAACAACGGTCTTAGGCTCTTCGGTTACTACTTGTTTGTCTTGACTAATCGTGTAATACAGTGAGCCAGCGGCTATTACCACTCCAATAGTACCTATGATGTATCCGTAATTAAAACTATCGTCCTCACTCACCACTCTCTCTCTCATCTTCCTCTCTTTCGCAGCTTTAGATATAGCAGCCAAGCGTTTGCCTGCCTCTACTCTCTTGGGGTCTTTGACCTTTGTTGTCGACGTTATAATAGGTACGGACTCGTTCGTTGTCAGTCATCTATACCATACGTGATATCTCGTCACAGACCGTCTCACAGTCATCTCACAGATCATCTAACAGGTCGTCTAACAGGTCGTCTCACAGATAGAGTATTCTATGAAAGTATCTTTGGTGATTAGACAGTGTGGTTTCACTCCTAAATCTTCTATTACAATACTCACACAGAGCCCTGGAGTCTCTCATATATGTCTCTATGAAATGTATTATCTCATGTTGGTCTGAGGATAATAATGTGTTGTACCCTTGTGATCTTAGTCTTCTTAATACCCTCATCTGGCTATTCCTAATAACCCCATTACCTTTCGGTGTTTTGAACTCTATAGCAAAACCATTGTATCTCTTATGTAGTTGCGGAACTATCAAATCTGGTTGTCCGCTACTGTAACCCTTCTTCCATCCATCTATTCTTTTAGTAGATGTGTCTTGGTACTCTCCCAACCCTGGGATGACTATTGTTGGATGATACTCTCTAATATATTTAACTATATTATAATGCAAGTCTGTCTCGTTCATTATTGATAACTGGTTGCATTGTGTGTACTGACCCGTCTTTCTAATAGACGGTAGGACTTCTGTGAATACCCATTTTTGAAACTTCTTGGCTGACTCAAGTTTCGACGAGAAGACTAGAGAGTAAACTCCTGGCTCCGACACGAGTATCATGTTTGGTTGCAAGTTTAAAGGGGGGCGCGGGTCACGCCCCCCTTCAAACACATCTCGTTTGGCCTTATATATCGTCAACGTGTACACTGATAGCCCACTTCGCGTTTTTATACCCTAGTGCCTTAGCGACTTCTTTTCCATGGAACCATATGTTGTCTCCATCTTTAATAGTCGTGACTGAATTGTTCTCAAAACTGAAATTTTTGACAAGGCTCGTCATATATAATACACTGTGTGTAATATTATAAGTGACTCTGAGGTCCCATTCTGGGACCTCAGTTTTCGTCGTCTTTTATGCGGAAAACACCCTTGGTTCTTATGTGTAGACCTGTGTCTAAAGGGAGGTCGGAACCGGACTCCCCTTGTGTCTCGTATACTTTATTGTACCTTTTCACCATTCCATTGATTGGTGGGCATAAGTCAGTCACATTATCGTCCAACACTTTAACGTCTGAAAGAAACATTGACTCGTTGTAAGGAAGACCTCTAAGATACGATCTTAGTTGTGTCAGTATCTTTTTATAGCTAGTGTGTGCGAACTTACAATGCTCCACTCTACTCGTCAGGTTGGATTTAGCCAAGTAGCCTTGAATGACCACGCCAGGACCACTAATACAAGCAATGACTAGAGGGTTAGCGGTTATCGATCCAGCTATAACCCCTACTGTCGTTAACCCTATGCTAGTCATGTTTAACGACAGTTTAATTTTCTTCAACCTCTTGTATTTCCATTTGTAGCAGGCTTCTAGTTTGTGGTAGTACGCGTACAAGCGTTTGAGTTCTAGTGTCTCCTCCTCTGACATGTCCTTTGATATGTGATTGAAAACAATAACTGACTTGTTCTTCATATATCTTACTTTATATCATACTCATCCATCATCTTCCCACCAACTACTAGCACGTCTCGGTTCGTCATGTAGCCAGAGATTATCTTCATACCGTAGAACTCTATCAGAGATGGGTACGCGTAGGGTGCGAGCAACGATTTTGGTCGATGTATTGCAAATATTGTTCCATAGGGATACCCTATCTCGTTATAGTTAGCTGTGAAGTCTGAGTCTGTCGACCTTATGTTGTTGACTCTAACATGCGAGTTACCCATCTGCCAATGTATTGATATCATGTGTCTCTTAGTGGTGTCGATACTATTTGGTATTGTACACGTGTACTCCTTTGCTGGGAGGGCCACCACCAAACGACAACTTATCAGTTGTACCACCTTTATATCCGATGAACTTGTCCCAAGAAACCATCATCGTTTGAGATAATCGCCTCCCAATCTGCTGTAGACACCCTCTTGGCTAACCTCGATACCACGAAAACGGATATGTCACAGTACTGCATACGTGGACAGTTAAAGTGCATTCCAACCTCTAGTTGATATTGAGTTATTGTAGGGGATAGGAATCTACGACCACTGTCAGTACCAATAATAGGACCATAGGATTGAACACTTTGCACTAGTGTGTTTCCAATGTCTTTCACTTTATTTGTCCCACTGTGGTAAAACTGCGTCATGTCCGTGTTCGCGGTGTGCTTTGTGATGTTAAAATCGAGTAGAACGTTATAGGACTGCACTTTAAAGTATTGTGATAAGTACACGGACTCCAACACTTTTTTACTGATAGCGTCCAAATCATCGACTGGATCTGCTATGTTTTTGAGTGCCCTGAGCGCCATATCTATATCTCCAGACATCCTCCCACCGCTCACGCTTAGTTTAGGGTCATTGTCTAGATGTCTCTTCGCTCTTCTTAATATTTTGTCGCTCTCGTAGTCTCTGTCCTCAAATCCATAACTTAGACTCATTATGCTATAACACATATTTGCTCACTAAATAGCCAGACACAGCGGAAGCCCCTAGAACTAGCCACAACTCTGTCGCGTTGCTATCTCGTGTCACCTCCAGACGATATTCTTGGTGTGTCACATTTGGTGTTGCCATGCGATGTGCCACCTTTGGTGGCTTATCAAGTGTCTCCAGGTGCTCTCCACCTTCCTGGTGTGCCACGTTTGGTGTTGTCAGACGATGCGTCACCTTTGGTTGTTTGTCAAGTGTCTCCAGGTGCTCTCCACCTTCCTGGTGTGCCACGTTTGGTGTTGTCAGACGATGCGTCACCTTTGGTTGTTTGTCAAGTGTCTCCAGGTGCTCTCCACCTTCCTGGTGAACTTTCTTAACCTCCATCGTTTGTGCGTAGTTTAGCCCACTATTTACTCCAAACTTCATACTCTGTGTAGCAGTCTTTAGCAGGTTGTTGTACCCAGCGATTTTGTTTTTGAGGATTACCACGTTACTTGGCATTAACCATGTAGACGGTGATAGTGCTAGATTTTGGACAACGTTAGTGTCTCTAATCGACTTGTTCATGTTGAGAATCCACGTTGACACGTCATAGTTTATAACGCTATCCTCCACCAGCTTTCGAAACTCTTGTTGAGTCTCTAGACTGCCTGCAGAACCACCAACGACTGACACACGCGTCCTCGCTTGTGCGCCAAGTGTAGAGTAAACGAAGGCCTCTATAGACTGATTTAGATACTGTCGCCCAATGTTGGTGAGACCGTTCGACACCAGAGGAACGTATCGTTTGTAGTCGTTCTTAACGTCGTTAATCGTGAAGACTCTCTCCTCGCCTGTTGTACCATCAGCAAGAACTTTACCGTGGTAGTAATGTTTTCTAGGGATCTTGTCTGTTTTACCATACAATTCTCCAGCGTCAAACTCTCTACTCATCGATCTCATACTCTCACCACCTTCCATCCTTCTTAGAAGTCTTCTAACAGTAAAGTACAGATGGAACCTCATCACACTTGTGATAACAGGGTGGACTTCTTGTGAGGGTGACAAGTGTTGCAACGACACTCCGCAACAGAAACTTGCACAATACGTTGCAAACACAACCCTATAGTAGCTCTCGTTGTCGTCCCACTTTGACTTTGTCTTTGACGTGACTATTTGTAAGATTGGTAGCTTTGAGAGAAAGTAGCTCTTCTGATTAACGAAGATTCTAAAGTTGTTCACTGGATAGTTCAACACGTTTTCCGTTGGATAGCCATCCCAAAGTCCCCAATGGTTCTTGCGACCTTTTGATAGTGGTTGGATAGTTCCACCAGAGAGCCATACTATTGGGAACTTGCTATTGTGCAACCACTTCCACATACTCTTGTCATTTTTAAATATAGCGTTGGTAATATTAGTCGACAATATGTCGTTGTTGACGAAGTAGATGTCGACCCTTGTCACGTCACCTTGTCGTGTTTGGATAGGCTCAAAACAAAACTTGGTCAGTGTGGCGTAAGGATACTTTTTTATGAAGTCCGACTTGGCCTTCTTGATAGCGTCTCTCGAGTTCTTAGTCACTTTGTCATAGTTCTCACCATAATAACGTCTGATCAACGTCTCGAAGTCTACTGGTTTGTTTGTCGTTAGATACTTAGTATACTCCGGGTTACTCTTAAACTCACTTGAGTCTATCGAAACGTCACCAATATTAGTTTTCGTCACGAAGAATATATGTGTGTGCATATTGTCGTCAACGTCAAGAAAAAACCTATTCTTGTCAGCATAAGGATACTCTTTTTTGAACTCATCCATCATAACATACCGTACGTTATATGAGAGTGGTAGTATTGATTAGTGGTTCAACGGAAACTATATACCTACCAGAGTCAACTCTAGCAACTAACTCAGACCCTCACTTACTAGTGAAGAAGGCAACCATCTTTTGGGACTACGTTAACGTAACCACAGCTAACAGTAAGATAACTTATAACAGTAACAACCACGTTTTTAGTCCTGGGTACCACACCTTTGAAATGATCGCCGACGACTTGAAAGAGTTAGGAGACGTGAAGCTAGTGGCTAACAGACATGACTCGACGTGTACGATAACAACTGATCAACAAATAGAACTGTTTAAATTTGGACAACTCTTGGGATTTGACGAAAACACTACAATAGCCACCACAAAAACCAGTCCTAACGTTTGTGAACATTAACGTAGGACTGAAATACATACAAGTGACATCTAATATTGTGGACAGGTCTAAGAACATAGTTAATGGTAGCAAAAGTGATTGTGTTGCAGTACTGCCAATAACTAGCACACAGACACTAAAGGGCTCTGCACAACATTTTGGTGTTGGGTCAAAAATCCCAATAAACAAAGGAGTCATCCACCAACTAGAGTTCAAGATAACAGATCAGGACGGTAACAGTGTTAACGTTGGTGAGGTGCTGTTAGATTTACACATCATGTAGTGTATATGGACGTAGAGCAAGAACTAAGAGATATTTACTACAACCCATCAACTGGTTACCAATCTGCCGAGAGGCTGTACCAAAAGGCACAAGAAGACGGTCTAAACGTTAGTAGGGCAAAGATAAAGGACTGGCTAAAATCTCAAGACACGTACACTAGGTACAAACCAGTTGTTAAGAAACATAAGTTTAGACAAACGTTTGTTGACTATCTGGGTGAGCAGATACAGATGGACTTGGTCGATATGGGCAAGTACAAGCACAAGAACAACGGGTACTACTGGATACTAACAGCCACTGAGATCCTTAGTAGGTATGCTTTCGCAATACCCATCTACAGGAAAGATACGAAAAACATGACTAAGGCTGTCACAGAGTTACTAGAGAAGGTTAAGGTTAGGTTTGGTGAGTATCCAAAGCTGGCTCAGTTCGATGATGGTAAGGAATTCTACAACGTTGGTGGATAAACACGATGTTAAGTACTTCAGCACGAACTCCGATAAAAAGGCAGCAGTCGTGGAACGGTTTAACAGAACACTTAAGACGTCTATGTGGAAGTACTTCTACAGTAAAGGAACGTACAAGTGGATTGACGTTTTAGATCAGCTCGTTGAGAATTACAACAATACCAAACATAGTACTATTTTAATGAAACCTAAAGACGTTAGTAAGAAAAACGAAAACGAAGTATGGACGACATTGTTTGGACACCATTTCGGTGACTACCCACTACCAAAGTTTAAAGTAGGTGAGACTGTCAGGATATCAAAGTACAAGAGCATATTCGCAAAAGGGTATGAGGCTAACTTCACTGAGGAGCTATTCAAAGTGACAAAGGTCATACGTGGTGACCCTACCGTGTACGAGATAGAGGACCATGAAGGGGAACCTATCGTTGGTAAGTTCTACGAGGAAGAGTTGTCGGCTGTCGATAAAAAAGATGACGTTTACAAAGTTGAGAAGATAGTGAAGAGAAAGAATGTCAAGGGTAAGAAAATGGTTTTAGTCAAGTGGCTTGGCTACGACAGTAAACACAACTCATGGATACCAGAAAGTGATATTCAAAATATCGAGTAGTATATAATGGCTGAAGGAGGGTTCGATGAAATCGAAATGCAAGATCTTGACGATCTTAAGAATTATACAAATGATCAGTTAGAAGAAGAGCTCAAGAAACTTAGCGATACTACACTTGTAGAAGGTGAAACAGATCAAGAACAAAACGTTAGACTCACCACAATCATCAGGGTGGAAGTAGAGATAGAGACTAGATCCATAAAACGAAGACTACAAAACAGATTTATGGAGACATTATTCACAAGCAGGAAAGACGGAAAAACAGTGCTAATCACTAGTAAGGGTAGTGGTGTCACCGCTGAGGCCCCAGCAGTAGCGTTTGCTGAACCAGCGACATATGGTGACGTCCACGATGAGAGCTTCAATTTAGCTTTTGAAGAGGTGGGCGAAATAGAAAGAAGGTTGGGTAAACTAAACGAACTCAATAAAGAGTTAGTAGTAAATGGTATAAAAAGAACCAATCTAATAGATAAAAAAATACGTAAGTTATACAAAAAAAGACTTAGTAATGACGATGTGTCAAGGAATATAGTTAACAGGTCATATGTGACACCCTCAGGTTCTATTCTTTTCAAACCGGTAGGAGAAGATGGTGAATATTTGAAAACTAAACTAATACTAAAACCTGGAAAAAATGGTTTGATCTACAGTAAAGACAGTAGAAGTAAAAGTGCGATTGAGCAGTTTAAGCAGTTAGTCGAACAAATCCCTGGCACCTCAACAACAACTGACGTTATAACAGAAGACACCACAGTTTCAAGTGACTTCCCAGTAATTGGAATAGAATCGAACCAAGATAACGTATTCGGGCTAACAGGAAAAGAAAATAGAGAGTTAAGAGGCGTCCTAAACCCACACAACAGTATCGATCCAGACACTAGACCACGATTTCTAAAAGCACAAGCCAACTACTTTCAGGACGCTGCTGACGAGACCACACACCTTCTTAGCAAAGAGGAAGTTAGTTCCATAGAGGAGTTCGAGTTGAGTGAGAGAGTGACAGGTCTTGAGGTAGCTAAGGACAGAACCTTAGACCAGTTGGAACGTGAGGAGGTTAGAGAGAGACAAGAAGAGGACATCACTCGGTTACAAAAAATAAAGGAGTGGTTTAAGGAAAATTGGTTACTCGCTTCATCTATAGGAATAACCATAGCCTCTTTCATCACAACAATTATAATATCTGCTAGAAGTGTTATCTTCAAGGGTGGCCAAGCACTTGGAAAATTAGGAAAAGCTATAGCTAATCTAGCCGCAAAGGCTGGCCCTCTACTGGCTGGACTGCTAAACGTGGTGGCGACTGCGCTAAAGTGGGGAGCTGCAGGCATATCTTGGTTAGCGTCTAATTTGTGGATCCTAGCGATAGCACTAGCTTGGTTCGTCTACGACCAGTACAAACAGAGGAAATAAAACACGTGTTATAATATATAGTATGAATACTAGTGAGAAAGAGTTGCTTCCTGGATATAGACGTCGTGAGGCTATCAAAGGCACAAGGACCCGTCACGTTGTGACACTGAACCCTAACAAAGCCAATCCAGAGGAGGAGTTATACATTGATATCCCAAAGACAAAGGGTAACACTTGCTTGGTACCCTCCAGTTTCCATCTCCTATTCGACTTCAAAAGTGCGAACGCGAAATCATGGTTTCTTAATAACCTCTCGAGACTACTCTCTGAAAAACTGGTTATAAAATTAGCAGGTGAGACTGTGTACGACAACTGTGGTGAGAGTGTTATCGGTACGTACAGAGATTTGTGGAGACCTAAAACAGAGCGAACGGCTATGATTGAATACGGCCTAGCAAACGAGAACCTTCGAAAGTTAATCTCGAAGGACGACAGTGGCGCGGCCAGTGGAAACGTACAAAAAGTTAGCGATGGTCTGATGTTCTCTATTCATGGTACCAAACAAAAGATTCAACTTGACAAGATTCTAGAAGATCACGGTTTATACGCACCGTATAATATGAACAACAATCTTAGGTACATAATCACACTCCCCAAAGCAACCGATATTATGGTGGCTCAATCTGGATCAGCTGTGACTGGCTATACGTTGGAGAACCTCGAATTGGAGTACGAAACTATCGAGAGTCAAGAGATCGCTGATGAAGTATCATCTCTATACGCATCCGGTAGATCTCTATCATACGAGCACGTCACGCTAATGAAGACTGTGGAGTGGGATAAAGGAACCACACTTGTGAACGAAAGTATTAACCTACCAAGAAAGTCAATGAAAGCTATCGTTCTACTCTTCACAAATAAGACAAGAACTGACAGCGAGGAGTTCGTCTACCCAAACATAGAGTCAGTCAAACTCACCATAGAAGGTGTGCCGAACATGGTCTACAGTCAAGGAATACCGAAATCAAGACTCTGGGGAGAAGCCAAAAGACTATTTGGACGAAAACTAGACTGTGACCAGCACATGACTGTCCAAAAGTTTTACAAAGACGGTTTCGCTTTGGTTGTTGACCTTAGATCTATCGAAGATAACGCTAAAGTAGCCACCGGAAAAAAGATCGTGAATACTCAGTCAGGAATACTGATGGAAATCATTAAAAAAAGTCACAACAGCGAACGTCATGTGTAGAATATTCATACTCTCCGACGGACTCGTAAACCTTATCAACAACGATCTACAATCAATCCAATACTAAAACATATAGTATTCTATATGAAAACACCTTTTAACATGCTAATTGTTGGTATGACAGCCTGCGGCAAAACGTACTACCTCTTGGATATGATAGAGAAAGACTACACGAACCACTACGATTTCATCATTCTTATATGCCCGACGTTCGAATGGAATAAAACGTACACAGAGTGGAAATACTCGAGAGACCCAGACTTTATCACTATTCAGTGTGAGCAAGATAAGGTCAACGTAGTCCTAAAATATGTGACTGATACTTATAAAGGTACCAATTCACTAATAATATTAGATGATTGTGCTGGTGGGCAGGACGTTAAAAACAGAACAAGCGAACTAGTGAAACTAGCCTTTAGCGCTAGACACTACAACCTATCCACAATAGTCATAACACAACAACTAACCTCAATTAGTAAACCGTATCGCGAAAACATCTCGAAGTTAGTAACATTCTACAACCCTAACAGAAACGATATGAAAATTATTGTAGACGATTATCTCAACGGAGTTGATAAAGTGGAAATTCAGAAAATAATAAAACAGTTGAAAGACAACGAGTACGCAAGATTGGAGATACTTCTAAGACATCCGTACTCGTACGAATTAGTTATTCCGCGAAAACAAAACAGTTGAGAGACAACAAACACGTGAGATTGGAGATACTCATAAGGCATCCATACTCACACGAAACAGCTACCCCGCAAAAACAAAACATACCGTATAATATAGGACATGCCAAAACGCAAGACAAAAAATCTCGAGACAATTGACGAACTCATTGAAGACATACAAGAAGCAGAACAGGAAGTGATCGACGAATCACAAACCGACACACCACAAGTTGACGACACTCCACAAACTGACGTAGACAAGAAACGAAACGAACTAAGAAGACTCTCAGAGGACGGCGAGATAGATCAATCCGTCGCTTATCTTAAAAAGGCCTCAGCTAAAGTTATCAATAAGATCTATGAAGAATGGGAGGTAAAAAGAATGGAGAAAGCGAACATATTCCTCTGTGACCTTTTAATAAGCAAGTTCGCTCACGCGTTAGGAGGGTTCAACGCTATTGAGTCACCAGAAAAGCTCGAAAACGAGTTGAACACTGACCAACTGTTAAAAAGAGATGTAGAGAAGTTTATATCATACATATCCCCCTACCTCCCTTGTTTAGGGTTGTTATCAGGTGGGCTAACAACTAGTAAACACGTGTTTAGCCATATGGCTAGAGGGGAAATCCCTGAGGGGGAACCCCCAAATGAATAAGGAGACAGTGCTACCTAATTACAATACGAGCGGAAGTGAGTCGAAGGTAAGATACGTCGTATACCCAACACAACACGGACGCGACAGCACGTAAGCGCTCACATTCGTCGAAAATTCTAAAGACACAAAGCGATCTTGGCTGAGAAAATCGAGCGAAAAGTTTACATAAACCAGCAGCATTTCGTATCAGACATACAAGCTCCGTCACTAACCTATCTCGTCTGCGAGTCGTTAATGAATAACTAACGTAATCACTAATGTCACGCGAACAAAACGGGACTTTCCCCAAGGACTTCCCCTAGCAAGTCGTCGCACGGCGAGCGTGCTATCCAACCGAGTATCCAAATGGATAGCAAAATGGCGCTCTTTTGATTGGTCAATTCGCGCAGCGCCCACGGCAAACGTTTTACCCAAACAAGTATCCAAATGGATAGCAAAATGGCGCTCTTTTGATTGGCTAACAACATTGACTAATTTACATAACAGACAGGTCTACAAAATCGTACACACGGTTTACACAAATTTAACCACACACAAAGAGCATGGGGTACCAACGCACTTTTCCAAATCGTGTAGATTCCTAATGGGTCTGACTTCTGTAAAACCGTCCTTGTATCGCCGTGTCCTACACTACCCTCCAGGGCTCCAGCGCTCACACAAAGTAATGAGCGCTGGAGCCCTGGAGAGTAGCGTAGGACGTGTGGAATCAGTGGAGGAAAAGATAACGAGACTCAACGAAGAGTTGTTATTTACCTACCAGGTAATAGAGATGAAACGAGAACTCTTCGCTGACAGTAGCGAAAAACGTAGAGAGCGAGACAAGAGGTTTAGGAGTACTGTGTTCGGGAAAAGGATCACCAGTCACAACAGAGAGTTGCGGCTTCTCTGTGGTAGTAACCCAGAACGCGCGAAATCAGTGGAGGAAAAGATAACTAGACTCAACGACGAGTTGTTGTGTACCTACCAGACCATAGAGTTCAAACGAGAGCTCCTCACTAACAGTAGCGAAAAACGTAGAGAGCGAGACAAGAGTTTTAGGAGTACTGTGTTCGGGAAAAGGATTACCAGTCACAACAGAGAGTTGCGACTTCTCTGTGGTCTCAGATAGCTAAGACGTGTCTCATTTTAAAGAATTTTATTTCGCCCCGTTTTAGTAGTCTCGAAAGTGGGGTTAACAGCGAATTTTACACATTTTGATTGCGAAGCATGAAAAATGGAAAAATGCGCTGGTAGCCCCACTTTCTATACTACTATGTACCTCAATAATTGAAGTGACTATCCCATGATGCCTTGCGGTCAACCTCGGAAAACTAGCTATCGACCAGCCTGCGACAAGATAATCTTTGAGAAATTAAACTCAGATTGTTATGTAACTCGGCGCTGAAACAGAGGATATATTCAAGTTTTGTATTCAGGTGAACTATTCTTGGATTTAAAACTATTCATTTTCTTCTTCCAAAATAGAATTCCGTCTCAAATAGATCAAAATATTTATCGCTTGCTTTGAATAAAAACGTGTTCGCTGACAGCAGTCTTGGGTTCAAGTGATTCTCTGACCGTGTAACCATAGAAACAACCTCATTAATCAACCAATCACAGTAAAGTATCTATGAACACATCTCGTCACACTTTGCGAGCATAAATTACACACTTTCTCCGGGCGCGTCTTCTAATAGTGACGTTTCGAGCGGAGCCCTTCATCAGAGTAAGACCTCCGCTCGAAACGTATTTCGTTCAGACTAAAAATCTTGGCACTTCACCACTTTTTCACTTTGCTAATATAAGAATTATATAATTAATATTAGAGAGGATTTAATATTGCCAAATACATATATGGAAAAAGTGACTGCCCCAACCAGGAGTCGAAACCTGGTCTCAGAATCAACGTTTCGGCGCTCTAACCTTTGAGCTATTGAGACACGGTCAGAACAGTCAGTGATTTCTCCATTACATATTAAATTCGCCGCTTTCGCTCGACACCAACAGGCAGACATATTATCTAACCATAACGTGGAGCAAGGCCTCTCGAGCGCACTTCCCAAAGTAGCAAAGTGATACACAACTTCTTGTATACAGAGGGCTTTAAGAATAATTAATTAATATTAGAGAGCATTTAATATTGTCAAATACATATATGAAAAAAGTGACTTGGTCTCCGAATCAACGTTTCGGTGCTCTGACCTTTGAGCTATTGAGACACGGTCAGAACAGTCAGTGATTTCTCCATTACATATTCATTGGTACATTCAAATTGATCTCCAACGTTGGTTTCCGAAAGGACAATGAACCACTCTGGTGATTTCGATAATACAACATTCGAGATATGGATGTCCCATGAAAGAACTTCATCAACTTCAATCCCTAAGCATTTCTAACTCTTTTTATTATATTTATGACCACTAACAGTAATATATCGTCGTTCAGATATCAAGGCCAGGTTCCAAATATTTTTTGAGAAAAACGATTCGAAAACCCGCGCCTTTGTCAGACATCTTATCTTGCTTTTTCATCGCGGGAGTGGAAACAGTCAGCGGTATTCTTCGTGACGTCACTGCGTCAAACCTCAATCCAGGTGCTAACTTTCAGTGTTTTGATCTCTTGCAGATTAGTGCCTTTTCAAAGTAAAATTCCCCAGGTTTAATCATGCAGCGTCTCAAGTATTGAACAAGACTTTAGTTCCTCTTCCACTAAAACATTCCACCCCCAGAAATTTGGTTTTGTTTATCGAATTTTTGTTGTTGAATGTTTACCGCCATTTTTGTTCTGTTTACGGGCGCATCCAACGCCGAGCATCAAAATTTATCTTGAACCTACCATATATGTGCGAAGAACCTTACGAAGAGAGACTCGTTTCTACAAATCTACAACCACTTTCTTACTGGCACGAGTATCTTGACTTACTGTTCTTCTTTAAGGCTATCAATGGCATTGTACCTATTTCAAGCGATATCTTACCCGAACGTCTTGTGTCAATGCAATCTCATTCCGTCAACGCAAATGTAAAACAACTACTTTCAATCGCTCATTTTTTTATTAGAACATGACAAGGACTTGGAACTCTCTCCCTGAATACTTAAGGCTAGATCATTTAAACTTTAAAAAATTTAAGAAATTACTATTAGACTATTATAATTATGCTCTATTATCCTGTTATAATGTTGACGATCCTCGAACTTGGAAAACTGTCTGCCTAAAGTGCAACACATCGCGAAGCCTCACTGAACCCATAACTTGCTGTTATTAGTTATTATTTTATTTTTGTAAGGGCACCACAACAGTTAAACACCAATTACCGTGCTTCTTCTATGTATTTTTTTAGAGGCGAAGCTAAATAAATAAATAAATAAATGAATGCGGTCTCTCCCATTAATTTTTGACGTCATTGAGTGATAGAAACACTATGCAAAGAAATCCTTCACAATAGCATGAATAAAAATCCTGTACATAGACTAAAACTCTGCTGTTGGCAACAGGGCCGCGTACTCAGAAAATTTTACAGGGGACGTGTAAGCTCACTTCAACCCTATCGATTGAAGCTTGTCAAAATATTTTATCGATCGAAGCTTGTCAAAATATTGTCTTTCCGTTGGGTGGTTAATTAGTCCTACGTTAATAACGCACTCTCAATACGAAATGAAAACATGATAATATTTTAATAAATTTATGTCTTTGGTGTTCTCTCGTTAATTGATTACATTTATATATAAACAAAACATTTACAGTGCCACTACGATGAAAATTCACCCCCGTATTTTAGATTTTCTTTAGCATAGAATAGTATTTCAGGGTCGAAAGTGATCATCGATGTAAAAAAAAAGTAAAAAATGGTATTTTGAAGTAAGTATTTTGAGCTCGGAAATCACTATTATTTAGGCCACCATTACTAAGAACGTGTTCCAAGTGAGCCCGCAATTTCAAAAGGTAATATTGTTTGTGACGTCAGATTCTCAATGCTATGCCTGAATTTCGGTCGAGGTTATTTGTTTTCTTGTTTTTTTCGAGAAGTAGATGAAATGTCCAGCCTTTCAGACGAAGAATTTGAAAAAACGACCTTGATTTACTTGAAGAATTAGCCACGTGAAGCCTCTGACGTCACTTCGTTACGCTGGTCAAGAACATGAACGATTAATGGCGGACATAGCAACTCCAGATTCAGAGTAAGAAAAATAATACTTGCCATCGTCGAATCGCAAAACGGTTTCGACCGAGTAATATTTAGCTGCTCTGCTTTATAAATACGTAAAAATATCGATAGGTAAAAATTTGATCGTAGTGGCACTTTAACATCAACATTAGATTAGTGAGTCTTAAATAGCGCTCCGTCGAGATGACGTCAGTATCCATGTTTGTCCGCTTTTACCCATAATTCTTTCGGCCATAACAAAAGAAAATAGCTCATTTGCAATCATTTGTGAGTCAAATTTGGTTTGTTTGTCCGCATTTGAGCTATTAATAGCAGCCAGACGCTACACGATTTAGTAGTTTGAAATTAATTTAAACTGATAAGTGCTAAAAGTTAACGATTCTACTTGTCCGTATCGAATACGTCTAAAATATAACTTCTGCCGCCCCGTGAAGGATTTCTTTGTGTAGTGTTTCTATCACTCGATGACGTAACAATTAATGGGAGCGACCGCATCCGCCCGCAATCAGAACAAAAATGGCGGCCTTCAATTTACCAAAAGTACGAGCAGCAAAAAGTGAGGCAAAAAGTTCCAGGCCCCCTTAACCTTGCCCCCTAACACGGTTTGCAGGAATTCAGTCTTTGCTAGTTCAAGGTAAACGTTTTTGTAGTATTGTAAACCTTATAATATTTTTGCCTTTTTGGTAAATAACTTAGTTGAACCATGGATAGCTAGTAAAATAAATTTATTTCACTATCCATGCTTGAACTGGTGAATCGCTCAGTAGCTGACTTCGTAATACGCACGCCATCTTCAAAACAAAAACACAAACTATCGCCTATGTTTGGCAAATGTTTTCTTCAGAAATAAACCACCCCCAAAGCTATAGAATATATTAAAGGAAAGATAAATGATCTATTAACAATATACGTTCAGCTTTATCCCAGTAGCTAACTTAGTTCTCTTTAAAAGCGGATAATCGAACAATTTTCGTAATACGGATACCATCTTGTAAACAAAAACACGAACTTTCGGCTGTCTTCGACGAACGTTTTCGTGAGAAATAATCAACTCCCAAAGCTACAATGTATATTAAAACAAAGATAAATTATCTGTTTACAATATGCGTACAGCTTATCAGACTAGCGAACGTAGTTTCTTAAAAAGAGCGGATAATCGAACATATCCAAAAATTCAAAATATGTTACAGGATCAAACCGCGCGGGGGCCTGAAACCTTGCCTCACTTTTTACTCGACTTATGACTGGGAGTTAGCGTTCCATATATAGAGTTCACTGGACACTAGATGTCATCGACCCAGGCTGTCATCAACCTAAATCAGGTGCGCCAACAATCAGTCATTCAGTTTTCAGCGGTATATTATATAAATTTCCGTTCGTTTTCAACGTGGGCCATGTTTAAGACCCGACTCGTACCCAGTCGTCTCTACAGGCTGGGGATAACGTACAGGGGACCATGCACCGTCGCTGGCCTTGCCCCAGAGATAGAGAGACGACTGGGTACGAGTCAGGTTTAAGACATCGTTTCTTTATTTTCCGTAACCAAAATGCGGCTAATAGGTTTATGGTTAGGAAGACACTTAAGGCGGGGCGTTAGGGTTAGAAAACTCATTAGGCGGGGGGTTAGGGTTAGGATCTAAGTTGTTTTGGGGTTAGCAGTTATATGATGTACATCAGAACTGCTAATCACAAAACAACTTAAATCCCATAGAACTGCTAATCCCAAAATAACTTAGATCCAACCCTAACCCCCCGCCTAATGAATTTTCTATTCTAACCCTAACCCCCGCCTTAAACCCCGCCCCCGACTGTACTTTGACGTATTAACCACATGTTTTGGTTACGAAAAAGAAAGAAACAATGTCTTAGACATATCCTCTAAGAAATGAACACATCAACAGACATTTAATATACCGCTGACACCTGGATGACTGATTGTTGGCGCACCCGGTATATAATACTTAACCATGCAAATAACCATAGATAGCGCATGCGCGCAACAGTCAATTACTAGTCCCACATGCTTAGTCTATCTCATGAGTCCGGATGCTTGGGCGTATCCGCTGGGGAGCACAACGAGTCTTCAAACTCTAACCCCCCGGCTGGGCGGGCGGTTAGGGTTAGAAAACTTGCTAGGCGGGGGGTTAGGATCTTTGTTATTTTGGAGTTAGTGGTTATTTGCATGGTTAAAAGTGAAAAAATTCTGTCCATTATTATATAGCTCAAAATACGAAAAACAAAACCAAATTTCTCTCTAAAAAGATTAGAAGAAAACTAATACACGTTCTCATGTACTTTCATTTAAGCAACAATGGTTTTGGGGGTGGTGTGACCCTTTTAGCATTTTCGAAAAGATTGTTATAATAAGTGAAGTATACCTGAGGCCTTGTTCATCCACAAGAACGACCTACTTCTGTTATTTTCTGTGATGTACGTGAAAGGAATAAACCATTTGTAGCTAAAACACAAAAAGTATGTTATCTATATTTATAATTATAATAATAAATTTGCAATAAGCTAATTCGTAATGTCGACTGCGCATCAAAATGACGCGTTCTGCGTCGGGATAAAACTTATTTCAATTCATAACATCAGGCTGGGGAATTTGCAAATGTAAATAGAAATGCAAATATCTATTGTGGTTTTAGCCTGATGTTATGAATTGAAATAAGTTTTATCCCGACGCAGAACACGTCATTTTGATGTGCAGTTGACATTACAAACTGGCTTATTTGTGATCTACAAACTCAAAAATAATTATCTGTTCAATTGGCAGGCATGTATATAGGATATGCGAAATAGTGGCAAAACCAGAACTAAGAGAAAAACGACTACATGAACAGAAACAACTCTTAAAAGACAAGATTACCCAGACGCAATCATCACAACCGGAATAGAAAAGGCGAAAAAATTGAGCATACAGGAATTAAGAGCAAACAAAGAAAAAAATGACAACAGCAAAACACTCCCACTGGTAATCACAAACAATCCAAATAACCCACAGATCATCGCAAAAGTAAAAGAAAATTTGAAGTTCCTGAACAATTCTAGTAAAATGAAAAGTATTTTGGACGAAACAACACGTCTAATAATTAGCCGACGTCAACCAAAAAACCTCAAACGACATCTTACGAAAGCGCACTTTTCTTCACAACAAAATACGCCAGTTGTTAAGAAGTGTGAAGAACCGAGATGCGGAACATGCCATTATTGAATTACCGGAAAGAACATTACGCTAAAAAACGGGAAAATCTGGAACATCAAATCAACTATGGATTGTAAAGCAAGAAACGTTGTATATATCATCATATATACACCAAATGCAGCAGTTTTTATATCGGACAAACAGAAAATCTCCGAAAGAGAGTGACGCTGCATAAAGAGCAAATTCGCCATAAACAATACAGACACCTGGCCGTTAGTGATCGCCTAGCGAAATGTAATAACGGATATTTCAATATAATCCCAATTTGCCAGTGCAAAGATTCAAATAGACTCATTATGGAATATGGAATCGAAAGAAAAAGAGATTATTTCTCTTCTGCAACCAGATCTCAACACATTTTAAGTTAGATAAACGAAATAAAACAAATATACCATGTGACGTAACTTCAAAGGAATGTATGCAAACAATCTTAAATTAACATAATAGTAGAGCGGAATTAACATGTTAATATCAAAGTAACTCAACCACTCATTATTACTTCACACCTGAAGAGCAGAGAACAGCGAAAACGTTTGTGTGTTAAATAAAACGTTATTTATTTAAAAACAAGAGTGGTGATTCGAATCTTCTTATTGTGGAAATGAAATAATTTTGCCTATAACTTATATTTGTGTTCGATCATATTTCATATATATATATATATATATATAATCTATATTTAACAATTATACCATGAGCTCGAGTCGTATATGAGCTCATATAGTTTTATTAGTTCATACACGACGAGAGCGAATGGTATAATTGTTTTATAATATAGCAAAACATTTTAAGATAATAATCTGTAAAACTGTTGATTGTCGCAGTGAATAAATTATTTGATTGAAAGCAACGAACTTCCGCCACATCTACTTCCGTCATGCGTAATGTTGTCACGTATGAAAGGTTTCTCGCTGAGTTGAAAACAGCTTCAGAATTTTGTCTGAGAGCCAAAAATTCGTTGAGATGGTTCAATAAAGAAAAAAGATCCTTTGAAAAGCCAAAAGGTGGGTCAATTTTTAGTTATTGTATCACGGTTGTGAATATTTGGGCTTTTAAGAGGACGTGAAAGCTAAAAAAACATTAGCGAAAATCTCGCTTTGTTGTTTTTCGAGTGTATCACCTAAAAATAACAAAGTTTTCATTCATAATGCTTTATTACTTCAAAAATTATCTTTACTGAATAATAATCATAATATTTGTAATAAATATGTGTTGCTAGCTAACTTTTATCCTTTTTATTTTGTCTGACAAAACAATTCACAATTCAGTCGGGTTTTTCAAAGCCTTAAGACGATTTTTAAAGTTGATTTTCCATTATAACTTCGTAAATTTTGCACTTGGTTAATGTATTTTCTGTTGAACATTAGCCTTACTCCTCTCAGTTCAGGTTTTTCGCTCTTGTGCGTTAAAGAAACAGCCAGTTTCATCTGCAGTGAGAAAATCACACCGCCATTTTGTTTTTTCATTACTAGTGATATATGAGCTGATAGCTTGCTAGTATAAGAACCAATCAGATTGCAGAACAGCTCATATACGGTGGATGGCTATATTATAAATATATTTATAATATAGCCATCCACCGTATATGAGCTGTTCTGCAATCTGATTGGTTCTTATACCAGCAAGCTATCAGCTCATATATCACTAATAATGAAAAAACAAAATGGCGGCGTGATTTTCTCAAACTACTGCAGATGAAACTGGTTGTTTCTTTAACGCACAAGAGCGAAAAACCTGAACTGAGAGGAGTAAGGCTAATATTCAACAGAAAATGCATTAACCAAGTGCAAAATTTACGAAGTTATGATACAAAATCCACTTTAAAAATCGTCTTAAGGCTTTGAAAAACCCGACTGAATTGTGAATTGTTTTGTCAGACAAAATAAAAAGGATAAAAGTTAGCTAGCAACACATATTTATTACAAATATTATGATTATTATTCAGTAAAGATAATTTTTGAAGTAATAAATCATTATGAATGAAAACTTTTGTTATTTTTAGGTGATAAACATCGAAAATCAACAAAGCCAGATTTTCGCTAATGTTTTTTTAGCTTTCACGTCCTCTTAAAAGCCCAAACTATTCACAATCGTGATACAATAACTAAAAATTGACCCACCTTTTGGCTTTTCAAAGGATCTTTTTTTCTTTATTGAACCATCTCAACGAATTTTTGGCTCTCAGACAGAATTCTGAAGCTGTTTTCAACTCAGCGAGAAACCTTTCATACGTGACAACATTACGCATGACGGAAGTAGATGTGGCGGAAGTTCGTTGCTTTCAATTAAATAATTTATTCACCGCGACATATCAACAGTTTTTCCGATTATTATCTTAAAATGTTTTGCTATATTATAAAACAATTATACCATTCGCTCTCGTCGTGTATGAACTAATAGCCAACTCGGCGCCTCGTTGGCTATGAGCTCATATACGACTCGAGCTCATGGTATAATTGTTAATTATATATATATATATATATCTATATATCTATATATATATATATATATACAAATTATTCGTGAGAAATGGATCCCTGTTGGGAAAATACTGTAAAACAATTGATATTTCTAAACGTTAAGTTTAAAAATTAAATATACGTTCTCGGGATTAAATTCTTACTGAAAACAAATAAATATCTTACTTGTACAATGAGATCTCGGTTACAGTTGCCTTTGGATCAAGAAGAAAGTGTTTCTGATCAGCCTTTCCCTTATTGGTTGTATCCCTGGCAACGTTGACAACAGGGAAACCCATTTGATTGGTCCATGTATTCATGATCTCACCAACATCGTAGTTAGCTTTCTAAAATCAAAGAAACTGAATATGATGAGCCACGATTTTGTATTTTTGATTTCGCAATTAATGGAGCAGTCATTTCACCAAACCGCAACGACGAATTTATTCAAATACTTTCTCAAACTCATTAATAATTCATCTTTGGAATCTCTTGAGAAGAATTGTAAAATATCTTGTCGTGCGAAAATTTCATCTTCATACCTTTTCCCCTGCTAAAGTGATTTACTATTCACAGGTAATGACGTCAAAGCAGGGACACGCAAAAACATTACACATTAATTCAGCAGTGAAATACAAAGAATGATTGGGAATTGAGCGAATTTTGTCTAAACAGGTGTGTTTTAAGTTCAGAGCCAAACTTTCTTTGTATTTCACTTTTGAATTAGAGTGCAATGACTTCGCGTGTCCCTGCTTTGACGTCATTTCCTGTGAATAGTAAATCAACTTTAGCAAAGGAAAAAGGCATGAAGATGAAATTTTCGCACGACAAGATATCTTACATTTCTTCTTGTTAGAACCCAAAGATTACGAATATGTAAAATATGAATTATGTAAAATCCCCAAACCCCGGATAGACATTTTAAATCTCATTCATGGCTACATAGTTAGTAGAATGGATGGTTTAGAAAGTCCGCATAACTCATATATTGTTGTTCACTTTCACGGTTATCGAACATATTGTATTTTCTGTATAATAAAGCTGTTATCCAATAACAACGTTCGGATTTAATTAGTGTAGTCCTTCATCGTCACGTGTTGTGAGTCCTTCGCCGTCACGTGTCCATAGAATTTCCTTTCTCCAACCAATAACAAACACTTTCTCCAATACAATAACATGACCATTGCGTCATCTTGAAAGACAATGGAGCTTCCAAACCTCTACTAACTATGTTGGCTAAAACCACTGATCTCTAAATAAAGACTGGATTGAGCTTTCTATTGTATCTGATGACTAGATGATTTTGAAGCCTGCAATTTGCATGATGTAAATTAACGAGAGATCATTAGAAACTCCGAGTTTGCAAGCAAATCAAACTGTGACGCTAGAAAAATAAGTTTAGTGTCTGGCCAATATAGTTTCTTTGTTAACATTAAATGCATAAAATCTTCAACCTAATTTGACGTCTCATATCAGGCTTCTCTCACTGGATAATTAGAGCCAACGGCGGCCATTACTAAGGGACCAAAGTCGCAGTAAATCTGTAGGTAGGCGATGAATCGTTTTACACAGTAATTTGAAAAATGTTTTCTGGTCCTCTTTATAGTAATATTATTTTATTTTGTCGATGGTAAGAGCACATAAACCATCAAAAAACCTCATAGGATTCTCAGTTGGTCCCTTAGTAATGGCGGACTTCCGACTTCATTTTCTGAACAATATAAGTTGCTCGATCCAGTCTTTATTTAGAGATCAGTGGCTAAAACCTGTGGTGTTCTCGTTTGAGCATGCTCAGCGCAGTGCTTCCCGCTTCCCGCTTAGTGCTAGCTTGTGGGCTCAAACAAACCTCGGTAAGAGCTTCCCAAAGGTCTTTGGTTTCGGCGCTTTTAAACTTGTATTTCTTCAGGTAGAACTGTAAGAATGAGAAGAAATAAATGTAAATTAATGATCAGCTCAAAGGAAGAAGTCATTTCAAAGAATATGAAACAGAAGGGGTCATTACGTAACGAGTAGAAGCTCCTTTTTGATTGGCTGTTGATTACTGACATCATATAATAAGATCCTAACCAGCGGGCGTGTTTATTAGGTTCTTTTGTCTGATTGAATAAAAAGGTCGGAGACCTTTTCAAAATAGAGGTTTCTCGGCCTACTTTTTAAAAGTCCCTCCTACTTGGAATCTTAACAAAAACCCTGGCAGGTGCATTCAGAATACTGCGGTGAGACGCACGCTATATCTTGCTTTGATGCGTCCCCACATGGAATACGCGACACAAATCTGTGCTCCACAGTCGATTGAACAGATAATCCAGCTGGAACGAATTCAAAGGAGAGCAACCAAATACATCCTCAACCAAATACATCCTCAACCTGTCATTTCCTGTGCTATGAACTACAACACTAGGAGGCAATACTTGTTGCTCATCCCAATCTGTTACTGGTACGACATGGTTTTATTTTTCAATATAACACATGGATTAATTACTGTAATCTAAAATCTTCCGTCCTTCCCGTTATCCGTACTTCCAGGCCAACTAGATCTTCTAATGGCAACACAGCTTAATTTATCGTTCGTCAATGTAAAACATCTACCTATCAAAAATCCTCTTGCCGATAAACTGGACCTCACGGATAATCTTAAATCCTTTAAATTAGTCATGCTTAAGTATTATTTTTCATCTTTGATAACTTGTTATAATTGTGAAGATCCTCGTACGTTCAAATCTATTTGTATCAAATGTAACTCTGTTCGTAGTCTCCCTGGTGCAATTTCTTGTTGTATGTAATATTCATATTGCAGTGTGATATATATTTTTCTACAGTTAACATTCTAACTTTTGTATATACGTCTAAGGGCCCACAGTAATTGGCTAACGCTGTTGTGGATACCCTGTCATTGTTAAACTTATTGTTTATTGTTTATTGTGTGTATTATTTGTATGTAAGGCCCTGATTACATGGAGGCGTGGCTGGCCCGGTTGCCGGGCTGGCTCGGTAGCCGAGACAGTTTTGACGTGATATTACATGAAGTGAGCTAGCCCGCATACCGGGCTGGCTACCGGGCCCGCCAAAATAAACACGCGAAAATCTAATATTTCAAAATGATGTCTTCGGGAAGAATATATCGTGCTTTGCATCATTTTAGCCTGTTTCTAACACTTTGTTTCCAATTGAATGGCTTTATTACTGTTATACCATGTTGTTTCGCTCTGTTTGCCTTGTACGCATGCTCAGCATCTAGAAACCATCCCGGTTGCCGGGCCGGCCCGCTTGAATTGTTATTCAGCCCGGTTGCCGCTAGCCAGGTTGGCGTGAAGCGAGCTTGCCCGGTAAGCGCGGGCTGGCTCGCTTTCATGTAATAATACCGTTCCTTTGGTGATGTTTACGTTACTCGGCGGGCTAGCCCGTTTACCGAGCCGGCCAGCTCGCCTCCATGTAATCAAGGCCTAAATTACATATGGCGAAGCTCATGAAATAAAATAAATTAAAATATGGTGTGAGGAAATCACACAACATATATGAAAGACGAGTGTTGAATTGCAGCCGTAAAGTTTTTCGAAGAACGAAGAAATATAAACATTATACTGCTGTAGGGAATTATATGAGTCTGTAATTTTTTTAAGAAAGAGGTAATATATATATATATATATATATATATATATATATATATATATATATATATATATATATATATATATATATATATATATATATATATATATATATATATATATATATATATATATATATATATATATATATATATATATATATATATATATAGATTTTCGCTTACCTCAAAACTGGTCTGCTACAACTTGTTTCATCTGTAAAAGAATCTTCAGGCAGAAGATTCTTTTACAGATGAAACAAGTTGTAGCAGACCAGTTTTGAGGTAAGCGAAAATCTATTATTTGCTCTAACTATATGTTGTTGAGCACTCTTTGCATTTCGTAGACCAAAACCTACACGTATATATATATATATATATTTGTAAAATTCATTAATAATTCATGAAGAAAATTCAAAAGAAATTAATATTTAATCAGCATCTTTAACCCAGGATAAAACATTGATTAATAAAACATCAATGTTAATCAAAGTTAACTTGCTCAAATTGAGCTTTTTCAGAGTTATAATAATTTGTTTGTACCGTTTCTACAACTTCCAAACAAAGTATGCATTATATATTCTACTCATTTTACAAGTTCGTTAAAACATTCGCGGTCGATGTTTATGGGTAGTTACAACGGCTGGCCTGCGGCTCGCCATTGTAACTGCCCATAAACATCGGCCGCTCATGTTTTAACTACTACATATTAATTGGTGTGTAGCGCTTTACAATCTTTCAGCATAAAATATTTAAAGGGATATGGCAATAAAATAGTTGGAAAAAACTCTCTCCCTATGTCTTTAACCTATATATATATAGATACATACCCAGAGTGTTCAATAATCGTAGATACCTGTATATCCCGTAAAATAACAAAGGAAACCAACTGATTATTATTAAATAAGGTAGAGTTACGTACCTTCAGACCTTCTTGAAATACGTTTTCTCCCAAAAAGTCTGACAACATTCGTATGATAGAGGCGCCCTTTAAGATAATACGTAGTTAGGTAAGTTAATATGATTATAATGATGGTGATCATTATGGTGATGACGATGACGGTGGTAATGATAGTGATGATGGTGATGATGATGGTGATCATAAATGGTGGTCATAATGATTATTATGGTGACGATGGTGATGATGATCGTGGTGATGAACCGATAATGACGATGGTGACGATGGTGGTGATGTTGATGATGGTGATCGTGGTGATGAACCGATCATGACGATGGTGATGATGATGGTGATTACGGTGGTGATGATGATCGTGGTGATGATGTGATCATGATGATGATCATGGTGGTTGTGGTTGTGACGATGGTTATCATGTGATAATGATGGTCATGATGATGATGGCGATTATGGTGATGATTACGGTGGTGATGATGGTGATGATGATGATGATGATGATGATGATGGTACAATGATGATGATGGTGGTAATGATGCTGACGATGGTAGTTGTGATGATAATGGTGATCATGATGTCAGCATGATGATGATGCCAGTATTGCTGGAGATGTTGATGACGGTGATGACAATGTTGATGATGGTGATGATGGGATGGTGATGATGATGATGGTGATGATATGATGATGATGGTGATGATGATGGTGATAATGATGGTTATGATGATGATGATGATGATGATGGTTATGATGGTTATGATGGTGATGATGATGGTTATGATGGTTATGATGATGATGATGTTGATGATGATGATGGTGATGATGATGGTGATGATGATGGTGATAATGATGGTTATGATGATGATGATGTTGATGATCATGATCATGATGATGGTGATGATGATGGTGATAATGATGGTTATGATGATGGTTATGATGATGGTTATGACGATGATGATGATGATGGTTATGATGGTTATGATGATGATGATAATGATGATGATGATGACGGTGATGACGGTGATGACAATAGTGATCATAATGGTTATGATAGTAATGATGATGATGATGATAATGATGATGAAAAGATGATGAAAAGATAAGTGCTCATGACCACTAAAAGACCTTCAGTAGTAATATCCACTTACCTTGCTATATGTAATGGCATCAAAAAGAGTCTTTATATCTTCAGGATCTTCTACATCTACAGTTATTGGATGTGACGAAGCAAGCGCGTCAAGACCAAATGCTCGTTGAAGGTCGTTAGCTAAAAACTGATCCAGCTAAAAACCAAAAACAAAAATAAAATAAATGCTATAACATTTTTTACAGCGTCGCTCTGCATTGTTTACGAAATAGACAATATTTTCTGTGTTTCCATACAGTTAAAGAAACACGATTGCACGTTTGGGAGAAGGAGAAATGCCGGGGAAAAAATTGGAAAAATTTGCTTCATAAATGGTTTGAACCCAGGAGTATCATTAGATGTGTGAAGTTGATCGTCCAGGTTGTTGTAGTCTTGAGAAAGACTATTGTTGGTGACTGACGTTTCGACGACCTCAGCGGCGGTCATCTTCAGAGTCAAGTAAAGCGTGTTTGTCAGGGTTTGCCTATAGTCCCCTCGCAAAATGTTGTGAACGGCGGCCATTGGCGAGTGGTGACCTGACGAACCACATAAAGAGGTTTTTACAAAGGGTATACACGTTTGCGTAATATAATAGGTACGTGTGTTATGTATTTAAACTCGCTAATTCCAAATCTGTTTTCACAATTGAAAACGGTTAAATAGTGATCGAGATAACGTTCAAAATAATATACGACGAAGCGGCTGGCTAGCCTGGCTGATTGCCGAATAATTTCTAAGTACAGAAACCATTTTTACGAAGGAGCACGTTCTCGTAATATAATAGACACGTATGTTATGTATTTAGACTCAGAATTGAAATCGAGTGAATATTGGCCGAAATAACGCAACCTCGTAGAGTGGCAAACAGCGTATTCTGGCTTTGACACCCAGGGCGTTTTGCCTCCACGGCGGAAGGTCGGCGAAAATGGCCCTGGGATCGGCTGGTCCATTCTAGAATCCGATTGGCTTGTCATAAAACTCAATTAATTCAGCCGAGTATAATTTCTTCATACCTAAGAGATAACCATGGATGTATGGTGGATTATTAAGCTTGTTAACTGCTTTTATGCCGACGAATGCTGACATGAACAACTCTGAATAGCATTGAATATTTCTCAATTATTCAGATCAACAAAGTAGATACATGTAAAGGCAATGGAACAAAGACCACAAAAATTATCATATCTAAACACCCAGAAATTCTGGGTGTCATGTGACCAGCCGATCCCAGGGCCATTTTCGCCGACCTTCCACTGTGGAGGCAAAATGCCGTGGGTACGAGGTTGCGAAATAACGTTAATAATCTACGTACGACGAACCGGCCTTTTGGGATTTGTTATCGACAGACGCGGTCTGGGCACTGGGAACCATGGATGGGGAAATGAAACTCCAGGGGTGGGGTGGAGGTAGTGGTGTAAAAGGCGAGCGAGGGAACGTATTTGTAGTATACATATATATGAGTCTGGTGAAATCACAGCTCTCTTATGCAACAGAGATCTGGTGTCCTAGTGGCGGAAGACTTTCAAAGAAGGTTGAAGGTGTCCAGAGGAGAGCGACGTTATGGATTTTGAGTAAAAATCGCGGGGAATTGACTTATGCGGAACGTTTAACTTCACTAAATATGATCCCACTTGTGTATGATAGAGAAATGAAAGACTTAGTCTTTTATTATAAATGCACGCATAATATCACATATCTAAATATTTTACAGTATCCCTGGTAGAAATCTTAAGTAGGATCCTATAGGATCTTATAAGATCCTATAGGATCCTAAATAAAAACAGGATCCTTAAATAGGATCTTAAATAGGATCTTACAGGATCTTAAATTAAAAACAGGATCTTTCAGGATCCTACGTTAAATCAGGATCCTATCTAGGATCTTATAATATCCTAAATTATGATAGGATCCTATTTAAGATCTTACAAGATCCTAAATTATGATAGGATCTTAAATAGGATCTTACAGGATCTTAAATTAAAAACAGGATCTTTCACGATCCTAAATTAATACAGGATCCTAATTAAGATCCTATATATTATGCTAAAATCTTAAATAAGATTTTATAGGATCTGAATAAGATCCTATAGGATCCTAATAGGATTATAACAGGATTCTGATAGGATCCTAATAAGATCCTATAAGATCTTAAGTAAGATCTTAATTAAGATCCTATTTAAGATCTTATAGGATCTTGTTAGGATCCTATTAGGATCTTATAGGATCCTATAGCCATAGGATCCTATAAGATCTTAAGCAAGATCCTATAGGATCCTATAAGATCCTATAAGATCTTAATAAGATCTTACTTAAGATCCTACTTAAGATCCTACTTAAGATCTTATAGGATCCTGTTAAGTTCTTAAGTAGGATCCTAATTAGGATTTCTACCAGGGATGTCCCTATCACTGTAAGTAGGACTCGTGCAGGCTCCGCATCTCTTCTAAAAACACCATACTGTAAAACTAGCACATTCCAAGGGTTGTATTTCATCAGAATAGTAAAACTGTGGAATTACGTACTTAAGTCTGCTCCTCCTAACTCCTTTCATACCATCTCCATGTTTAAATCTTACCTACGAAAAACTTATTTTAACTTAACTGTTAGTAACTTTAATCCTGACATGTTTAGTTCACACTCAATAACTACATTTTGAGTATTTTGTGTAAGTTTTTTTCTCTTCTTTTTCTCCCTCTCTTTCCCCCCGTTTCAAATCATTACTTACATCTTACTGGTGAGCACCTTGCATGGGACTTAGTCCCGTTTGTGCTTTGCCAATTTTTGGATTACATTAGATTTACCCTTTATTATTACCTTAGATTTATATATCCTCTGTACATACATATATGTTTGTATTAATAGTGTATGCAATTATTAGTTAATTTAGTGCCAAAAATAAAGTTATTAAAAATATATATATATTTTTAATATATATATATATACACGTCTGGTTCGTTACGACATCGTTTGTTTGAGTGTTTTGTCATGCGTTAAAGTGTCTATGAAGTGAAAAAATCTCTAGCATTTTTTTTGCTCTCACGAACAAAGTAGCACGGCAGGATCGTTCACTGAAAATTTCAAGTGAATCTGCTGCATAGTCTTCGAGCTATCAATTCTCAAAGTTTGTCTATTGGCGTAGTTTAACGTTACAAAATAGGGAAAGACTGGGATTGAATATATGTGGTATATGACGTATGCAGGTGGATCATTAATGTTCAAATCCATTGTTCTTATGCATAGTAAGTACACCTGCATACGTCACAAGACAATGAACCGCGCGTCTCAGATTTCACCAAAAACATGTAGCCATGCCAAACTTTGAGAGTTGATAGCTCGAAGACTATGCAGCAGATTCACTTGAAATTTTCAGTGTACACTCCTGCCGTGCTACTTTGTCCGTTAAAGCAAAAAAATGCCAGCGAATTTTTCACTTCATAGACACTTTAAGCGCGGACCTATTGTTCGTTGGTGCGTGCGAAGAAGTCTTTTGTATGGTGTCGGCAATTGTTGTGATCTGTTAAAGGGACACTCCGGCCCAAATACAAATGCAGTTCATATGAAAGATCTTACTGACTTTAGATTATTTCCAAAGTTTCAGCATTCCTATCAATTTAGTTAAGAAGATGTGGCTAGTTGAAGTTGGAGAGTTTGTCCAATTTCGACGCCATTTTGTTTCTCAAATATGACGTCACTGAGTGACGTGATCTCGTATTATGCCTAAGGAGCTCCTCTACTTTCCTGCATGATGAACTAAATAGTTTATTTCGACTAATTTTCGTCCAAAGACCATTCACAATAACTATCACTACTCAATGACGTCATATTTTCAAAACCAATATGGCGTCAAAATCCACAAATTTTCAACTTCAACTAGCAATATCTTCTCAACTAAATTGATAGGAATGCTGAAACTTTGGAAATAAACTAAAGTCAGTAAGATCTTTCATATGAACTGCATTTGTATTTGGGCCGGAGTGTCCCTTTAAGTGGTTTATGTTCCAAGTTGGTATACCAACTTTCTAATGTAAGTCGCCGTTTGTAGTTTGTGTTAAAGGCGATACATTCAGCCGAGTCCCAGTCAATGTTGTGTTTCGTTTGTACGAGTTGTGTTTAGCAAAGCGACTAGCTCTGTTCCCATTTCTAGCAGTGAGGGACGTAGCCAGGGACGTAGCCGCGCGACTCCCCCCTTTGCTTGTTGAACTAAAATAAAAAATTCAACTAAATATTTTACAGTACATGATTAATTTGTTTACAGATTGCTTGTTCTTCATAAATTCATCACAAAACAAAGTGCTTGTGCTCCGGAAAAAGTCAAACTGTTTACATTAGTCTCGGAATTTAAATATGTTTCTGTGTTCAGTTTTCTTTTTAATAAACCTACGCCTTTTTAATTAAAATAAGCCAACAAGTGTTTTGTGTTTTACTGTCAGAATAAATAATGAAAGGCTGGATAAAATATAACTAATTATTAGCACGATGTAAAAGCTAAAAATGAAATTTCTAGCCATCGTCTGGTGGCTTAATTTCGCAAAAAATCATGTTAGAAATTGCTGTAAAGGCACTTCTGGGCCTTTCAAAATTGAACGTTTTCTTCTGGGACCATGCACCCCCCAGACTTCTCAGCCACAATCGCGGCTGCCACAGGGCTCCCCCCTTTGAAGGATCTGGGCTACGTTCCTGATTTCTAGTAGCTCGTTTGTGTAATTCAGTTAGTCTGTTCAGTTAGTGCGGTCTCACAGCTAATATAAGTGTGTATATGCCTAATACTTACAAACTCCCAATCAGGTTCAGCGTTATTCGTACCAAGATATTCAATGTAGCTGGCAAATCCTTCATTCAACCAAATGTCATTCCACCATTTGCAAGATACGATATTTCCAAACCACTATATAATCAGAATAGAATATGTTAATCACAGATCTCAAACTCATTAATAATTCATAAGGAAATTAGCTCATGATCACACTACCCTACTTGGGCCACATGATGATACTGGATACATGGTGAAGTTAATAAGTTATCTCCATTGCGATTAACAGCCGGGGAGGGTTTTGATGTAATATATGAACAACGAGTTTGAGTGTTTCATCAGGGGATCCAAACACGAGAAAACATGATGAAAACACGAGCGCTAAGCGCGAGTGTTTTTATTGTTTTCGAGTGTTTGGATCCCCTGATGAAACACGATAAACGAGTTGTTTATATGGCTTCTCAATCGAACACGGATTTAATTGGATGTTTACTTAAAACGCATTTGAGAACAAACCCTCATGGGACTGAACTCACGAGGTGTGTAAAATTTATTCAGAAAATTAACAGACTCTGTTCAGTTGAGGATGAGCGAAGACGGAGGCAGGTCGTTTCGTTCTCAAAAAAATGAATTAATAATTAAGATCTCAGCAATTAGATCAAAAACGGGTTTGATCTAATAACTGTGGTGGTGTATGATTTTTACATGTTTTACTCGAGTATCCAGCCTCAGTCATGTGATAAAATAAAATAAAGTGATTTCATTGGCTAATTGGCTCATGAATTATTAATGAGTTTGAGAAATCAGCAGGGAAGAGTTGGGGCTGAATGAATGAGTGAAATGAATTAATTATGATCCAGTCCTAGGACTGGATCAAAATTAATTCAGTCGCTGAGTGAAAAATTGTTTAGCATCCGTGAAGTTCAAATTAATTGAAACTCAACTGTTGTATCGCAATCGATAAAACAAAGCAAAAAACGGCAATTAGCTCGTTTGTTCGGCAGCAGCACGATGATTCTCCCTACCTCGTATTCACTCTATAAACATATTTACTGTCCACTTATTCTTGTATCGCGTTGACAACGGTACTGCATTTATCAACAATTCTTCTTCTTCCTCGCAGCTTCCCGATTTCCGAAAACGTTTAAGAAGAGATTCGTCACCATTTTCTCTCTTTCTCGAAGCCATCTTGACCAAAACTGAGACGTTTTTAAGTCTGCCTCGCAGTAGAAAGCGGAAATCACTAGACCGCGTCGTTTTAATGAATAATTTTGACTTTCAAATGCTTTTAAATTCTACTCTATATTCATTTTAGAAAATCGTTTGAAGTTATCTTTTGTTCTCAATATATATATATCAATTCAACGCCTCACGCTTTAATAGCACATTACTATTTTCCAAAATCACTCGTTTGAGATGTCATTTCAAATCCTCCAATTTGGGTACCTGATTTCAAGTCCTTGCAATTATTTCCAGTCCTCATCTCTTTCATAATGGCAACCATTTTAAATATTATTTTATGTGTCAGCCGAAAATTTCATCTTCGTGGAGTTTTTTGCTGTTAACTAAAGTTATCGGATGTGATGTCACAAGAAACAAGTAACAAAAGAAAACTGGTTTGGAATGCCTTTTGTGACATCACATCGGGTAATTTTGACAGCGAAAAAGTCCAAGAAGTTACTATCGCAAGGGATGTGCTGCCTCGAGCCGAAATCCAAGGCAGTCGTGATATTGTGCAAAATTGCAAAAATAAGTGGTGGGCTTATTGAACAACCTTCCACGGTGGAAGGTCGGCGAAAATGGCCCTGGGATCGGCTGGTCCATTCTATAATGCGATTGGCTTGTCATAAAACTAATTTATTCAGCCGAGTATAATTTATTCATCTAAATCTGAATGCTGTCTTTTAATTTTTAAATTTTACAGCAAATTAGAAGTGATAGCTTTCGCTAAATTGGATATATGCTTCTTCATACCTTTTGTAAGAGATAACCATGGATGTATGGTGAATTATTAAGCTTGTCAGCTGCTTTTATGCCGACGAATGCTGGCATGAACAACTCTGAAGAGCATTGAATATTTCTCAATTATTCAGGTCAACAAAGTAGACAAAGGCAATGGAACAAAGACCACAAAAATTATCATATCTAAACACCCAGAAATTGTGGGTGTCATCTGACCAGCCGATCCCAGGGCCATTTTCGCCAACCTTCCACCGTGGAGGCAAAATGCCCTGGAAACGAGGTTGCTTATTGAAGTCAAAGTCGCAGTGGAGGTAGGTAATACCAATGAGTTCTAGGACCATACGTACTCGCACTCTGGGGTACGTTAGACATCTATCTGGAGTAAGACATTCATTATGCACAGCCAGGGCCCCTGCTTCATCTGCCCCTGGCACATTTGCAGATGTCTCACGTCTGCCTCAAACTTGTTGACCCCCCTTGTGTTATAGCCGTTCTCAACATCTATTCACAATATTGTAGTTCATGAACATCAGGGCTAAAAATAACGGCCGGTCAACGGACAATGACCGGCCAAAAATGCCTCTTGACCGGTCGCTTTTTTACCTCACCGGTCATTTTGACCGGTCGACACATTTTTATGCCTTCCGATGGAATTTTAAATCGTTTTTTCTCTTCGGCATATCTGCTGAAATCTTGTCAGAGACAGTGGCGAAGCTGGTCCCAAATGTGAGGTCATGCTAACTATTAACCCGAGCACCGAAGGCGCGAGGCTTTCTAGAGGGGTCCGGGGGCATGTGCCCCCTGAAAATTTTGAAATATAGATTCCCGTAAATGGCATTTCCTGCTTGCATTTTGAGCGGTGATTTTCAGCTCAGAAGTTTATAAAATTTTCTATTAATTTTGGACCGTTTAGCTTTATATCAAAGCGCATCAGCATGTCTAGGAACTATAATGCAAAGAAAAATCAGGTGTCGCATGCAGGCTAGCCCGCCCTCAGCTCTCCCAATGCATAACGCCTGACACGCAGACAACATTTTAATGTAAACAGTAAGGCAGAGCATGATTTGGGCCGAGGCCAGGCTGAACAAAAGAGCCTGGGAACGAAGACGCGGATTTTAGACGCCCGGGTAGTGACGAGGGTAGTGACGTCGAGGGTACAGACTCAGTCAAGCAAGATATCACTTCGATAAGAGAGCTCTTGACGTAAGGTGGTCTTCCACACAAAATTTTAAAATTTTATATTTTGTTTTGGGCTAAATTGTTTTTGTACCATTAGAGAGATATCATAAGACTGATGCTAGTAACACTTTTCATTAATATGTTGTTGCCATGGTAACCAAGTAACGGACCGCCAACAGCGAAAAAGTTACCTATTTTGTGCAAAGGATATCTCGAGAACCAAAGTTCGTACATTCTCAGAAAAAGGCTTAAAATTATCTACAGATATACCTTTTTGTTCTGAAGCTCAAATATCTTAATAAAATTGTGTTTCTAACAAGAAAAAAATATTTTTTCTTTAATAATGACTTCATTACTTGTGACGTCAGCACAAATTATTCCATTCACAACCACACAAAAATAAATTATTAAAATTTTCGAGGTTCAGAACATAAAACAACACCATAACAACTATTTGTGAAAGTTTCAACAAGTTTGGTCATATATTTACCCAGATATCCTTTGCAGAGTAAAGTCAAAAAGCTCAAATTGCAGAATTAGAGAAAATCAAGTTCAAAAGTTGAAGTCGATAACTGGATATGTCACACGGTTGTAGTTTACGATTACACGGATAGGTTTCGTAATATATTTATTTCATCTATAAAACTTTCGACTTGTGTAGCAAAGGACTGATCGTCACGAAGTGATTAGAATTTTACTGTTTATAGTTTTTGCGAGTGTTCTTGTTGATATCGTCATGTTGTTGTTTTACATTGGAGAAGAAGGTCGAAGGGCATAAGAATTGGCGCGCAAATTGGTGGCACGGGGATTGTTATTAGTGTATACATACACAGTACTAGTTCATTATACATAAACACATGCCGTATGCATCACCCGGGGAAAAAATACCTATATAGAGCATTATGCCTAGTCGTAGCCAAAAATGACATGAGCCGTAGCCCGATTTTATCAACGGGGGTAAATAATACCTAACTAAAACCGGAAGTCGAAAAGGGAACTCCAAATACACCCTAAGCGAGAGATTGCACACTTTAACTCATTATTATAAGTTTTAAAAAAATCTTTTCTTCTACACTTTCCGCTCTAGGGTCGTGTTTATGTTTAACAACAATGGCGGATGCTACCAGTTTCCTACCGTCACAGCCTCCCTCGTTAGCAACAAAGCCAGAGGATCCTGTATATTCTTTTACAGGACCAGGGATCGGGTCATTGGTCTTAATGATGTCCTCGCCAACTGTGAAACACGCAATGTGGAAACTTAGCCCTACTAAATTAAAAGCAGTTTGATTCCCATCAAAAGCGGCCGCCCGTTGAAAAACTTCTCTCGCTAACATAAACCAAAATAAACAATAATCACATATGCCTGAAGACCGGTCACATCACTACCCACGCACCAATCAATTCACTCTTAATGTTTTAAAATATAATAAAATTTCATTTAGGGAGAGGTGGTGCGGGAGAAAATGTGCGCAACATGGAAAATTAAGCAGTTTTTGTATCCAAATATACGTTGCTACGGGAGATGCTAAGGCGGAAAATGCAGTCCAGCCTTGGAATTTTACGAATTTTCAACATTTCTATCTTTGCAATCGAAAAAATTCTTTCAATTATCTATTCTAATATGGTTAACCAGTTAATTTATGGCTAATTCAAAAATTCACCAAAATATTTATTTTTTGTAGTGTACCCCCTTAACTTTGAAAGTTAACATGTGTTCAATTTATACACAATTGACAAGAATAACGCTTTGGTTTCTTTTGCGTTTTTGTTTTTGGTATTTGTTAATTGGTAATAATTATTTAGGTAGGCGAGTCGTTTTAGGCTAAATATAGTAAGTGGGATGAAAAATTTAACTCCGTCAAAGACAACCTGTATAATGAGTAAAGTTTATTACTCAATAATATTAAGATTATATCTAGAAAACAATAAAATTTTATTTCCGTTGCCTGTTCACTTTTCCAATCTGATTGCTAACGTCTTGAGCGTTTAAAACATGAAACAATAAAAGCGATGTCTCGAAACAAATTCGTTATTATTTGTTTCACTGTAAGTGTATGCGTATTATTAATGACCGGTCAAAAACAGATTTTGACCGAGCTAAAATCAAGTTGACCGGTCAAAAACAGATTTTGACCGAGCTAAAATCAAGTTGACCGGTCAAAAACAGATTTTGACCGAGCTAAAATCAAGTTGACCGGTCATTTTGACCGGCGACCTACCGGTCGTTATTTTGAGCCCTGAACATGTGTAATATTAAACTGATGTAAGTTGAACAGTTGCATAAAAATGCAGTGATATATTATGATTTTGTTCAGGAAGACCCAAATATTAGGAAAATACAAAATCCCCAAACGTGAGATATGTGCTTTAAAGAGGAACTGTATCCAAAAAATAAATTACTTTTAAATAAAAGGCCTTGAAGTATAATGTTTATAAATGTTAATAGTTTTACGGTATCTGCTCTTGTACTCGAGAAATAACGTTTTCATTCTCGTAATTTATGCTTCTGGACGGCGCCATTTTAGAGTTTGCTCGACAGCTCTGACTCGAGGTGCAAGGGGGTTAATTTCTTTTCAATTTTCATGTCATTCGAACCAGTACATCATTGTAACCTTCGCTCTCCATCTGAATCTCGGTAGCTCAATGGTTAGAGCATCTCACCGGTAATCAGAAGGTTACAGGTTCGATTCCTGTACGGGACTCATTTTTCTGAGGACATGAGCTTGACAATCGTCCATGTATCGTCAATTTCAACTGGTTGTCATGTGTTGCATAAACTATATTGGGGCAGACAGACGATACATGGATTCCAGGGGCTGTGCATAGGGGGGCAGCAGGGGGAACTGCCCCCCAGAAAAAACCAAGATATATTTTTGCTAGTGCAAAATTATTCCGTCAACGGCGAACGTACGGTATAAATAACCGCGTCCGCGTGGTTTTGTGATTCAGTGGCTGAAATAAGATGACTGCAGAATATACACGAATCTAAACATCACTATCTATATCAGGATAAGGATACTCCATAGCAGTGATAGCACACGGAAGACATGCTTTGACATTATAAACTTACAAGACGTACTCTTTGCTAGATAAGTAATAGGAGTAGAGAACATACCAGACACATGGCTTTCTGTCTTGTTGATGTAGGGCAACAAAATAAACAATCACCTCACGTGCATTTGGTGCGACTGTTAGCGCATGGGAATACACAAAACTTAATTTCGTTAATTACAATGTGCTTGTTTATCTTTTAAAAAAATCTAAATATTACCAGACCTTACAGATAAATTTTTTTCTCGCAGAAATCACCAGAAATGCACTCCTGAAGCTTTCAAAATTCAAATTGTTTCTGCAGGGGCATGCCTCCACAATCTTCAAAGGATTTGTCTTACTGCTCCCCCCCTGGCAAAATAATCTTGCGTATGACTATGGAAGCAACTAACAAGCGGATGTATACTTAAATCACACCTGTTTGCCATATTAATATTCTTACCATGTGAGCCAATTCATGAGCGACAACATAAGCAATTCTTTGTTTGTTTGTTTCTGATGATACTCCTTCTTTATAAAGCATGGCTGTTTCACGGTACGTAATGATGCCCCAGTTCTCCATGGCTCCTGAGTTAAAATCTGGGAGTGCAACCATATCTAGAGAAGGAAAGGAATTACATCATGGTGGTCATGATGGCGGTCATGGTGGTCATGGTGATGATGGTGGTGATGGTGGTGGTCATGATGGTGATGATGATGGTCATGGTGGTCATGATAGTGATGATGATGATGGTGGTCATGGTGGTCATGATAGTGATGGTGATGATGGTGGTCATAATGGTGATGATGATGGTGGTCATGGTGGTCATGATAGTGATGATGATGATGGTGGTCATGGTGGTCATGATAGTGATGGTGATGATGGTGGTCATAATGGTGATGATGATGGTGGTCATGGTGGTCATGATAGTGATGGTGATGATGGTGGTCATAATGGTGATGATGATGGTGGTCATGGTGGTCATGATAGTGATGGTGATGATGATTGATGATGGTGGTCATGGTGGTCATGATAGTGATGGTGATGATGGTGGTGGTCATGGTGGTCATGATAGTGATGGTGATGATGGTGGTGGTCATGGTGGTCATGATAGTGATGGTGATGATGGTGGTCATAATGGTGATGATGATGGTGGTCATGGTGGTCATGATAGTGATGATGGTGGTCATAATGGTCATAATGATGGTTGTCATGATAATGATGGTGGTCATAATCATGGTGGTGGTGATGTTGATGGTGGTGATGGTGGTGATGGTGGTGGTGATAATGGTGATGGTGGTGGTGATAATGGTGATGGTGGTCACGATGATGATGGTGATGATGATGGTGATGGTGGTGATAATAATAATGGTAGTGATAATGATGGTGGCGATGGTGGTGGTGATAATGATGGTGATAATGGTGGTGGTGATGATGGTGGTGATGATGATGATGGTGGTCATCATGGTTATGGTGATGATGATGGTGGTCATGATGGTGATTATGGTGATAATGGTCATGGTGGTGATGATGGTGATAATGGTCATGGTGGTGATCATGATGGTGATCATTATGGTGATCATGATGGTGATGATGGTCATGGTGGTCATGATGGTGATCATGATGGTGATGATGGTCATGATGATGATGGTGGTCATGATGGTGATGATGGTCATGGTGGTCATGATGGTGATGGTGATGATGATGGTGATGGTGATGATCGATGATGGTGGTCATGATGGTGATGATGGTGGTTATGATGGTGGTCGTGGTCATGATGGTGATGATGATGGTGATGATGGTGGTGATGATAGTGGTGGTGGTCATGATGGTCATGATGGTGGTGATGATGGTGATGATAATGATGGTGGTCATGATGATGATGGTCATGATGGTGGTCATAATGGTGGTGATGATGGTCATGATAGTGGTCATGATGGTGGTCATGATGTTGGTCATGATGGTGGTCATGATGTTGGTCATGATGGTGATGATGGTGACGGTGATGATGACAATTACAATGTTAGCGATGATGATGGTAAAGACGAAGTTATCGCTATGTTGAACCTAGTGGTAACGATAACGACAATGTTAATCAAATAATAACTATATAATGAGTTACCTCATGAATTTCAACATAGTTAACAATTACCTTGTTTTGGCAATGGGAACGGCACGTCGTAGTATTTCTCAAGAAAAGTCGTAACATTTTGACCGATTTTTAACGCATACGCAGAATCCTTATATTGTGCTGGTGTACTCCACGTTCGGATCTAGGAGAAAAATATTTCATTAGCATGAGGGGCCTGTCAATTACCCCGCTAAAGCCGCGCTAATCCCGGCATGTCCCCAGTGCATTATTCAAATACATTATACATAAAAATGCATGCATAATGCTCTAGGGTAATTCAAGAAAATATAATTGTCGAGCGCGCGACAGTAAGATGTTATTTAGTTAGGTTACGATAAAAGTTGTTTCGGGTTAGCCAATCAGATGGCTTCCCATGGAAAGTGATCCTAAAATTTTTTCTGTAAGCGGTCTTGTACGTTAGTTTCAGTCTCCCACGCAACTTTTCTATATTTCTCAACTATGTTCATTTTGAAAACATACACAAAACATAATACCAAAAAACAGAAATAAACTAATAATTTCATAAAAATATGGATGAAGCGCGATCAGGTAAAGACATAACTGAATAACGAAACGGCGTTCTCTGATCAAAAATATTTTATTTCGAGCTTTCGACCGCTAGGCACCAGTTTGTGGTCTTCTATGGGAAGAAGATTAATGGCAAATAAAGTGTGGTTACAATATATATATACATAACTATGAATAACTTAAAACGGAAATAGAAAATGACAACTAGTAATATATTCATAAATTAATTGCGGTGTTTGTTCGTAAGAATGGAATATTGGCCCGGTAGTGATTTGGCGTTATTGTCAGCATTTTCAGTAATAGCGGTATGCCATGATTCGAGTGATTTTCTGATGCGATAATTCCCGTTGTCAATTATACAACTGTTTGCAAAATCTATTTTATGTCCGTGTTTCCACGAATGATTTGCAATGTTGGATACTTGTGTGTAGTTTTTAACCATAGTCAATCGAGATATGGTCTGGAAACTCAGCTAAAGTCTTTGTTCTATCTTTTTGTTCGTCTTTATGCAATACGGTCACTGAACCTATTGTATTTTAGTATAATGAAGCAATCATCCAATAGAATCGTTTGGGTTTATAATCGCTCAACCGTGTTGTTTAAATATTAATAAACATAAAACAAACGATGTAGGCATGTTGTAAAACATGGACTGGACTGTACGGGACTGGACTGGACTGATAAAACATGGACTGATAAAACATGGACTGATAAAACATGCACTGATAAAACATGGACTGATAAAACATGGACTGGTAAAACATGGAGGGTTAGGATCTTTGTTGTTTTGGGGTTAGCGATTATTTGTTAATGTAGACATCATACATTCACAGCTACACGTTACATGTTTTACCAGTCCATGTTTTATAACAAATAATCGCTAACCCCAAAACAACAAAAATCCTAACCCTCCATGTTTTACCAGTCCATGTTTTATCAGTCCATGTTTTACCAGTCCATGTTTTATCAGTCCATGTTTTATCAGTCCATGTTTTATCAGTCCATGTTTTATCAGTCCAGTCCAGTCCAGTCCAGTACAGTCCAGTCCATGTTTTACAACATGCCTGTAAGGTACGGTTCAACATCAAAACGTAGCTCATTATAGTCGCTTTGAAGTTTGCCGAGTTTCCAGACCATATCTCGATTGACTATGTTTTAACGTTTCTGATATGCTCTTTCTTTCTGGTTTCAAACGATCTTTCTGGTTTCAAACGATCGTCCTGTTTCTCCGATATAAGTCCACGAACATTGTTTGCATGGTATCTTGTATATGACGTTAGTATGTTGTTCGGCCGGAACTCTGTATTTCGGTGATGGAAATTGTTGTCGTAAAGTTCGTAATTTCATATTTATATAATACCAAAATCAACTGGAGTTAAAATTGTACATTTTGTATGGAAACAAATTGTAGAATTAACACATAATGACGATCTCTGGGTCCTGGGTCCAGGGCCCAGACCGCGCACGCAGATCATGACAAATCGCAAAAGGCCGTTTCATCGTTTGTATATTTTGAACGTTATCTCGGCCAATATTTACTCGATTTCAATTCTGAAAATAGATTTGGAATTACCAAGTCTAAATACATAACATACGTGTCTATTATATTATGAGAACGTGCATACCCTTCGTAAAACAGTTTATGTACTTAGAAATTAGTCGGCTCGACGCCAATCAGGCGGCCGCTTCGTCGTATATCATTTTGAACGTTATCTCGATCAATATTTAACCGTTTTCAATTCTGAAAACCGATTTGGAATTTGCGAGTCTAAATACACAACATACTGATACGTGTCTATTATATTACGCAAAGGTGTATACCCTTCGTAAAAACCTCTTTATGTAGTTCGTCAGATCACCACTCGCCAACGGCCGTCTTTCACAACATTGTACAAATATTGTCCGATTCAAACGGATCACCAAACGTCCTACGATGCTCCGCTCAAATATTTACCGTATTTCCTCTAATAAACGCCTAGCCTCAAATAAACACCTCCCTCTAATAAACACCTCCCTCTAATAAACGCCTCCATCTAATAAACGCCTCCCTCTAATAAACGCCTCCCTCTAATAAACGCCTCCCTCTAATAAACGCCTCCATCTAATAAACGCCTCCCTCTAATAAACGCCTCCCCTTTTCATACAAGAATGTCAATAAATGCCTCCCTCTAATAAACGCCTCCCTCTAATAAACGCCTCCCCTTTTCATACAAGAATGTCAATAAACGCCTCCCTCTAATAAACGCCTCCCTCTAATAAACGCCTCCCTCTAATAAACGCCTCCCCTTTTCATACAACAATGTCAATAAATGCCTCCCTCTAATAAACGCCTCCCTCTAATAAACGCCGCATGACCGCTGTTTGTCCCACAAGCGGTTGTCACCGGCAATCGCATGTGTATAATTAGTTCTCATGCCCATATCTAGATTGTACCAAGCTACACTGATGAGCTGTGGAACAGCGAAACACGTGTCTGTAGATATTGTACTATTACGCTCCTTCACTTCGGTGTTGTTGAGCACTCTGTGAAGTTGGTGTAGGTGTCCTCGAAACACGTGTCTGTAGATATTGTACTATATATATATATATACATATTACATACATCAACCTTTTGTGAGAAATGGATCCCTGCCACGGCGAGATTATCACCCTCGCTTCGCTTGCGAGGGGATAATGTCGTGAAAAGGCCTGGAACTGACGTACAAGACCGCGTAGGGAACTGAAATTGATATACAAAATCGGCCCCATGTTCGCCATTTTTGGCTTCATTACCCGCCTCCACCCCCCCCCCCCCCGGAACTCTCACCGTAATATTATTATGGATGCCTGTTTTGCTTTCCAGACTTTTGAAGTCGGAGACGATATAGGCGACAAGATAGGTGGACATAGGAACAGACTTCTGAAACTTGGTTACTTTTCTCGTGTTATCACCAGACACATTGTTCGTTGAGACCGCAGGCATATTGGACAGCGTGAAATACTTGATGTCATGCTCGACGCTTATCGTAAACGTTGCCTTCATCGCGGGCTCGTCAAAGCAGGGAAACGCCTTACGAGCGTCGGTGGGTTGAAAATCTGTTGCACCTAGCACTCTAAAGGAAAGAAAAAGTAATCAATTGTTCTATTTTTTATAATCATAAATAATATGGAGGGGAACTCACTGATCTCAATAGGAAACTTAAAGTGGTACTACGATCAAATTTTTACCTATCGATATTTTTACGTATTTATAAATCAGAGCTTCTAAATATTACTCGGTCGAAACCGTTTTGCGATTCGACGATGGCAAGTATTATCTTTCAGACTCCGAATCTGGAGTTGTTATGTTCGCCATTAATCGTTCATGTTCTTGACCAGCGTAACGAAGTGACGTCAGATTCTCAACGCGAAGACTCCACATGATTGGCTAATTCTTCAAGTAAATCCATAGTGATCAAGGTCGTCTTTTCAAATTCGTCGTCCGAAAGTCCCGGACATTTCATCTACTTTTCGAAGAAAACAAGTAACCTCGACTAGGAGCAAAAAATGGCGTCACCTGGTAAGAGGCAGCAGACAAACTTGGATTCATTTGAACTATGCTCGCTGTAGAATAATATAGATGAAAAGATTTGCTCAAATTGCTGCAAATTGTCTTTTTAGAAACCATAAATAAATTCGCAGAGTGATCTCAACATTTGGGAAAGTGGGTGCGAGTCCCTGTTTGACGAGAAGGCGAAACATGTTGAGTTCTTTGCTGGCATCTTGTGTCGGTGTAACAAGTTTGCTTCACAACTGGAGTTCGCAGCATGGATGCAAATTGTACAAGTTCGTCAGCAAGTAGCTCCTCCAGATCGTTCTTGTACGTATGAACCAATTATTCAGCGGCTTGTTGGAGTTCCTGTTCATTGAGATCTTCCAACCTAGTAGTATAGAGAGTGGGGGTACGAGCTCATTTTTTACATATTCAATGTTGAACGCGAATATAATCACCAAAACATTACCAAATTTACACCAAATCCCAAACCCCCAAAAGTTCGATGTCATTTCAGTAATTCTAAATTTACAACATACATCAAATAAGACCACGAACTCGATTTATATGCTAATAATGTGACATTTCAATATTTTTGCATGTTTTTTAAAAAATAGAATGTGTCGTTTCACATTTTTCACATATTTAAAAAAGAAAGTGTCGTTTCAACATTTTCACATATTTAAAAAATAGTTGTTTCAACGTTTTCACATTTTTTTTCAACAAACTACTGCTGTCTCAACTCACGCGCGAAAAAAAACCACTAGATTTTCAAGTCTAGTGATGATGTTTATCCAAATGGATAGCAAAATGGTGCTCTTTTGATTGGCTAACAACATTGACTAACAAATAACCAACTACTCTACGAATTAGTCTGTTTGTTCACTACTCTCAGTGTCTACCACCTCGCTCCTAAAACGATGATCGTACACGTGTTTCGATGTTATAATTCCTCCCGACAACAAGCCCAAGAAAGGTACGTACGGTGTCACAATCGCGACAATACTCTCAACGTCTTTCTTTAGTAACGGATCTTTTTGTAGTTCGTCGTTTAGTTCCTCAGGGTTCTCGATAGCGTTCAACCCATCTAGTAAGCTGGCGAATTTGCTGATTAGCAAGTCGGTGAGAAAAGCGTTTGCGATCTCCATTCTCTTCAACTCGTGTTGGCGCCATATCTTATCAATAACTTTCGCGGACGCTTTTTTAATGTATGCTTCGGACTGACTTACCACACCGTCACCGGACAGTCTAATAAGTTCGGATCTCCTGACGTCAATGTTGTCTTCCACAGTTGAGGTGTCGTCAGTCTCCTCAACTAATTCCTCAATCGTGGGGTTTTCCTCACTTTTGCGTTTTACCATCACGCTATTACTTATACCCATATTTTATTGCGGAATAACAACTTCGTGACTGTATGGATAACGCAGTGAGATTTCGAGTCTAGCATACTTATTATTTTTTAATGTGGTCACAATCGTCGACGCTTCTTCTTTGCTAATGTCTCCAAGGTAATCGTCAATGACAACCTTCATATCACTCTTACTCGGACAGTAAAAGCAAACGAGCTTACTAATGTTTTCTCTATACGGTTTCGCGATCGACGTCAATTGTTGTGTGATGACAACAACGCTCAACGTAAAATGTCGCGCACTAAAAGCCAAGTTGACCAATTGACTAGTCCTATTCTTGACGTCCTGCCCACTCGCACAGTCGTCCAACACAATCAGAGTGTTAGTACCTTTAAAAACATTTGTTACACACTTGAGAACAGCGTCGACACTGTCCTGTGCGCAGTCTATCGCTAACACATCAGGGTCGCGTACATATCTCCAATCTTGATACGCTTTGTTCCACTCAAAAGTTGGACAAATCAACACAATGTAGTCAAATTTACCACGATACTCAGATTCCAATGTTTCTAGCAAATAATGCGTCTTACCACAAGCTGTCATACCAACAATTAGCGCATTAAACGGGGTCTCCATTAAATTACGTTTGATTTAATACTGGATTGATTGCAACCCATTGTTCATGAAGTTGACCAGCCCATCACTCATCACAAACACCCTACACATAACATTCGCAGTCGTCGCTTTCTTAGTGATTTCAAGAAGCACGCCGGATTGTGTGTTCACAATTTTTTTACCAGTGGCGACGTTGTAATTATCTTGAACGCTCCTCAAGTCAATGACCAACGCAAAACTATTTTTATAGAATTTCTGTATGGTCATGAACTGAGCGTGTTCCTCACCCAACCCAAACAATCGTTTCGCTTCTGCGTAGAACTTCGACTTTGGGATGCCTTGTGAGTACACACTATTTGGCACACCTTCAATTGTGACTCTAACACTCTCAATATTTGGGTAAAGAAACTCCTCGCTGTCTGTTCGCACCTTATTCGTGAATAGCAACACAATCGCCTTCATGCTTTTTCTTGGCAGATTGACATTTTCATTCACAATGGTTGTGCCCTTATCCCATTCGGTGGTTTTCATCAACGTGACGTGCTCATATGACAAACTACGACCACTTGCATAGCCTGACGCTATTTCGTCAGCGAGCTCCTGGTTATCAATCGTCTCATACTCAAGCTCGAGGTTCTCCAGAGTGTATCCGCCCACAGCGCTACCGGATTGCGCCACCATGATGTCTGTGGCCTTCGGAAGTGTGATCACATACTGCAAGTTGTTGTTCATGCTAAAAGGAGCGTACAACCCATGGTCATTCATAATCTTACCAAGCTTAATCCGCAGTTTCGTTCCAATCACACCAAACATCAACGCGTCGCTAACTTTAGCAACGTTCCCACTCGTCGCACCACTGTCATCCTTAGAAATTAGCTTTCTCAAGTTCTCACCACCAATACCATAGTCAATCATTTGGTCTCGCACAGTGACGCTTTCCCAAAGGTCACGATAAACACCAGTGTAATTTTCCCCACTGTTGTCATACACAGCTTCTCCAGCTAGTCTCACAACAAGCTTCTCAACCAACAACTTGCTAACATTATTCAAGAACCAACTTTTGGCGTTTGCATTCTTAAAGTCGAACACTAAACCCAACGATCCAGGCACCAAACAGCTACTAACCTTGAGCTTCGGTATGTCAATGTAAAGTTCCTCACCAGGACTGACCTTATTAGGGTTCAACGTGATTACGTGTTGCGTTCTCGCCCCTTTTATGACACCCATGGTCGCTCGTCTAAAACCAGGGCTCAACTCTGCTGACGTGACGTTCATATACTTTACATATGTTTTATCATCTTCGAAGCTGAGACCCTCGAAGCTGAGACTACCGTTTTAGCTTGTAATAATCATACACAAACCACGCAAGTACCACTGCGAGTACCCACAGATTTTGAGCCAGCCAAGCGAGACCCTTCGCGCCCAACGTCAACGCGTTGTAAACTAAATTAGCCAACCCAACAGCCCATGGACCCATCTTCGTTATCGCGTTCTTAACAGCCTGTGCGAATGACTTTGTGGCTATAGCGCCTTTCATAACAGCAGACCTCCCAGCGATAATAATAGTTGTTATAATCCCAGCCACTGAAATTGCCACAGCGCTCAACCCAACCACATTTTCTTTAGCCCATTCCTTAAATTTCTGAAACCTGTCAATGTCGACTTCTTGTTGCTCTCTAACCTCCTCTATTTCTCGCTGTCCTAGGGTTCTGTCTCTAGCCTTTCTAAGTCCAATCATTCTTTCGTGTAGATCAATATACTCTTCGTTCTCTGCAGTTGTGAGGTCTTTTCCCTCAAGCTCTACTATTCTTTCGTTCGCTTTGTCTATCGCTTCTTGAAAATGGTTTGCTTGTATTCGCAATGCACCATTGTCACCTACTCTTGACTCACGCAACACACCATCGCTTGGGTCGAGCACACCATTCAGCTCACGGTTTTCGTCTGGTGATAGCCCAGGTATGTCATCATAGCCCACTTTTGTCTCAATTACTGGGAAGTCATCTGGGATTACTTCTGTTGTGACAGCTGTCGTCTCTGTACTCTCAGGGATTTGACCAACTAACTGTTTGAACTGCTCAATCGCGTTTTTACTACTCGCGTCTTTACTGTAGATCAAACCATTTTTCCCAGGTATTAGAATTCGTTTGGGTTTTCCATATTTACCATCTTTGTTTATCGGTTTGAAAAGAATAGACCCTGAGTCCGTCACATATGATCTGTCGGCTATTTTCCTTGACGCGTCGTCATGACCGAGTCTTTTTTTTTTGTGTAACTTACGTATTTTCTTATCTATTAGCTTGACTCTTTCTATTTGATTTTTCACTACCTCTTTGTTGAGCACGTTTATCTCGTCCAATCTTCTATAAAGATCGTCCGACTTCTCTTCAAGAGCTATACTGTAGCTCGTGTCATTAACGTCACCGTACAACTCCTGTTCAACAAACTCTACCGCTGGGACTTCTGTGTTGGTCCCCCTTATTGTCACCGTTTTACCATCGTCGGTGTCGGTGAACAGCGCCTCTTTTTCTTGAACCCCTCTTCTATCCTGTTCATACTGCAATTTATTCACTCTCTCATACAATTTGTCATGCTTGATACGCACGATGTCTGGCATGTCGTCGCCATCAGCGTACTCATCGTCAATTAAGTGATAATCTTGAGAGAGTTTTTCGAGTTCGTCGTTTATTTGATCATCGGTGTACCTATCAAGTCTATCGAAGTCCTCCATCTCAATCTCGTCAAAACCTTCCCCACCTTCAGCCATATTACATTAGCTCACATTTTGAATATCGCTTTCTGGTATCCACGAATTATGTTTGCTCTCATAACCTAACCATTTGACTAGCGCCATCTTCTTCCCTCTGACTTTCTTTCTTTTCAACACCTTTTCTACTCTGTACACATCGTCACCATGTTTCTTATTAACCAGCGATAGTTCCTGTTCATAAAATTTCCCAATAATCTGTTCACCGGTGTGGTCCTCAATTTCGTACACATTCGGATCACCACGAATAACCTTCACCACTTTGAACAACTCCTCAGTGAAGTTGGCTTCATAACCCTTTGTGAACACACTCTTGTACTTACTAATTCTCACTGATTGACCAACTCTAAACTTTGGCAATGGGTTGTTTGCAAATTGGTGACCAAACAAAGTGGTCCACACTTCGCCTTCGTTCGACTTATCGACATCCTTTGGCTTCATCATAATGCTGCGATTCACATTGCTATTGTAATTACCCACAAACTGATCCAAAACGTCAATCCATTTGTACGTTCCGCGGGTGTAAAAGTACTTCCACATAATGCTCTTCAGACTTCTATTAAAACGCTCAACAACAGCAGCCTTTTTATCGCTATTAGTGCTGAAATACTCAACACCGTGTTCTTTCAACAAACTTTTAACACCAACGTTGTGGAACTCAAGTCCATCGTCAAATTGCGTTAACTTAGGTGTGGTCCCAAACCGATCTTTAAAGTCGACCAACAATTTTCCAACAGCCTTAGTCATGCTCTTAGTGTCTTTTCTATAAACTGCAATTCCAAAAGCATATCTACTCAATATTTCAATGCCTGTCAGTATCCAATAGTACCCTTTGTTCTGTTTTGAGTACTTGCTCATGTCCACTAAGTCCATTTGGAGCTCTTCACCAAGAAACCCAACAAAAGTCGCGCGGAATTTATGTCTTCTCACAATAGGTTTGTACCTAGTGTAAGTGTCCTGCGCTGTCAACCACTCTTTCACTGTTTTTCTAGTTACTTTCAATCCGTCTCCCAGCGCACTTTGATACAACCTCTCTGCACCACCGTACCCCGTCTTAGGATTGTAATAAATGTCTCTCAACCCCTGCTCTGTTTCCACACCAAGCTCCATATAATTCACACAATATACAGTTCCAATAGCACTGCACCAACGTCAGCGTCACCATTGTTTGGTTTGACACGAAACGTCATACTTGAGTTAATACCTTTTTTAATTCTCACCTTGGAGTCAACGTATGCGTAGCGCTGTATCCCTCCGTCAAGAGACTGCTCGGTGGGTATTGGCAATGTTGTGATCACATTACTACGCCTCCCATCAGTGCCCACATTGCTCTCCGTCTCGACAGCGTCGCACGAGACCTCTACATACTTTAGACCTCTGTTCATGTCGACCTTGTTTGAACTGTCGTGCCACTGATTATCTAACACAATTCCTGCATCCTTCGCGAAACCAAGCAAAAGCCCAATGTTACCTAGCCTAAGCTCTACATTGGTGGCGCTCATCCTCATAGCCCTAACTTTGATCCTACTTTTACCTGTGGCCATCAGTTTCTCCACCGCGAGGTCTACCCAAACCACCCCAAGCGTGTGTCGTAGAGTTCTAACCAACGCGTCGAAGTCGTAGTAGCCCCCAACTATTTGAGTTGTCTTAAATCTTGGGTGTGGTTTTTCTATAAAAGTATATAAGAATCGAATATCATCACTACCAGTCACATTATCATAGTTCCAAAACACAGTGGCTGTCTTGACTACAATGTGTGGGTTATCATATGTGGCTACTACACTGTAGTCAAAAGTTACAACTTTCTCCACACCTTCAACAAGCACCGTCAACTTTTGAGGACTGTCGTCCACACGTCGCTTTTCAGTGTAGCCACCAGAGTCGTACCCATAGTTTAGACTCATTACTTTAGCATGCGTTTAACGTTAGCTACTCAAGCGTTGCATACAAATCCAACAATATGTCACCAACATTGACACCACTACCATCTTGGTCAGTCACGTTAAAAACTAGCTGCGTAAAAGCACCTTTGTTTATCGACACCTTCGACTCAATGTTGAAGAATTGTTGAACGGAGCTCTTCAGTGGTTGGGTGGTGGTCAATGGCAACTCAACGATAACCTCGCTTTTGCTGCCATTAACAATATTCTCAGGTCTGTTCACAATGCTGCAACCCACTTGTACATACTTCAGCCCTTTGTTAACGTCCACAACATTAGGGCTGACCAAACCACTACTACTTATCGTTGTGTTATCGTTGAACCCTAACAGCTCTCCAAATTTAAACAGCTCTAATTGTTGGTCAGTTTTTATCTCACACTTTAAGTTGTGCTTGTTGGCTACTAGCTCGATAGCCCCTAATCCCTTCAGTTCGTCGGCGATCATTTTAAAAGTGTGGTACCCAGGCTCAAAAACGTGTTTGTTACTGTTGTAACTTATTTCATCATTCACACCGGTCTCCACATTAATGTAGTCCCAAAAGATGGTCGCTTTTTTCACTAGTAAGTGAGGATCTGAGCCAAACGTCAAAAGTGCCTCTGGTAGATCCACAGTTTCCGTTGGACCTCTAATCAACACTACAACCCTGACCATATAATGTAGTGTATGTTATGTAGATGCTAACAAAAAGAAAGCAAGGTGAACTAATTCTTCTTAGTGAGTTTCCAAACGCGCAACTAAACAAGTTTGAGTTTGGGTACAACCTCGCAGACGACAATAAAACAGTCAAGACCGTTGACATTTACTTCAAGTCAGGTCCAAAGTACTCTGACATGATAAACGTAAAGTCATCAAAGTTCACGAAGAACAAGGGCTTCACGAAATTCCTTAGCAACACACCAAGATTCCCAAGAATATGGTCGAGCGATGGGCGTGTCCCAAAGTTACTACTGACAGAGACCCACAAGAGCTACAGAGAAGTCGAGACGTTTCCACCATATGTCCTAAATTACCCAACCCACAATTTTGACGTCTTTGTTGACGACAATAATTCCTTCAAATCAGACCTACCGAGAATACTCATCGACACCAAAAGACGTCACAACGACAAGGCAATTGGTGGTAACGTTAACACAGTTTGGACTCTACTCGAGAGCTACTATCAAGCGATCGCAGGTATGTACATCGCTACATACCGCTCAGGAGTGTCTCTACAGAACTTGAGTTATCACGTCGACGTCCCAAAGCAAGTCGTGGGTCTCATGAGGTTTCACGTGTACTTCACCATTCGTCGTGTGATGTTCCGTTTGAGTAAGAGTCAAGTTGACATTAACAACATCTTAAGACTGTACCTCCCTGACTGGCGACTTTTGAAAGGTCACCTACCATTGACTGATGTTGACAATAGATACATCAAGGACATCCAAGGTGATTATCGTCGGTATTGCCCAAGACACTCTGACGGGTTCACACCACTAGGGCAAGAACTACTAAACCAATCGATTGAAGTTTACATGTACGCCATTCTTGGAGCCCAAGCGAAGTCAAAGCAAAGCATCGTCGGAACTAGAGCTAGTGCTCGAGAAACGCAACAAATCTTTAGAGACATCGTTGAAAACGCTGTGGTTCAATATTCACCGAGTGTTTGGATCAACCTTATGAACAAAGCGATTAGTGACACCAACGTTAAGCTAGACACAGCTGTGACACCCAACACTTGGCTGATCCCCAGAAGCATGGTCTTGCTAAAGGACCCCATCGTTGGTTACAATAACGTGCTAAGAACTTCGTCCGAAACTGGGATGACGTTTGGGTATAATGACGGGTTGAACTACCACCGAGCGCAAAAAGCGAAGCATAAAAAAGTCCACCAAGCGGCAGGGCTCCACTTGGAAACTCTAGTCGCACCACCTCCAAAGCTAGGACCTACCGCGAGGAAAACAGTGGTCACCACCAATCAAATAGCACAGACCACCACAAGTAAGTCAGACACGACAACGCTAGCGATAATCTTAGGGTTCTCGGCAGTCTCTGGCTATTTAGTAACCAAATACACCTTGAAGTAGTAATGAGCCTAAACTATGGGTATGAGTCTGACGACCCTCACGATAAAATACTAAAAAGAACGAAAAGGCATCTGGACGAAGATCCTAAATTAAGCGCGACTGGTGGAAGGATGTCTGGAATAATAGACATGCAAGGCTCAGCGATAAAAAACGTGGCAGACCCAGTCGATGACTCAGACGCTGCGAATAAAAGAACTCTAGAGCAACTGCTATCAAGCTACCTCAAGAGTCAGTCCTACAACATTGTGCTTGACTTCAACGTTAGCACACACGCCTTGAGAAACGTGGAATTTCACACCAATGGTTCAAACAAAGTGAAAGCCATTGGTGAAACAAGTAAATTAGTGCAAAACAACCCAACTTATGGTCCTATTATTGGCATCAGCGGTGTGAGCCAAAGTTTTCTATCCCCTGTGTTAACACCACTCCCACTCGAGTCAGGTCTCCATTTTAATTGCCCCAGTATGCAATGGTGTGATCTCTCTATTTTTGTCGTAGTGCGGCTACCTACTCGTACCGCTGGATCAAATTGGGAGACAATTATATCAAACGACGACGGTCAGTGGGATAAGTTCATAGGGTACAAGACTGGTATGACCAACGGACTCGCGTATGGTGGTAGCATCCCAGCAATTGAGAGCATATGCACTATTCCAAGTGGCGTTGACCTCACAAAAATGCATATGATATCAATACATTGGCAAATGAGCAACTCACATGTCAGAGTCAACAACGTTAAGTCAACCGACTCAGACTTCATAGCGAATATGAAAAAGATAGGCACACCCTACGGAACAATTTTTGGAATACATCGACCAAGAATACCACTCGCACCTTATGCATACCCATCGTTGATAGAACTCTACGGTGTGAAAATTGTGAGTGGTTACATGACAAACCGAGACATCATAATCATGGGTGGAGAAATGATGAAGGAATATGGTGTAAAGTAAATGGGAGCATGTGTTTCGAGACCTCATGAAATATATAAGATAAATAAGACGACTGATCACATGTTCAAAGCTGGTGGATCGTTTGGCCGCGGTGACGTGACTCTCGAGCTCCACGCTGAGATTGGTATGAGGTCTAAAAAGACTTACGGCAAACCTATTATGTTACCAGAGTCAGACACTGTGGGAGTGGTAGGAGACGTGACCTAAGTTATGTAATGGGTTGGCTTAGAAAACTGACTCGTAACATTAGAAACTTTTTCAGACGACGTAGAAAACTGAAGACTAATAAAACACACCTGCCGCATTGGTACACAACAAACCAGATCTATAAAAAACCTGACACCTATGTCGAGTAGTTTTTTCGTGGAGGACTATATAGCGATGACTCCCACAACACTTCGATTATTCGATTTCGATGGTCACCAAATCACGACGGTTAACCACAACGGTGAAATATGGTTCAAAGCGAAAGAAGTCGCGAGCGCTCTAGGTTATGCTCGACCAAAAGATGCAGTTAACGACCACGTCGAACCTGATTGTAAAACGAAGATGGAACAGGCCTCGTTTATCAATGAACTTGGGGTCTACTCGTTGGTGTTCTCAAGTAAAATGGAGCGTGCGAAACACTTTGGAAGGTGGGTGCACTCAGAAGTCTTGCCAAGCGTTAGAAAAAATTTGGCTGACGTTGGTCTCAAACACAATCAGTTTAAAATGATCACTGAGTTCGATCTCCATACGAAAGTCGTTGGTTTTCTTAGGAAATACTATCCAGAAGCTATTTTGATAGCCGCTTGTGGTGAGAATCAAGACACTTCGAGTAAAAGAGTAAATTCGTGGAAAAAAGGTTACCAACGTGGAACACCTGACTTAGTTATTGCTAATGCAAACCGACAGCACAGCGGGCTTGTGATTGAGTTCAAGAATCCAGGTGGCACAGGTAAGACATCCAAAGAGCAAGACTCTCTGCTACTCAGATACAAATCCGCTGGTTATCTAACACTCTTGTGCGACTCATACGACGACGCTGTCACCGTGGTGATAAAATATTTCTTTGACGTTGGGTTTCAGTGTTCCCAGTGTTTTCGTAAATTTAAAAATAAATCAGCGTTGAGTAACCATGAGAGACGTTATTGTAAAGAGACTTTTTAGACAGCGAGTAATAAGTTGAATTAGCACTCGTTCTCATTGTTGAGACGACGTTTGAAGCGACAACTGCTCTAGCATTTTTTAAAGACGTTTTTTAACTCGGTAAAAAATATCTGCGAAACTTTCTCTATTTATTTCACAAACCTTCTGACCACTGTGTGAAAAAATGTTTCTGTGACATTGGACGCTTCATGTGACCAATGTCTAAATTTAAAAAAGTGGGGTATCCGAGAACACCCTTAATTTTGTGTGGAAGGATGATGACGTCTGCACACTGCGCGATATTGCTCAGCACCACCAACGAATGATGGTCCTGGGTTGTATCTCCAATTGAATGGTGCGTCAACAGTTGTTCCGTAAGTGTCACGGCAAACGACGCAATGCGCTTTTAGAAATGTGATGTCGTCTGCCATTGGGAACAACGTGTCAAGTTCACCAAGTCTTTTTAAATGCTCTGTTGTTATGAGACCACAAATAATGACGTGAATGCCAGCTTTAATGTATTCGTGAGTAACTGGAAGTAACCCAGAGTACCAATGGCCTTCGTCAATTCCGATGACGTCGTAGTCAGCTATCTCAGAAGAGCTTGGGAGGTTGGTGATTAACTTCGCAGGTAAACTGTCTGATCCGACAACAATGGTCTGACGATGTGTGGAGAACGTGTGGTCAGTTCGCCTAGTGTCACCTGTGTTGTTCATGTAGAGGACTTTGAGCCCTGACTTACTTAACGTGATTAACCTACGAAGAGTCTCTGTTGTTTTTCCTGCAAACATGGGACCAATCACGATTTCTAGTTTACCGAGTTTCTTCATGATTACTATACCTCCAGAGAAATGTTCTCTCCTGTTGCGGCAACTGTTGCTCGTTGTTAAATATCCGCTGAAGCTCTAAGTTTTTAAGGTGGGACTGTGAGCTCTCGTGTCTCAAGCGATGCAGTGGGTCGTTGGCGGTCACACCGCATGGGTGACAGGTGTACACGTTTTCGTCTCTCGCAAAGTGTCTGTGGGCGGGCGAGAGTACGTGGTCCCTAATATCATCCGCACCCAGTATCTCATTACACCCCACCTTGCAAACGTGAACGTCGCGGTTTGCGGCGAGCTCTAGCCACGCTTTGGCTTTGGTTGGGCACGGTCTCCACATAAGGGTCGCTAAGAACACTTGGAGGAAATTACCGAGTAATGTAGCTGTGGACTCACAAGGGTTGTTCAAGTAGACATCACTCGCTAACATAAGGTATTTGAATGGTGAGTAACACCACACAGGGATTATGTCAGCTAATGTATCAGCAAGCTCGTTGGCTCTCTCCTCTCGAAGATCGATCCAAACGTCGAGAAGATACCTCGTATGGCGGATCTGAGAGCCAAGCCGTTTTGGTGACCCTTCAGGGTCGGGGTCGAACATTGTGTATGTTGAGAAGTACTCGTTTAAGACGATAGGTCCAGAGGCGCCTTGTAGGGTAGGCACACTGATAAAGGCTGTTCTCAGCATGTTGGCAATATCTTCTTCGCTAATTTCTCGGGCTTGAGTCATTATGTTATACTCTCAGAAAAAACCCTAATTTTTAGTGCGTTTGGTCTGGAACTGTGAGATACCTGTGAGGTCATCTGTGAGACACCTGTGAGGCCAACTGTGAGTAAGATAACACGTGATAGTGTATTAGATGGTTGAAGACTCACAGACGGCTGTTGACGCTAAGATCACAGCTGACGTGAAAAGTGTTAAGGTAAAGGACCCAAAACGCGTCGCTGCTGGTAAAAAGTTGGCTGAGATATCAAAAGCCGCGAAAGAAAAGAAAATGCGCGAAATGATAGTCAACGAAGAACAGGGTAGTGAGTGGAGCTATGGTTATATTGTCGGGACACTTGGTGTTGTCATCGCCGCTGCTTCGTTGTGGTACACAATTAGCAGTGAGAAAGAGACACAATTAGAGCCTGTGAGCACTGTGGTTAGCACGTCAGAAAATCGTAGAACTTGTCGTCCAGCGTTAGACACATTTGATTCTTGAACAAAACACACGACAATGTATATGGCTGCGATCGATCGAAAAGAACTTATGAACGAATTGTACGACGCGCGACTTGTTACGACTGGCGCTGTGGTAGTGAGTATGATTTCTAAAAAGGCTTTGGGAGAACCATTGGGAACACCAGAGACAGTGAAAGGCACAGTGAGACTTGCTGCAGCTGTTGGTGCAGGAACGCTGTTAGTAAAATGGATGCAATCGAAAAAGTGGATACCGACAGACCCATTCAAATCAACGTAAGTTAATGGCGAGTGTCGTGGCTGGAGGGATATTTAACGCAGTGGCTTTTGCAGGCGCTGGCTTTATGTTTTCAAAGTTCAATCACACAGGTTATGAAGCTGAGATGAAAAGGCATAACCATGCGTTGGAGCAGTTAGCCAGCGCGAAAGAAGCGTGGTCTGAAAACGAAGTCGCCAAGAGAGATAAGATTCAGCGCTTGCGACAACAGCTCTCAGATGCTAACGCTGACATCAATGACACAAACCATGCGTTGGAAGAACTTAGAAGCGTAATGACCATACAGTACAGCGGACGAGTGTTCACTGACTCCCCGAGGGTTGCGGATTACTACCAACCGAGTGCGGAAATGAAGGAGTACCAATTGTTGTTTGTTAGCGCGCTAGGTTTGGGTAGTGGAATAGCGGTGTGGGTGTTAACTCGGTAAAAAAATGTTGGAGTAGTATAAGAGTGATGGACAAACTTATGAGGCAGATGAGTTACGGCTACACAATTGACGAAATCGCGAGTGAGACGCAAATTGAGTGTGGAGACACCTCCAGAATTTACTACTGCTCGGATTGTGACATTGTGAAAAATGTGACTGAATGTGGTGGGTACACGTGTCCAAAGTGTGGCGATATCGAATGGGGTTACGTTCAGAGTTATAGTGACATGAGACTCACGCGACCAAAAAGCGTTCACAAGCGGTCTTGGTGGATGGGGAGGAGACTACGGAACGTTGTGAAGGGTGAGCACCTTGAGTTGATAAAAGAGGACTTCTTGAAAGTTGTCAACGCATTGTACTCATGCAATTTGGTAAAGGGTAGAAATGTCAGCAGATACGGGTACTACATTATTAGGTTGTGCCACAGAAGACGAGTCGAGACACTCAAGAAGGTGTCAGACCTCAAAGACGGGAAGGTGAAAGACTTGTTTGACGACAATCTGTTTGGGGTGGCGTATCCAAAGCTGGGATGGTGCGAAAGTGGTGATAATTATTACAACGAGTGGCTTAGGAAAAAAAACAAGTGTAGTATATAGAAGCCATGGATGACGTCACAGAAAACTCACTTGTTAGAAATGGTGCAGCCGTTGTAAATCCACTAACAGGTAGAGCAATCAACGTCCACGGGCGAGTCTACAATCAACTTGTTAGAGATGGTGTTTTTAGTGACACGACAAATGTCAGCACTATTAATCCGCTGACAAACAGGCGAGTTAACGTTGGCAGTCGGACACACAACCGTCTTGTTAGAGATCAGGAAGCGCGACCCGCAGTTGAAGACCATAGCCCACGGCTGTTGAGTCAAGCGCTGAGAGGGTTCACCAGGTCCTATGGAGTCGAGGTGGTTAACGATAGAGACATCAATCAGGTAAACGGCAGTAGAAGCGCTGTCATTAATCTTTTGAGACGTGAACTAGGTGAGACCAACGGAATGAAAGTGGTAGAGACAGTCAAGGTCACTTTTGAGAAGGCTTTAGAACTTGATAAGACCACGTACAAAACTGCCTACTTTAACAGTGAAACGTTCGTCGTCATTAATGACCACGACATCGAAGGTGTTGCCAACCGTGGGTCGGAACAGATCTTGACGCGGATAGCCGGGTGGTTATCTGAGGGGTCTGGGTGGACTATCGACAAAATAGATGCACACTACGTTAATATCGCTATTTATAGACCCTTGAATGGGAGTAGCTACATTACGTTACCAAAGGAGTTGCGCAATAGTAAGAAGGGTTTGGTAAACGTGAATAATGATGATGACAACAAGTGTTTTAGATGGTGTCACCTAGCGCATAAGTTCCCTGTTGGAAAAAACTCTGATAGAACATCAAAGTACGCTAGGCATGTCAGTGAGTTGAATTATGATGGAATTAACTTCCCAGTCACACTCAAAGATTACAACAAGATCGAAAAGGCTAACGAAATTAGCATCAACGTTTTCGGGTATGAAAATAAGCAACCATTCCCTGTGTATGTTTCTAAGGAAGCGTACCCTGACCACATGGACCTACTGTTGATAACTAATGATGTGGGCAACAAGCACTACGTGTACATTCGCGATTTCAACAAGTTTATGTACCGTCAGACAGAGCATAAGGCTAGAAAACATTTTTGTAGACATTGCCTGCAGTGTTTTAGTCGAGCGGACGTGCTTGAAAGTCATGTTGAAGTATGTTTGGTCATCAATGGGAAGCAAGCTATTAAAATGCCGCAAAAAGGTGCGAAAGTGAAATACGAGAATTTTAGTAGGCAGCTAAACGTACTATTTGTGGTGTATGCAGACTTTGAGGCTATCACACAGAAGGTGCACACAGCAAAGCTGTCAAGCGAGTGTAGCTACACAAATGCTTACCAGAGACACGTTGACTGCGGTTACGGGTATAAACTAGTTTGTTGCTATGACAATGAGTATAGTAAGCCAGTGAAAGTGTATCGTGGTGAAAATGCAGTCAACAAGTTCATCGGGGAGATGTTAGAAATTGTTGAATATTGTAAAAAGACATCTGAGAGCCACTTTAACAAAGAGATGACACTGACTGATGACGATAAGAGGAGCTTTGACGAGGCTAAGAGTTGTCATATTTGCAGTGTTGAGTACACTGGCGCTGACGTTAGAGTGAGAGACCACTGTCATGTGTCAGGTAAGTACAGAGGGTCTGCACATCGTGACTGTAATGTGAACTTTAAGTTGACTGATAAAATCCCTGTGATCTTTCACAACTTACGTGGCTACGATAGTCATTTCATTATGCAGGAGATTGGTAAGTTTGGTCAAGACATAAATGTGATACCGAACAACATGGAGAAGTACATGGCGTTCATGCTTGGAAAAAACTTGGTATTTTTGGACAGCTTCCAGTTCATGAGTAGTGGTCTAGACAACTTGGTAAGGAACCTACCAAGGGACGCTTTCAAATACACGTCAGAAGTGTTTCACGACGAGGGGTTGACACTTATGACAAGAAAGGGGGTCTATCCCTATGATTACATGGACTCCTTTAATAAATTCGATGAGTGCGAGCTACCCTCCAAAAAAGATTTCTACAGCATTCTGAATGATGAGCACATCACGGAAGAAATGTACGAGCGTGCCATCGACGTGTGGGACTACTTCGACGTTGAGAGTATGGGTGGGTATCACGACCTGTATTTGAAAAGTGATGTGCTCTTGCTTACCGACGTTTTTGAGAACTTTAGAAAGACATGTCATCGCGAGTATAAATTAGACCCGTGTCATTATTTCACATCGCCTGGATTGGCTTGGGACGCTATGTTAAAGATGACTGGAGTAGAACTTGAACTATTGTCTGACATTGACATGTTTCAGTTTGTAGAATTAGGTATGCGTGGTGGTGTGAGCTACATATGTAACAGACACGGCGTGGCGAATAATAAGTACATGGAAGGGTATGACAAAGAGCAAGAGTCGAAGTATTTGATGTACCTTGACGCCAACAACTTGTATGGATGGGCAATGAGTCGAAGTCTACCTACGGGCGGCTTCAAGTGGTTGACTGAGAAAGAAATAGAAAAGGTTAATCTACACGACTATCACAACAATAGTAAAAAGGGCTTACTGCTTGAAGTCGACTTGGAGTATCCAGCCCATTTGCATGACCTGCATAACGATTACCCGGTGGCTCCCGAGAAGATGGAGATAACTGTCGACATGTTGTCAGAGTACTGCACGAAAATCAAAAATAAGTTTAACGTGAGTGTTGGTGGTGTGAAGAAATTGGTGACTAATTTGAAGGATAAGAAAAAGTATGTGTGTCACTACGGAAATCTGCAGTTGTATGTGGATCTTGGATTAAAAATCAATAAGATTCATAGGGTCCTACAGTTTGACCAATCCAAGTGGTTGGGCAAGTACATCGACTTTAATACAGTCAAAAGAACTGCGGCTAAGAACGCTTTTGAGAAGGACTTCTTCAAGTTGATGAATAACAGTGTGTTTGGAAAAACAATGGAAAATTTGAGGAAGCGTGTGGACGTAAGATTAGTGACCACTGCGGAGAAATTTAAAAAGCTTGTCTCAAAGCCAACGTTTGTGTCTTGCAAGATATTTAGCGAGAACTTAGTTGCTGTCCATAAGGTTAAAGAAACGCTGACACTAAATAGGCCCGCATATGTGGGTATGTGTATACTAGACTTGAGCAAAACGCTGATGTACAATTTTCACTACAATTATATTATGAAAAAGTACTCTAGCGACACCTGTAGATTGCACTTCACTGACACTGACAGTCTGTTGTACTCAATCAAAACTGACGACGTTTATTCCGACTTTATGATGGAGTGCGAAAAGTTTGATAATAGCGACTACCCTGCAGACAGCCCATTCTTCTTTAGAGAGAATAAGAAAGTTATTGGGAAGATGAAGGACGAGTGCGCTGGAACGCCAATTGTCGAGTTCGTCGGGTTGCGCAGTAAAATGTACAGCTATTTGAAAGAGGGTGGAGGTGGCGGGAAAACCGCTAAAGGTATTAGAAAAAATATAATTAAAAAGGTAATCAGACACGAAGATTACAAAAGCGTGTTACTTGAGCAGAAACAATTGCGACACACAATGAAGACCATTAGAAGTGTCAAACATCAGATTGGTAGCTACGAAATTAATAAAGTGTCGTTATCCTGCTTTGATGATAAACGATACCTTTTAGAAAATGGTATTGACTCCTACGCGTATGGTCACAAAAACATTGTAGTGAGAGACATCACTGAGAGTAGTGAACAAACAGACTAATTCGTAGAGTAGTTGGTTATTTGTTAGTCAATGTTGTTAGCCAATCAAAAGAGCACCATTTTGCTATCCATTTGGATAAACATCATCACTAGACTTGAAAATCTAGTGGTTTTTTTTCGCGCGTGAGTTGAGACAGCAGTAGTTTGTTGAAAAAAAATGTGAAAACGTTGAAACAACTATTTTTTAAATATGTGAAAATGTTGAAACGACACTTTCTTTTTTAAATATGTGAAAAATGTGAAACGACACATTCTATTTTTTAAAAAACATGCAAAAATATTGAAATGTCACATTATTAGCATATAAATCGAGTTCGTGGTCTTATTTGATGTATGTTGTAAATTTAGAATTACTGAAATGACATCGAACTTTTGGGGGTTTGGGATTTGGTGTAAATTTGGTAATGTTTTGGTGATTATATTCGCGTTCAACATTGAATATGTAAAAAATGAGCTCGTACCCCCACTCTCTATACTACTCAACCTCGCGAGGAAACCGAACAGCCGACACACCTGACCTCACTGTACGCTCCAATGCGGTCGGACATCGCGCTCGTTAATTTGTCGATGATGACAAGGAAGCTGTCGACTTTTAAGCTTTCTCTAGCACTTAACTTTGCAGTGTTGTCTGTGTCGTTAACCAAATATCCGTGAAAGGCTACATAAAGTACCTACCGAGTTGTCTGAGTATGGTAACTACCTCATCTTTTTATCAGATATAGACGATTCTAACCCTAACACTAAGAGTAACACATGCCTATATTGTCTAATACAGTGTACCTACGGATTTAACTTCACAAAATAAACAACAATTTGTTTTTTTAAATAAACCACAGAGCAGCAGTCAATATTTATATTAGTAACTGATAGAGACCGGGGTGTTAACTTTCAGATGTTTGGGGCCCCACAATCTAAATTTGCCCCAGGGCCTCAGGGGTCCTTAATCCGCCCCTGCCTCAAAGGCTTTCAAATTATGATAAAAGAAAAGCGCGGGAGAATACCGGTTTTAAACCAGTTAAGAGTTAGAACCTAAAGATGAAATTTTCGGCTGACAAGATATATTATCATTTTGCTCAGGAAGATCCAAATATTACGAATATGTAAAATCACCAAACGTGAGATGGGTACTTTAATAATTAGCCCGAGTTTTCTATGGGAAGATAGTCTAAGAGGCATAACCAAGTTGATTATTGCTCACAGATAACCAGAGCGAGTTGTCTAATCATTGTTATAAAATAACCGGAAGTAAATGAGCGAGTACACGCTATCTGATTTATTACTGAGCTCAAAAACCGTGGCATTATAACTCAATAAAGCATAAGCTGACGTGTTCCTCGCGTAGATTTTGTCGTTTCTGACGGATTTTAAGTTGTTTAAATCACAAAAGAAAGTCAAAGAATAGCTGGATAGAAGGCTAATCAAGGTACTAACACAACAGAATGTTTTAACTGCAACGTTGAGTGCATTTTCATCGCTAATTTCATCATAGGCTTCCTAGTAACGCACATAGTAACGTCATTTATAACAGGTAAATCTACATTTTTCATGGCTTTATTGTTAATTTAATGGCCGTTCTTTTATAAAAGAAATAAAAAACTTTGTCTTGTGTGATTATCGAGTTATAATGGCACTCGAGAAGTGAGCAAAACACTCGGCTATCGCCTCGTGTTTTACACGCGTCTCTCGTGCCATTATAACTCGATAATCACACGCGACACGTTTTTTATTTCTTAATTTTAGCATAAATTTACAAGTTTCTAACCCAAGAAATAATTGTTATTTCACATTCTTCATGAAAAATTGTAAATATTCTTTCTAAATCACGCGATGTCTATCCCACTGGTTTCTATTTAAAGTGCTTATCCAGCCTGTGGGGATTTTACATATTTATGATTTATGATCTTTGGGTTCTGCCAAAAAGAAATGTAATATATCTTGTTCGAAAATTGCATCTTCATGCCCTTTTCCCCTGCTAAAGTTCACAGGAAGTTACGTCAACACAGGGACACGCAATATTTTGCGGCGTTATTCAACAGTGAATGTTTAGGAATTGAGTAAATTTTATCTAAACAGGCTGTTAAAGTTCAAAGCCAAACTTTCGCTGTATTTCATTGCTGAATCACTCCGCAAAATATCGCGCGTCCCTGCGTTGACGTCACTTCCTGTGAACTTTAGTGGGGGAAAGGGCATGAAGATGAAATTTTCGAACGACAAGATATATTACAATTTTTCTCATGAGAATCCAAAGATCATAAATATGTAAAATCCCTACGCCTTTTGAGGTTCTATTTTGCTCGGAAAGAGATATCATCTAACTTTGTAAAAGTGAAGAAAAAAATGAATTTCATGATATATACTCAGATCTGAGTAGCTCAGCGGGGGGTCGACAAGCTATCGTGCGAATTTTCACAGACTGTATTACAGGTGTATATTCAGGCTGTACACAGGCTAAGGATTTATTGAGGAGTATTTCTTCGGATCTCTTGTTGCACGACCGCGTTTTGAGAAGAATGGCACTATTACCGCTATGACGTCATAGTGTAATACTGGTAATAGGTTTATTGAACAAAATAATATTCCAGTGCTTTATATTTGGTTTGTCACTTATCACTAACCCTATAAGAAACAGTATTCCAAACTTCACTAAAATAAAACCAAAATATATACAGTATTTTCTCGCCGTATGACATCATTATGACATCACATACCGGTAGTACCAGGCTTTCTTCCGACGCGTTTAGCAAAAGGACTGAAAACTCGATCTTTAACAGATCATAAAAGCAGAACCGAGTAACAAATTTCAATTATTTCTTCGGTTTTGAGTTGAACTTTTCGAATTCTAACATAACTTCAAAAGGTATAGTTGACCTTTAACAATTATGTACCGATCAATTCGAAACTTCACCATCCCCCCCGGGCAGACCCCAGGAATTTGTGTTCAAATGTGTTCAAATGTGTTCAAATGCCCTATTGTAGCAAGAAATTAAATGGGCAACTGCCCGACCCCATGGCCAAATTATGAAACTGGAAGTACAGAAATTCCATTCCATTTTTGACAAACCAGTCCTTGACGAAAGGGGAATCTTTCCCTTTAAAATTAAATCTAACAGTAACAATCGTTCAACTGATTCCGAAGCCTCTGGAAACGAGATTGACCGCGAGCAGGAATTCCACCCGAAAACACGCAAATTCTAGACTTCTGCTTCAAATTCCCCACCGGGCAAAGGGCTTCGAACGTCAAATATTCCCTACTTCCCGAAAAATTTCCGGGGTATGCCCGGGGGGGGGGGGGGGGGTGGTGATGTTTCGAATTGATCGATACATTAATCACTGAAGTCGAGGTGACTATCGTTGAATATTTAAAAACTGGTCGGACTTTTAGATAGACCCAACATGCAGTGCGCGGAACAACCAAGCACAATACAATGCGCTGAAAACATGTGCTTTCTTTTCATGCTTTTTCTTTACAGGGACGTTTGCTCAATACTCGTGCATTTTGTGAGTTTCATCTTTTAAATACATCACATACATATATAAATCGCCTCCAATTCATACGTGAAAGCATTTGGAGTTCGTTGTGAAATATTATCCGAGTTATCGTGCGAGATTTTTGTGTTGTTTTGAATAATTTGTTAAGACGAGTCATCCATAAATTTCTGTTCCATCCTCATCGTATGTTAATTCGAATTTCAGTAGAACCAGTGGAAAAACAGCCTGGTGCGGGTTATGGATGAAGTATTGTCTGACTTGACAAATCTCATCAACAGTTTTTGCGTGTGCGCTTTCCGAGACAATGCCCCTTTAAAACTTGTGTATACTATTTATTTGTGCGCAAACAGAAAATCAGTTACCGATCAAACACTTTTTGCATTCGCTTTTACCGGCTTTTATTGTTATGGCTAGAAAGAACATCACGGTTACACAGTGAGCGTCGTATACCTTGGCACGGGCTTTCTAAATATCTCCATTCGAAGTTAATTTCGAACATATTCCCGTAAAGTCTCACGGAAGTGTATGGCAACGACGATGACTTTTGAAACATTCAGTTTCCAAGTGAGTTTTCAGTCAAGTCGCATCTGTTTTGAAAATTATATCATTTGTATTAAATCTCCCGGAACGCGATGTAGCAATGAAACTACCGGAACTCATTACATTGTTGACGTTTTTGGACAAATTGAGAAAGATTATCTATGTAATATTTCACGTGCTTGGGAAAAAACGCAGCCATGCTAGAAGATCCAGTGCGCTGGAAACAAAAGGCAGCATTCAGTACCTTGCGGCGACCCAAAAATATGGTGTACTGTTTGCTTAGCTATTTACATAGATAATTCCCATCATACTTTTCGTGCTTGGCTTTCACCTTTTAGCTTTGTCGGAGGAGAACCTTAATTGATTTAGCTGTGTATCAATCGAACCAGTACGTCATTGTAATCTTTTAAATATCAATAACATTTATAAACAATAGATAATATGCATACTTGGTCTTGCCATTCTCATTTTTGTAGGTGCTAATGTAGAATCCATTTAATTCCTTCGTCGACATATTCGCACTGAATTCTAGGTCCAAATCATACAACCCGACAGCCAACTCCTTTTCCATCTGAAGAACATAAAACTGATTGGAATCTGATTCAAACTGCTTCTCGATATCCAACGTCTTATTACTCAAGTCATAGACCACTGCCTTTTCGATATTTATTTGGTTAATATGAAAAAGAATCAGATTTGTCGGAGCAGTTATATTTATTTTGATCGTAGAGATGCCAGTGAATGAAAGATTTTCAAAATCTGTCTTGATCTGCATGTCGTAATGTATCGGGTGTATATCACTTGGAAGTCGTATCTTCTCCCATGGTTTTAAAGGTACAGTGGCCGTGGTTGATGGTTTTGAAGGTACAGTGGCCGTGGTTGATGGTTTTGAAGGTACAGTGGCCGTGGTTGATGGTTGTCTGGTAGAAACTGACTTTGTTGTGTCCTCTGGTTTTACCGTGGTTCCCTCCGGTTTTTGCGTTGTGTTCTGTTCCACATTTTTCCTCGCTTCGTTTCTCGCAAGTGCGACACGTTCAGTACATTTATCTCTTTCTCTGTTTGCACTCAAAACCCCTGCCAATACACCCACAACAACGATAATCAATATCACAGCTATAACTATGATAATATTGCTCTTGCTCGCAAGTTTCCCGCGGGAGCTGAACGTAAGGTCTTCGGACATTTCCATCGTCTTTACTGTCGACATATCGAAGGTTTCGTTATGGTTGTTTCTAAAAAATGGTAATGAATATACACACTATTTACACAGCCGCCTATCGGGAATCCGATATGGGGATATCATATATCGCTTTCACGTTTGCAAAGCCTGTTTGCAAAGTAAACAATTTACTTTAGGAACTGTGACAGGTATTCCGATTAAGGAATTAAGTGTGTATAGTAATAAATTGAGACGGAGGAAGTTGTGTCTCTCTTTGTATCTCTCTTTCTCTGTCTATCTATCTCTCTCATTCATTCACTCTCACTCACTCTCTCGCTCACTCTCACTCACTCACTCGATGTTCTACAAACACCAACACTCGGATAGACTTGATATTTGCAAATTGACCGAATAGAGTTTTTGCATCTGAAGTTATACATTCAGAAATAAGTGATCATCTAGCATGATTTTTGCAGTTCGGAGTTTGTAACAAACAAAAAGAAACTGGATATTCACAAAGCTGTGAATGCCAGAAATCTGAAGAATTTTAATGCTAGTAATTTTCGAAACGATTTTCAAATGCAGATTAAAATTAATGAATGCAGGCTTAAGCCTAAATGATATTAAAACGGAATATATGTTGATTGGTTCTGACCGTGACCTATCGAAAATAAAAAGATGTACTATTACTCTTTCTAGATGACGGTAAACGCATCAGACGAGTTAGGACAACACAACTCATTAGCTGGGGTGTTAATTGATACCGGAACGATTGTCTTGGTTGGACCATATTAATACTCTTTCTTAGAAAATTATTAAGGAGCCGCTTCTCAGTAAAACAATATGTAAAATTCGTTTTCGTTTATATGAGAGGAGGGCCAGCCCTCCTAGGCGAGATCTCGCTGTTGACTACCCGAGATCTCGCCTACGAGGGCTGGAAATTTTCCATGTAAACGCACTCAAGAGGGCGGGCTGGCAAGTCAAAGCTCCGTACACGCGACAAAGTTGGTCTTCGTCCGTATATTTTAAGACAACTCTTTATTTCACATGTTCTGTTTGTTCATACGTAGGTTTTAAATTGAAAACTTGTGCGGGAAAATGGGATTCAGCGGGTTACGTGGGAAAATACATCTTGTCAACTCGGTAAACAAGTCAGCCTCCTCGAAGGGCTAGAATATTCCCATGTAAACGCGAGGTGAAATTCATCCCTTTACTATTGCCAGCCCTACCAAGAGGGCTAGTCCTCCTTCATGTAAACACCCCCTAAGGCAAGTAAGGGCAGGCAATTTGTTCCAATGCGTATATCTATCACAATACAGTAAAAACCCGCGTATAAGAACCTAGATTTTAAGAACCTGTTAGGCTAAGATTTTCTTAATTAATCGATTAATTCAGCCGAGTATAATTTATTAATCTAAATCTGAATGCCGTCTTCAAATTTTACAGCAAAGTAGAAGTGATAGCTTTCGCTAAATTGGATATATGCTTCTTCATACCTTTTGTAAGAGATAACCATGGATGTATGGTGGATTATTAAGCTTCTTAGCTGCTTTTATGCCGACGAATGCTGACATGCAGGGCCGGGCCCGTGGCAGATTTTCAGCGCGAGGCCCCGTACCCCCCCTCCCCCCCGTTATGAAAACCTAACTAATTGCATTCAAAGACACAAAATTGTTAAATAATCGTTTTCAATTTTATCCGCAAATCATCGCAATTTCGCAGCCAATCTATCTCCACCAGGATTTCTGAATAACGATTTCTAATAACAATATTTTTTAATCATTTAATTCCTAAATTCGCGAGGCCCCTAAATGCGCGAGGCCCCTAAATTCGCGAGGCCCCTAAATGCGCGAGGCCCCTAAATTCGCGAGGCCCCTAAATGCGCGAGCCCCCTAAATTCGCGAGGCCCCTAAATGCGCGAGGCCCCTAAATTCGCGAGGCCCCTAAATGCGCGAGGCCCCTAAATTCGCGAGGCCCCTAAATGCGCGAGGCCCCTAAATGCGCGAGGCCCCTAAATTCGCGAGGCCCCTAAATTCGCGAGGCCCTTAAATGCGCGAGGCCCCTAAATGTGCGAGACTGCGAGGCCCCTAAATTCGCGAGGCATTTAAATGCGCGAGGCCCCTAAATTCGCGAGGCCCCTAAATGCGCGAGCCCCCTAAATTCGCGAGGCCCCTAAATGCGCGAGGCCCCTAAATTCGCGAGGCCCCTAAATGCGCGAGGCCCCTAAATTCGCGAGGCCCCTAAATGCGCGAGGCCCCTAAATGCGCGAGGCCCCTAAATTCGCGAGGCCCTTAAATGCGCGAGGCCCCTAAATGTGCGAGACTGCGAGGCCCCTAAATTCGCGAGGCACCTAAAATGGGCGTGTCCCAATAGAAAATGGGCGTGTCCAGTAAAAATGGGCGTGGCCCAGTAAAGCGCGAGGCCCCCAAAAGCGCGAGGCCCGTGGCATATGCCGCATCTGCCACACGTTTAATCCGGCCCTGCTGACATGAACAACTTTGAAGAGCATTGGACATTTCTCAATTATTCAGGTCAACAAAGTAGACAAAGGCAATGGAACAAAGACCACAAATATTATCATATCTAAACACCCAGAAATTCTGGGTGTCATGTGGACCAGCCAATCCCAGGGCCATTTTCGCCGACCTTCCACCGTGGAGGCAAAATGCCCTGGTACGAGGTTGGGTTAGTATTGGCTTAGATTGCATTCATTTGGAGAACATTTATGCATAATTTATATAAATAATAGACCACACTTACCAAAACCAAGTCGCTTTTTTCTTAAGAAAATAAGAACCTGTTTAAGAACCTAAATAGCCTAATTTTGCAGTAAACACCATTTATATAAGAACCTTTTTAGGCTAACTTAGAAAAATCTAGGTTCTTATACGCGGGTTTTTACTGTATTCAATAGCCCCTGTACATAAAGCCTCGTTTCCATTTTGTCATAACAGTCGGCGACCAGTTGGGAAACCACAGTCTCGAAAGTTGAACAGAGTTCAACTTTCACAACAGTCGGCGACTAGTTTTAAAAACTAAAAACTATTTTACCTGTCTGCGTCGACGCCGACAGTAAATGTATCCCATAATGCACTTGCGGCTAATTTCAAAATGGCTTCCCAATGGTAACAACCACTGATCGGTATATAGCTAGAGATCAGTGGTAACAACCCCCTAAGCCAGGTGCGCCAACAATCAGCCATGCAGGTGTCAGCGGTATATTAAATTTCCGGTCGTTTTCAACGTGGGCCATGTTTCTTTAGTTTTTCGTAATTCCAAAATGCGGTTAATAGTCAAAATACAGCGGGGGAGGGGGGTTAGGAAGACACTTAATGCGGGGGTTTAGGGTTATAATAGAAAACTCATTAGGCGAGGGGTTAGGGTTAGGATCTAAGTTATTTTGGGATTAGCAGTTCTATGATAATAATAATTTATTTCTATAGCACCGTTTCCTACAGCTCAATGTTGTTCCTATAACTAAGTTGTTTTGGGATTAGCAGTTCTATGGGATTTAAGCTGTTTTGGGATTAATAGCAGTTCTATGATATACATCATAGAACTGCTAATCCCAAAACAACTTAGATCCTAACCTTAACCTCCGACTGTGTTTTGACGTATTAACCACATTTTGGTTACGAAAAAGAAAGAAACAATAGTCTTAAACATATCTTCTAAGAAATGAACAGATCAACAGAAATTTAGTATACCGCTGACACCTGGATGACTGCAGTGCTTCCACTTTTTATTTTTGAAATTCCTTGCTTTCGTGTCAAAATTTCCTTAGATTTCCTTGACCAAGGAAGAAAATTTCCTTGAAATTTCCTTGAGAAAGCTTTTAGTTTACAGTCCAACTTTTAGGCGCGGCCTAACAACTGAGGTCCGTGCAGGAGACTGGACCGACCAACTACTTACTTAATTAGTTAATTTTAAAAGAGCGAAAGTGAAGAGAAATGAGATATATCAGATATTAACAGATTAACTATATTGTATTAATTATGCAATCTATACTATGTCTATATTTCATCTATATTTCACAGTCTCACAATTCACAATCACAAATCACACTTTACAGCCTCGAAGGCGGAGACATGTTTGAACAGTTTAATTTGCATTTGTCATTTGATGATTTGAATATTTATGACAAGAACGAGCCGACTCAGCCGAGCCTGCCGTCGCTGCCGACGAGACGCTTTTGTCGCTTTAGCACTTCATGTAATATAAATATTCGCGTTCGCAGGCCGCAGGACCAGCAGGTTGCATTTTATGACTTTTTAATAGACTACGTTTACTTTATTTATTGAAATTGATGTGACAACTGCAAGAATTTATCAAAAGTTGTCTGATTACAATATTTCCTTAGATTTCCTTGAATTTCCTTAGATTTCCTTAAATTTTTTCCTTCCTTGAAAATTCCTTTTTGGGGTCAAAATATCCTTCAAAAAGGAAATTTCCTTGAAAGTGGAAGCACTGGATGACTGATTGTTGGCGCACCTGGTTTAACGGAAGATACTAGGTGCGCCAACAATCAGTCATCCACGTGTCAGCGGTACATTAAATTTCTGTTGATCTGTTCATTTCTTAGAAGATATGTTTAAGACATTGTTTCTTTCTTTTTCGTAACCAAAATGTGGTTAATACGTCAAAATACAGCCGGGGGTTAGGGTTAGAAAACTCATTAGGCGGGGGAAAGAAACATGGCTAAAGCTGGTTACTTCATGTAAGCCTGTCCATTACTTAGAACAATGTCCACTAATTAATGATCTTATATGCAAAATCAACGAAATAAATTACAAGGTTGAGCTAATCTCATATGAAGTAAACAACCTAAAAAAGTTAGATCAAACTGATATAATTAATAACTTTAAATGAGAAATCAAGGAGTTTAAGCAAGAAAACTTGGAATTACGCGAAAGAAATGCGACCTTATCCTACGTCATGGCAGACGTGCAAACAAAACTCAAAGACATCGAGAACAGTCTAATCACAGTGATTAAGCTTTTACAACTCAATTTAACCCAACCCAGTTGAAATCAAAATCAAGTTGATACTTGGCAAACTGTTCAAGAAAAGAAGTTTAAAGTTACCGAAACCTGCCGCCAACGTCACACGGAAAACTGGTGATATTAAAACTTCAAATAGCTACGTTAATGGGTACGAAGTCCTTAGCGACAGCGACTCAGAACCCTTAAATGAAGAAGAAAGATATGAAGAGCCTGGCATGTCCTGTGTTGGACCGACCACGAAACAGAAGAAGTCCAGCACAAAAGCAAAACTTGGTGGGACCTCTGCCATGAAATCATCAGCTAAACAACTACAACAGAACCAGAACCGAAGAACCGAAGAACTCGGCGGAAGGACCAATATCAATACTTGGAGACTCGATGATATATGATAAAAATGCTCGGCAGACCATCAAAGTTGAGTCGCTCAATAGGTGAAAAGGTTAACGTTAAAACTTTTCCCAGAGCAACTATAAACGACATGAGCCATATTACGTGTCATTTTACACATCAGGACCAATGATGTTCAACACAAAGAACCTAAAGAAATCGTAGCTGAAATGAAATCTTTATGCCAAGGTATCGTGTCTCAGAGTTTATCAAAAATAGTTATTTCTGAAATAATTAAGAGACAGGATCCGTCTATATAAACACTAAGATAGAAAAAACTAACTTGTTACTAGCAAATCTTGCAAATCTTTGCCAAGAATTCAAGTGGCAGTTTATACGTCATGCAAACATAAGTACTTCTAACTTAAATGCATCGCATGGAGTGCACTTAAATACTAAAGGCACCTCAATGCTAGCAAAGAATTACATTGAATTCTTGAAGAATTGATTTGTCGAACTTCAGCCCAACGACATTGACTATTATGAAATCACAAAAACAATTAATGTAGATATAAATAACAATATTGAATTAACCACAAAGCGCGAAACTACGAAGGCAGCCCCATCATCCTCTGTGCACAATTACAAAGATATTAATAATAAGCATGACCGACTAATTCCAACTATTCGAGGCTTTAAAATAGCCTCTTTAAACATAGCAAGCCTACTAAAACATATTGATGAGCTAAGGATCAGCATGAACAACAAAGAAATTGATGTTCTTGCGATCAATGAATCCCGAATGGACAACAGTGTGCCAATTCAATCAATAGCGACCTTTAGATTGAGTACGAGTACGAGTACGAAGACAAACTTTTCTTCGCAGTGGAGAAACAACAATGGAAAAGAACCATGCGCAAATGGCAATGGTAAACTCGTCTTCGTACTCGTCTTCGTCCTCAAATCTAAAGGTCTCTAATAGCAATTCAAGGCTATAACTGGGTTTCTAAACATAGACATAGATTTGGTGCAGTGGTATCGGCTTTTTCATCAAAGATTCAATAAACTTTCGACTTCGACCAAATCTGAATGATATTGACATTGAAACTCTTACAAAAGAAATTGTTAAAAAAAAACTTAAACCGTTTCTAATTACAACATGGTATCGATCACCAAGTGACCCAATTGACACCCTCTATAAAATTGGAAATTATTTGCAATTAATCGATAATGACGACAAAGAAAGCATTATTCTAGGCGATGTAAATTACGACCTTCTACCGATAAATCTTTCTCCTCAGGCTTTGGAACTTAAATTTATTACTGGATTATATCATTATGAACAGTTGATAAAAGAACCTACAAGAGTTACAAAAGATAGTCAGACACTAATCGATCATTTTTATACGACAAATTCTAATTATATCATTTTTAGTGGAGTGTCAACCGTTTCTATAAGCGACCACAACCTTATCTATGGAATTAGAAAATTCAAGGCCGTCAAGGAAGATGCCAAAATAATTGAATATCGTTACTACAAAAATTTCAATGAACGAACTTTCTTATACCATTTGCCAAACTCCTTGTCTGATTTTGATCTAGATAAATTCGACCCTAAATGTATCTTGGCAGATTTGGAAGAACAGATTTTTTTAAATCTGGGACAATCACGCTCCGTTAAAAAGACGGAAGGTCTCCAATAAGCGTTTACCTTGGTTAACAAAAGACTTTATAATCTACAAAAAACGTGATATCAATTTCCTAAACAGGAAAACTAGGACAATCAATACACCTGATCAGCTATCCGCTTATAAAAGGGCAAAAAACCAATACAATAGACAGATAATCAACACAAAACGTTCGTATCATCAAGAGAAACTTCATAATAATTCTGGAGATTTGAAACAGACCGGAAAACAATTAATGAATTAATGAATAAACCGTCGAATAAGAACAAAATTACAGAAATAAAAGGCGAAGATGGTGAAATAATTGATGAAATATTGATCCCTGATGCTTTCAACAAATATTTTGTTGAATTAGGGGAATAGCGTGCGAGCAATATTTCGCGATCGACTGCATCACCTACTAGCTTTCTTAATGATGTAAACTACCCAGTTAACGGACTCCTTTGTTTCCACGAAATTTCTGAAAATGAAGTTTTAAAACTGCTACAAGGGTTGGGCCCCAACAAAGCATCGGGGGATTGATGGTATTTCTACTTGTGTCTTAAAAATTGCGGCACCAATTATTGCGCCATCTCTTACATCAATATTCAACCAGTCCATCTTAAGCCCGGTTTCCATATGATCGCAGCGATTGCAACGATCGCAACGATCGTCGACTCGTTGCGATCGTTGCATTCATATAGAAATCGGGCTTCGATGGCAACGATCGCAGAGATAGAAATTTTTCTATCTCCGCGAACGCAACGATCGCAATGATCGCAAGGTTTATGGTTGCCATATGATCGCAATGATCGCAGAACTCTTTATTTCTGCGATGGTAGGTAGGTAGGTAGGTAGGTAAATCTTTATTTAAAAATAACACGCTAGCCCCAACAACAATAGCTGATTTCCATGAGGGGCGTGTTCACACACAAAAAAATACTATAACACAAGTAGAAATTATAGGTATAAAAAACTAAACTAAAAACTACATTAACTAACTATATACAAGATAAGAGCAAGAAAAGGAAGTGAAACACGAATCAAGGCCTAATATGGTTTTTAAAAGAGTAAAGAGTCTCCGCAGTCTTCGCTTCACAAGATAGTTTATTCCATAGCATAGCACCACTATATTTAAATGTCTTTTTTAAAAATTCTTTTCTAGGTTTTGGAATTGTTAAATCTGTTAAATTATTGCGAAGATTATAAGTATCTTGACTAATACTTCTTCTCACGATTGTGTTCCCAAGGCTAGGTGCGGTATGAGCATTAAGTATCTTATAGACCAATATTGATTTAGCATAGGATCGCCTCGTATCAAGCGTAGCCCAAGAAAGAGTGTCAAGCACATCGATCGATCTTACCTCGTAGGTAGCGCCTGTTAATACTCTAGCGGCACGAGATTGCGATCATTGCAATCATATGGAAACCGGGCTTTAACATGTATATTTCCTAATGATTGAAAAATTGCCAGAATTACCACAATTCATAAATCAGAAGCTAAAGATGAGATGACAAATTATAGACCATATCCATAATATCAGTAGTTGCCAAAATTTTGGAAAAGCTGTACACTAATTAAATAACTCAAATTTACTTACAAATTGCCAACACGAATTTCGACCTTTACACTCAACAGTTACAGCACTATTAGATATTATCAATAAGTGGTATAACAATATTGATATTGGCAAACTAAACGGGATGGCCAGAAATTTAAGACATGCGCGATACTGCGCAAGCTCGGGCACAGCAAAACATGGCCACACAAAATAACAAGGGATTAATAGCAAGATTTCACAAAAAGCGAAATAGAACTCTACCTACAAAACAATTCTAATTTGTACACATGGTTCTAAGTTGTATACTGCCACATAGTCGCATTAAGCTAGATTGGAGGTTATACTTCAGGGGCGCAACTAGAGGGGGGGTTGGAGGGGTTGCAACCCATGCCCTTTTTAACCCCTGCCCTTTTTAACCCCTGCCCTTTTTGTGAGACTTCTAATACTATCTAATACTTACTTAGACATTAGATAAACTGAGACAATTAATCGTCTGTTGTAGTACGCAATATAATTCTCCGCAAATCTGGCGAGACTCAGAGGCCTCTAGTTCGGCTTGAAGCTCAATTGCTTCAAGCTCGGTTTATAATCTTCCACCGGGCGCGGCGGCTCCTGCTTTCAGCGGTTTTCCGTATTTTCTGCGGAGAGCTGATCAAGAAGTGGCAGTACAACATTTTGTTCTGACAAATACTAGTCTTAATTAAAGGACCGAGTATGTTCTTAATGTCATATAGTCTACATACTCAAACGCACTCTGCCTTGTAAAAGATGATACACGCGTGTTATAACTCATAGAACGTGCATTATATATTTTGTAAATCATTCATGTTCCCAATATTTTTAGGATTTTAGAGCAAATTTGTCATATGTTCTACCAAATGGTTGTAAGGGTTAATTGTTATATTATTGTATGGTATTAAAAATGTATTCAGAGGGATCTTGCTACCTTAAGCGAAAGAGAAGCTAAATTATTCAAAGGTCTGGTTCATTTTCCCCTTGAATTATGGTGCCATGTCGGTTCTTATTGACTTTCTCACCTCCCAAACGTGCACATTTTGGGCACAATCAATGAACCTGACAATTCTGTGAGGAACAGGTCTCAGAATGCAGGAAATACCATTTCAGAGACTTTCAAAAATTTTCCGGGGGAGCATACCCCCCGACCCTCCTAGAGGTTCCAGTTACCGGGCTACTGAACACTGTCAGTCGATTTGTACACATCGATCTAACAAGTTGAATATCTGGACTACACAACATGTGACTATAAATCACATATCCCCTAACCTATACACTAGGAATAGTTAACACTAAAACTGCCCCCTCTTGTCTCGTTTGCTTATGACCTGTGGTGACTGAGAGCTAGTGTAAGGCTGAAAGCTATGGTGAAAGCTTTTAGCCAAGACTTCTAAATTATATGCTTTGAAATCTTTTCCGAATTCCGTTCTTTGAATTACTCAGTTTTAACGTTTTTTAAATGCATGCAATTACTGTTTCTATAATTTATGTTTTTATCGACGACTCTTCATCTGCAGACTAAAGATCATGTTTGCGAGGTTCCTGCAAGAACAATGAAGCATTTCATAAAAGTATCAGATATTCTGATATTGTAATACACTCTCCATATATATTTCGGCTCGCTCGGTGAATTCACGGTGTTTAAGTTCTGTCACACATGTTGTTTGTAATATCCTCATCGTGTTTAATTTATACTGATATCATACTAGAAGTAATCAAAGATTATGTAATTGCGTTCGACGCATGTGGACCAGTAATGGCGAAAGAAGTAATTATGCTGTAACGAATTATGAAAATAAATAAAGCTAATAAATATATAACAGCGTCACTTAATTGAAGAAGACACTGTAACTTCAATGTTTTTGACAATGCCAATGGTGACATCCTGAGTGATTTCCGTACGTTATTTTAATATTAGGAGGGTATATTTCCCGTTCGTTTGTTCGATTAGAAAGTTGACCGCCAGATACCTGTAAATCGTTCAATTCAGAAATATTACAATCGTGAAGTTCGATTTGGCAAGTTCGCTTGAATGGAAAATTTATAACTTCGCGAGGCTTGCCCGTTTCGAGTAAATGTTGTTCGAATTAGATGTATGGTGTTCAAATGATCAGATTGAATTTTGACATTATAAACGCGCCATTAAAATGAGAAGGCCATGGATTGGGCCATATGATCGCCTTGATACGTGGTTTAGATTGTTATCGACTGGAACACGGCAACAAACGACAGCGTCTTAATTCAAGGAGACACTATAATAAACCTCAATGTTTTTGACAACGGTGACATCCCGTTCGTTCGTTCATTCGTTCGATTTGAAATATGACCGTTCGACCGCTAGATAAGTCAGCAAATATTACAATCGTGAATTAGTTCGATTTGGCAAAGTGTATATATATATAACTTCGCGAGGCTTGCACGTTTCGAGTAAAGTTGTTCGAATTAGATGTATGGTGTTCAAATGATCAGATTGAATTTTGACATTATTATAAACGCGCCATATGATTACCATAATATGTTCTTTATTACAAGGCTATATGATCGCCTTTATACGTGGTTTATATTCTACATTCTATTTATGTGATCCTCAATGCTATAGAAAATGTCTAGCATCATTCTGCTGGCATGCCTAATCCTGAACACTTCTACAGGCAACTTCGTATCCACTGCTCCTGTGTTAGTCCCGAGGCAGCATTTTCCTAGCTAGTACTAATGCCATAATTTATTCCAATTTCCAAAACGGTAATTTATTCAAAAAGGGGAAAGATTTTATCTTGATTTCTTTTAGCTGTAAAGCACAGGTAACCCATAACATGCGTTCTCCTTCGTCGAACTCAATTACCAAATCTATTATACCCGTGGACTGCTATAAAATTAATTGTTAAACACTAGCCAGCACGTTATAGAGTTGAATTCAAAGTATTTTCCAAATAATTGCATAAATCAGTAAACAAGATAGTAACATCTTTAGAGTAACCACAGGGAGTAACTAATTATATTTACATGTGTCAGCTTCATATAACTATGCTATTACAATATAGGATCAAGTAACAATAATAAAAGAATGTAAAGGAAAAGGAAGTCAGTGAGATATGTCAAAAGTGACAACTCAAAATAGCATCAAAGGAAAAGTTCTGATATTGGCATTTAGAGAAGGATTACATTTACTTATAAGTAAACTTTCACGAAGGAGAAGATGAAATTGTGAATTACCAGAGGATATAATGGTAAAATCGTCAAAAGAAATAGGGTGATCTGTTTGTCTTATATGAGAAGAAATACTAGACAAAGAAGATTGAGAGATAGTGTTTCCCGTGTATGGCGAAATACCCATATGTTCCGAAGCTCTTATGTGTAAAATACGGCAAGTCTCGCCAAATACAACGAATTACATCGTTGGCACGTAAATTTTGAGATCGCCGTCATTTTGAACATGACCGTGATGTGCTGGGAAGTGTTGTATTTCATTCATTTGTGCCACCTATCGTGGGGCCATGTATTGCCCAATTTGTGTGGTAATAGCGATTACAAAAATAACGTTGAGAAGAAATTAATTCCTTTGCATTTCCGCCAACATTGACCGCTTTACCCAGCACATGACGTCACAGGTCATGTGACAGTGCCAATGTCCTTTAAGAGACCATTTTGAAACCTCTTCCATTACTAATACTTACACAATTAAGATAAAGAGAAATGTCACTCGATCAGTCATCACTACCATCATTAATGACAGTCATCACCACCATCATCATTAATGACAGTCATCACCATCATCATTAATGACAGTCATCACCACCATCATCATTAATAACAGTCATCACTATCATCATTAATGACAGTCATCACCACCATCATTAATGACAGTCATCACTACCATCATTAATTACAGTAATCACTATCATTATTAATGACAGTCATCACTATCATCATTAATGACAGTCATCACTACCATCATTAACGACAGTCATCACCATCATTATTAATGACAGTCATCACTATCATCATTAATGACAGTCATCACTATCATCATTAATGACAGTCATCACTATCATCATCATTAATGACAGTCATCACCACCATCATTAATGACAGTCATCACTATCATCATTAATGACAGTCATCACCATCATTATTAATGACAGTCATCACCACCATCATTAATGACAGTCATCACTATCATTATTAATGACAGTCATCACTATCATCATCATTAATGACAGTCATCACTATCATCATTAATGACAGTCATCACCACCATCATTAATGACAGTCATCACTATCATCATTAATGACAGTCATCACCACCATCATTAATGACAGTCATCACTATCATCATTAATGACAGTCATCACCACCATCATTAATGACAGTCATCACTATCATCATTAATGACAGTCATCACCACCATCATTAATGACAGTCATCACCACCATCATTAATGACAGTCATCACTATCATCATTAATGACAGTCATCACCACCATCATTAATGACAGTCATCACTACCATCATTAATTACAGTAATCACTATCATTATTAATGACAGTCATCACTATCATCATTAATGACAGTCATCACTACCATCATTAACGACAGTCATCACTATCATTATTAATGACAGTCATCACTATCATCATTAATGACAGTCATCACTATCATCATTAATGACAGTCATCACTATCATCATCATTAATGACAGTCATCACCACCATCATTAATGACAGTCATCACTATCATCATTAATGACAGTCATCACCATCATTATTAATGACAGTCATCACCACCATCATTAATGACAGTCATCACTATCATCATTATTAATGACAGTCATCACCACCATCATTAATGACAGTCATCACTATCATCATTAATGACAGTCATCACCATCATTATTAATGACAGTCATCACCACCATCATTAATGACAGTCATCACTATCATTATTAATGACAGTCATCACTATCATCATCATTAATGACAGTCATCACTATCATCATTAATGACAGTCATCACTATCATTATTAATGACAGTCATCACTATCATCACTAATGACAGTCATCACTATCATCATTAATGACAGTCATCACCACCATCATTAATGACAGTCATCACCGCCATCATTAATGACAGTCACCACCATCATTAATGACAGTCATCACCATCATCATTAATGACAGTCACCACCATCATTAATGACAGTCATCACTATCATCATTAATGACAGTCATCACTATCATCATTATTAATGACAGTCATCACCACCATCATCAATGACAGTCATCACCACCATCATTAATGACAGTCATCACTATCATCGTTAATGACAGTCATCACCACCATCATTAATGACAGTCATCACCACCATCATTAATGACAGTCATCACCACCATCATTGATAACAGTCATCACCACCATCATTAATGACAGTCATAACCACCATCATTAATGACAATCATCACCACCATCATTGATGACAGTCATCACTATCATCATTAATGACAGTCATCACTATCATCATCATTAATGACAGTCATCACCACCATCATTAATGACAGTCATCACTATCATCATTAATGACAGTCATCACCATCATTATTAATGACAGTCATCACCACCATCATTAATGACAGTCATCACTATCATTATTAATGACAGTCATCACTATCATCATCATTAATGACAGTCATCACTATCATCATTAATGACAGTCATCACTATCATTATTAATGACAGTCATCACTATCATCATTAATGACAGTCATCACTATCATCATTAATGACAGTCATCACTATCATCATTAATGACAGTCATCACTATCATTATTAATGACAGTCATCACTATCATCATTAATGACAGTCATCACTATCATCATCATTAATGACAGTCATCACCACCATCATTAATGACAGTCATCACTATCATCATTAATGACAGTCATCACCATCATTATTAATGACAGTCATCACCACCATCATTAATGACAGTCATCACTATCATCATTATTAATGACAGTCATCACCACCATCATTAATGACAGTCATCACTATCATCATTAATGACAGTCATCACCATCATTATTAATGACAGTCATCACCACCATCATTAATGACAGTCATCACTATCATTATTAATGACAGTCATCACTATCATCATCATTAATGACAGTCATCACTATCATCATTAATGACAGTCATCACTATCATTATTAATGACAGTCATCACTATCATCACTAATGACAGTCATCACCACCATCATTAATGACAGTCATCACCGCCATCATTAATGACAGTCATCACCGCCATCATTAATGACAGTCACCACCGCCATCATTAATGACAGTCACCACCATCATTAATGACAGTCATCACCATCATCATTAATGACAGTCACCACCATCATTAATGACAGTCATCACTATCATCATTAATGACAGTCATCACTATCATCATTATTAATGACAGTCATCACCACCATCATCAATGACAGTCATCACCACCATCATTAATGACAGTCATCACTATCATCGTTAATGACAGTCATCACCACCATCATTAATGACAGTCATCACCACCATCATTAATGACAGTCATCACCACCATCATTGATAACAGTCATCACCACCATAATTAATGACAGTCATAACCACCATCATTAATGACAGTCATCACCACCATCATTGATGACAGTCATCACCACCATCATTGATGACAGTCATCACCACCATCATTAATGACAGTCGTCACCACCATCATTGATGACAGTCATCACTATCATCATTAATGACAGTCATCACCACCATCATTAATGACAGTCATCACCAGCATCATTAATGACAGTCACCACTACCATCATTAATGACAGTCATCACCACCATCATTAATGACAGTCATAACCACCATCATTAATGACAGTCATCACCACCATCATTAATGACAGTCATCACCACCATCATTAATGACAGTCATCACTATCATCATTAATGACAGTGATCACTATCATCATTAATGACAGTCATCACTATCATCATTAATGACAGTCATCACTACCATCAGTAATGACAGTCATCACCACCATCATTAATGACAGTCATCACCACCATCATTAATGACAGTCATCACCACCATCATTAATGACAGTCATCACTATCATCATTAATGACAGTCATCACCACCATCATTAATGACAGTCGTCACCAGCATCATTAATGACAGTCATCCCACCATCATTAATGACAGTCATCACTATCATCATTAATGACAGTCATCACCACCACCATCATTAATGACAGTCATCACCACCATCATTAACGACAGTCATCACCATCATCATTAATGACAGTCATCACTACCATCATTAATGACAGTCATCACTATCATCATTAATGACAGTCATCACTATCATCATTAATGACAGTCATCACTATCATCATTAATGACAGTCATCACTATCATCATTAATGACAGTCATCACTATCATTATTAATGACAGTCATCACTATCATCACTAATGACAGTTATCACTATCATCATTAATGACAGTCATCACCACCATCATTAATGACAGTCATCACCGCCATCATTAATGACAGTCACCACCATCATTAATGACAGTCATCACCATCATCATTAATGACAGTCACCACCATCATTAATGACAGTCATCACTATCATCATTAATGACAGTCATCACTATCATCATTATTAATGACAGTCATCACCACCATCATCAATGACAGTCATCACCACCATCATTAATGACAGTCATCACTATCATCGTTAATGACAGTCATCACCACCATCATTAATGACAGTCATCACCACCATCATTAATGACAGTCATCACCACCATCATTGATAACAGTCATCACCACCATCATTAATGACAGTCATAACCACCATCATTAATGACAGTCATCACCACCATCATTGATGACAGTCATCACCACCATCATTAATGACAGTCGTCACCACCATCATTAATGACAGTCGTCACCACCATCATTGATGACAGTCATCACTATCATCATTAATGACAGTCATCACCACCATCATTAATGACAGTCACCACTACCATCATTAATGACAGTCATCACCACCATCATTAATGACAGTCATAACCACCATCATTAATGACAGTCATCACCACCATCATTAATGACAGTCATCACCACCATCATTAATGACAGTCATCACTATCATCATTAATGACAGTCATCACTATCATCATTAATGACAGTCATCACTATCATCATTAATGACAGTCATCACTAGCATCAGTAATGACAGTCATCACCACCATCATTAATGACAGTCATCACCACCATCATTAATGACAGTCATCACCACCATCATTAATGACAGTCATCACTATCATCATTAATGACAGTCATCACCACCATCATTAATGACAGTCGTCACCAGAGACAGTCATCACCACCATCATTAATGACAGTCATCACTATCATCATTAATGACAGTCATCACCACCACCATCATCAATGACAGTCATCACCACCATCATTAATGACAGTCATCACCATCATCATTAATGACAGTCATCACTACCATCATTAATGACAGTCATCACTATCATCATTAATGACAGTCATCACTATCATCATTAATGACAGTCATCACTATCATCATTAATGACAGTCATCACTACCATCATTAATGACAGTCATCACCACCATCATTAATGACAGTCATCACCACCATCATTAATGACAGTCATCACCATCATCATTAATGACAGTCATCACCACCATCATTAATGACAGTCATCACCAGCATCATTAATGACAGTCACCACTACCATCATTAATGACAGTCATCACCACCATCATTAATGACAGTCATAACCACCATCATTGATGACAGTCATCACCACCATCATTAATGACAGTCATCACCACCATCATTGATGACAATCATCACCATAAATGTTTGACAAAACTAAGCAGGGGATTTTTATGAATATTTATTAAAACAACACTAAACATTATTTACTATAAAATTATGGTAGAGATAACTAGTCTGAAGGTTACATATGTGTACAACCTGTAACCTTCTGATGACTAGTGAGATGCTCTAACTATTGAGACTAAGATAATGAGTGAAGGTTACATATGTGTACAACCTGTAACCTTCTGATGACTAGTGAGATGCTCTAACTATTGAGCTACATGGACTAAGATAATGAGTGAAGATTACATATGTGTACAACCTGTAACCTTCTGATGACTACTGAGATGCTCTAACTATTGAGCTACATGGACTAAGATAATGAGTGAAGATTACATATGTGTACAACTTGTAACCTTCTGATGACTAGTGAGATGCTCTAACTATTGAGCTACATGGACTAAGATAACGATTGAGTGAAGGTTACATATGTGTACAACTTGTAACCTTCTGATGACAAGTGAGATGCTCTAACTAAGCTTACATATATGTGTACAACCTGTAACTTTCTGATGGCAAGTGAGATGCTCTAACTAAGCTTACATATGTGTACAACCTGTAACCTTCTGATGACAAGTGAGATGCTCAAACTATTGAGCAAATGGTTAGTGAAGGTTACATATGTATTTAGTATTTCATATTTATTTGCTTTGCGAAAATGTAACAATAACACAGTTGGCTGGGCAACCGCATCAGTTTTAGTCCATGTGCTAGCTCAATGGTTAGAGCATCTCACTATAGTAATCAGAAGGTTACAGGTTGTATACATATGTGTAGCTCAATAGTTAGAGCATCTCACTGGTAATCAGAAGGTTACAGGTTGTATACATATGTGTAGCTCAATAGTTAGAGCACCTCAGTATTAATCAGAAGGTAACAGGTAATTATACAAATATGTGTCCATCTCGCCAATTATCAAATCACAGATTATACACATACAGCGTATGTTATCTTTATTCGTTGTGTGAATCTAAACAGCTCATAATTCAAGACATTTGTCATTAGATGTTATAAAGCTATCGTCACATCCGATCCTAAAAACGATTCTTGCAAAAAGTCATAATTAAGAGATACAATTGTTCTTACATTCTCGTATCGTCAACTATAACATCGCTCTTGTAACCTGGGTTATCGGCGTGTATTCCTCCTTTGGAATTGGCTTGATCATTCGTTCCTGAGCTCTCTGGTTCCTTATACACAACCCAACCAATGCCGTAAAATACTATACCCAGTGCTAAAGAAGAAAACAACTATCATCATTCTTTATCATATTTCAAATAATGGTAAAGGAAAACGTATTTAATGGTGCAATCAAACCTACATTGATGGATGTTACTTAGTCTAGTTTGGGATATCTGGAGTACTGAAGAGTATTAACTGTAACATTTTCAATTATATTTAGATTTGCTAGCGCAGAACTGAATATATATATATATATATCCTTATATATATCCTTAACCATCTCCTTAACCATCTCCTTAACCATCTCATTGACCATCTCCTTAACCATCTCCTTATAACCATCTCCTTATAACCATCCTTACAACCATCCCCTTAACCATCCCCTTAACCATCTCCTTAATCATCTCCTTAACCATCCCCTTAACCATCCCCTTAACCATCCCCTTAACCATCTCCTTAACCATCTCCTTAACCATCAACTTAACCATCCCCTTAACCATCTCGTTAACCATCTCCTTAACCATCTCCTTAACCATCCCCTTAACCATCCCCTTAACCATCCCCTTAACCATCTCCTTAACCATCTCCTTAACCATCTCCTTAACCATCTCCTTAACCATTTCCTTAATCATCTCCTTAACTATCTCCTTAACCATCTCCTTAACCATCCCCTTAACCATCTCCTTAACCATCTCCTTAACCATCTCCTTAACCATCTCCTTAACCATCTCCTTAACCATCTCCTTGACCATCTCCTTAACCATCTCCTTGACCATCTTAACCATCTCCTTAACCATCTCCTTAACCATTTCCTTAACCATCCACTTAACCATCTTCTTAACCATCTCCTTAACCATCTCCTTAACCATCTCCTTAACCATCTCCTTAACCATCTCCTTAACCATCTCCTTAACCATCTCCTTAACCATCTCCTTAACCATCCCCTTAACCATCTCCTTAACCATCTCCTTAACCATCCCCTTAACCATCTCCTTAATCATCTCCTTAATCATCTCCTTAACCATCCCATTAACCATCCCATTAACCATCTTACTCCAGAGAACTTACTCCAGATAAACAGGGGCCCACACAAGGACAGGAACAAGGGGCCCACCGGGAAATCTCCCGGTGTCCCGGTGGGCCAGTCCGCGCCTGACAATTACTGTATATAACCAACTTGAGGAAGAAATTGGGTGGATTATCATTGCCTACAATTAGTCCAGTGGCTAAGGTGAAAATCGTTCGTTTTTTTATTAAAGCACGAGACTTGGCATGTAGATAGAGTTACTTTTTTTCCAATTTACCTATTAAAGTACAGCATTTTGTAACATTTTGCGACATTTTCCACATTTTTGAGCGTTAGTAACTCAAAACGAGCAGGGAAAATCGTACTTGAATGTCCTTCATATAGTTTTTTGCGAACTTTCTAATGATATGGGTGATATTAACTAAAAGTGAACTTTGAATTTTCACTTTTTTATAAGATACAGTTGACTCTCTATGTGCGGACACTCTCGTAAGCGGACAGTTCCAGATACGGACACCTTTCCAAAACCCCGTTTGAACTCTCAGTAAAACTCTGTATTTATACGTTCCCGTAGCCGGACACTCCCATAAGCGGACGCGGACACTTTTGGTGATTATCATTTGGATTTTTCTTTTGTTTTTACAATCCCGTAAGCGGACACCCCGGAAAAATAATCCAATTACTAAAACCCGTATGAGCATTACGGAGGGTGTTCAGACATTATTCATTGCGAAACGCGCTCAGGGTATTTTGACCACTTCAAATGTCAGCTGGCAAAGATATTAGGATGCGGTAAATCGTAAATAGCTACGATTCTTTCGAAGAAAGACGAGATTATGTCTCAAGCCATTGCACATGATGACATGCCAATGACATCTTATTGGACATACACCTGAAGTCAATGAAGCAGTCGTCCATTCATAAATATTTTGTGTAATGTATGACTTAATTGTATACATTAATTGATATCAAATCAATCGACATTGGTGTGCTGTACTTTATTGTAAAGATGTTTAGTTCTGTTAAAGTTTTTTTAGATTAAATCGTTTTTGGCTATTTAAGCCTTGAGTTAACTAAATAAAACAAGCAATCATTTTAAGACATTCTAAGTTTCATTTTGTGCGAGTACCATTGAAAGTCACAAGTAGAAGCTCCTGTAGGCAGACAAAACTCATATATTTTAACAAGTGTCCACTTACATGAACTATTCCCATAAGCGGACAACTCCACTTGCGGACACTTTTTCAGATTCCCGAGGGTGTCCGCTTACTGGAGAGTCAACTGTAGTACTTTAACCACAGGGAGCCCAACTCTGTCGCCTGTGATGTGTTTCTCTGTTTCTCTATTTTATTCTGTATTATGGAAATTCTGATGTTTTATATTTAATATCGAAAGAAAGCGGAGCTTATTAGACCGCGGCGCTTATGTGACTAGGCACGGCTGCACGCGCGGTACAGCGGTAATTTGAAACTCAAAACAGCTGTCACTGGGTGCCACTTGAATACGCGTAACGATCACTGAAATCTGAGACGATGCAACACTCATGTGCGGGATAACACACGCGAGAGAACAAGAACAATTTCTCTGCGCGTGTTTTATCACACAGCGGGGCACGCATATTCACGTGGCTGCGTGGCACCATGGATAGTAAAGATTTATTTTACTATCCATGGTGGCACCCAGTGACAGCTGTTTCGAGTTTTAAATTACCGCGCGTGCAATTGTCGTCTCAGCTTTCAGTGATCGTCACGCGTATTCACGTGGCACCAGTGAGAGCTGTTCGGAATTTCAAATTACCGCCGTATCGCGCGTGCACTAATAGGGAGTTTACGAAATACAATACAATACAATACAATTTTATTGATCCCTTTTTGAACAGAAAAGCTATTTACAGATAAATTTAAATTTGTAGGAATACACGAAAGTGAAGACGACGACGGCATTCTCAACAGCATAAAACATTATATTCTAAACTTCGTAGAAGATCGTTACCATTATAGACCACTTTCAAGTTATGCCTTCAGACACTTTTGAAACTTGACAGTTTGCAATTTGCATAGCCATTTCAGTTAGTGTGCAGGGTAAATTGAACTAAAACTCGAAGCGGGTGACGTCGTCCACAGAACACGAAAATGCTGTAAATGACGTCCTGTTTAGAAGGAGGACGTCATTGAAAATTCTCTTAATAATTAAATTAAATAAACTAATAATTAAACTTAACTTTTCATATTTTCCCTATTCACATAAGCGCCGCGGTCTCATAAGCGCCGCTGTCTCATAAGCGCCGCTGTCTCATAAGCGCTGCGGTCTCATAAGCGCCGCCGGTCTCAAAACCATTAGAATTTCCATAATATAGAATAAAATAGAGAAACAGAGAAACATATCACAGGCGACAGAGTTGGGCTCCCTGTGCTTTAATAGGTAAATTGGCAACCAGGAAGAAATCTGCATTGCCTCCATATCGGAAAATCATCAGCACTAGCAGGGGTGGCGCCAGGAATTCGCAGGGGCTAAGGTCCCCGACAGGGGGGCTAGCAAGTAGTGGTAATTTCTGTAGGTGGGTTCGGGGGGCATGCTCCCCCGGAGAATTTTTGATTTTCTAAGCCTCTGAAACGCTATTTCCTGCATTTTGGCGGCAGTTTTAACAAAAAAATTAAAATAAAAAGTTAAAATCATGATTTTATAGTCAGTATTTCCTTACTGTATACGAAATTAACTCTAACAATAATATTCATGCAAAACCTAGATGACAGTGAGCGCGCAAAACAACACAGAGCTGATAGATTTGTGCCAGAGATGAAAGTTGATTACCTTTGACGTTGTTTAGCGAAACGTTTGTTAATGGAAATATGCGTAAAACTACTTTTACGATTATAAGAAAACAAAAGACGAACTTTTTCCCCTTCTTTTTTCTTTTTTTCTTCCAGCTCGTTCCCCGACGAATTGTTAATTTTCCCCCGACAGGGGGGGCTAAGGTTCCCCGACGGAGGGGCTGTAGCCCCCCCTGCCCCCTCTGGCGCCACCCATGAGCACTAGTAACTCTATCTACTTGCCAAGTTTCATGCTTTAATAAAAAAACGAACGATTAAAGCAAAATTTCGGGCTTAACCGCCGGGCTAAATGTTGAATTGAGTTTTCCAACCATATTCGTTGACGGAATTTTAAAAGTAGGTTTTCGTCTTCCATATAGCCACCCACCTGCTAATATCGCACAAATGGTCAAGATAGTGCTCATCATTTCATCAAGGTCGTAAATCCAACAGAATCCAGTTTTGTCGCAAACTTTTTGCCAGATGGCACAACTTTGGTCAACCACGTGACCGAACAGAATGGGACCAGGAATATGGGAGATTATTTTCATTGTCATGAATTGCAAACCGAAGGCAAATGAAATCCTTTTCCGTGGAACACATCTGGAGTTTAAAAGAAAATGTATGTTAACTTTGGATCGATATGAAATGCACGCATGAAGTTATATATGGCCCTCCATATATATATATATATATAATAACACAAATGGTATATATATATATATATATATATATATATATATATATATATATATAATATATATATATATATATATATATATATATATATATATATATATATATATATATAAATTATATATATATATATATATATATAATTATATATATATAATTATATATATAATAATTATATATATATATATATATATATATATATATATATATATATATATATATATATATATATATATATATATATATATATATATATATATATATATGCAATTGCAATGCAATGCAATGCAATGCAATGCAATGCAATGCAATGCAATGCAATGCAATCCAACGCAAAACAACGCAACGCAACACAACACAACACAACACAACACATATACAATACGATATCCGATGCGATGCGATGTTGGTCGGCATATAAACAATCTTGAAAATGTTTTTGCAACTAGCAATCAGAATACTGATACTATATTACATATAAGCCTTATATTCGGCATTTCTATTCTTATCTATTATTTATAATCATTACAATCGAGTTTATCAATAGCATTTATCACTGATTTCAATGGCTGAAATTTCTTGAGCGCATTCTTAGAAAATTTTTCTTTGCGTGAAAAGTCAACACGATCAAAACAAACATAAATTACCCTTGTTTCACTTTTTCACATCATACTCTTTCCGTGTTTTCTTAAAAAAGATTGTATTCCAGAGGTGGACAAGACGCAAAATTTGCTGTGATTTTACTAACGGCAGAGGAATATACCTTGTATGATGCAACGTGGTAAAAGAACGCGTGGAAGCTAAAATGTGGGCCTTTTCTCGCTATATGAGCAACCGAAATGCAAAATTATTAAGCATCAACCCAAGTCAGTTTTAGGGTTAGGATTTGGGTTAGTGTTAGGGTTGGGTTAGGGTTAGGATTGGGTTAGGATTAGGGAATGGTTTGTATTTCGGTAGAAAGCGCCAAAATTTGCGGTATACTTAGGACAACATCAGTTTAAACTTGCCACTCGCGGCGGAAGTATTCCCGTTAAATATTTACTAGTTCCCAGGTCTCTACGCGGTAAACATCATTCTTTTCGCCTCATATCGTTTGGTTTTCGCGCTCTAAATAAAGACTGGATCGAGCAACTATTGCTCAGAAAATGAAGCCGGATGTAGCTCATGGCGGCCACATTGTTGGGGTTTATTAAAGGAATATCCAAACACGTGGGATGTTGCGAAAAATCGTGGGATGTTGACTTTCGAAAAGCGTAAAAAAACACGAGCCGACAGGCGAGTGTTTTTTAGCTTTTTGGAAGTCGAGCAATATCCCAAGTGTTTGAATCACAGTATCCTGCACGGAAAACCATTTGGTATTTATTTTATAAAATAACGACAGAAAAATAACGAATTTTAGCCAAAAATAATATGATGAGAATACAAATTCTCCCAAGAATTATCAACTACCAATCATAATTCGTCTCCAACAGCCGAGCCGGAAAGCTGAAATTTGTTTTGCCACCAAATCCGACTACAATTAAAGAGCAGAATATGGATAAAAAACTCGACTTTGAATATCAAAAATACTGACTAGTTTTAGGAAAATGCTTAAAGTGCCTATCCGGGGTTTGGGGATTTTACACATTCGTAATCTTTGGAAAAGAAATGTAATATATCTTGTTGTTCGAAAATTGCATCTTCATGCCTTTTCCCCCAGGGACACGCGATATTTTACGGAGTGATTCAGCAATGAAATACAGCGAAAATTTGGCTTTAAACTTTAAACAACCTGTTTAGACAAAATTCACTCAATTACTAAACATTCACTGTTGAATAACGCCGCAAAATATCGTGTGTCCCTGGGTTGACGTCACTTCCTGTGAACTTTAGCAGCGGGAAAAGGCATGAAGATGCAATTTTCGAACAACAAGATTTTTTATTACATTTCTTTTTGGTAGAACCCAAAGATTACGAATATGTAAAATCTCCAAACCCCGGATAGGCACTTTAATCATTACTGGAATCAGCCGTCTCAGGGTTTGGCTTGTTGTTTCAAAACGAACAGACAGATATTATGGGCAGCAACTGTCGCTCTGGAAAGATCTTCGCAGTCTTTTTCACAATTTCACTGGAAGATTTTGGATTTTAAGTCGAGAGCTGTTGGGTATTTTACTTCGTATAGATAAAGATTGTTCTTTTCCCTATGAGTTCATCTGCAGGCAAGAAAATAGAAGGTATTTAAACAGTATATTATTCTCGCGAGTTTGTTGCTTTCAAAACATGCCCTTTTCTGAACCTTTGTTGTTTTAAGTTCGCTATTGAACACAAAATGGATCAGACGCGGATCAGTTTTCTTGGTGATAGTTTTCTCACAATACAAAAACTATATTCTGTTGTTTTTTTGAGAGTTTTGTTTTAACTTATAACGATAAACGGAATGAGGTGGAAAACGCCACTTAAAATTGCTGTAAATTCCCGTCTGATCCAAACACGCGGGATGTTGCGAGACTTGAGAAAAGCGTAAAAAAACACGAGCCGCTAGGCGAGTGTTTTTAGCTTTTTGAAAGTCGAGCAACATCCCAAGTGTTTGGATCAGAGTATCCAAACACGGAAAACCATTAGGTATTTCTTTTATAAAATAACCACAGAGAAATATCACTAAAAGTTATTAATATAATTAGATCAACATTGCAATTCTCCCAAAAACCGTCAACTACCAATCAGGGGAGGGGTCTTTCATGTTCTTCTAAGCTAATCGGCCAATCATGGATGGTTTTCTATCATGATTTATGATGCTGACGACAGCAGACAGCCAAAAATAAGTTTGAAGTATAAAAAACATCAGGAAAACATGCTTAGAAAGATGAAAAAGATATTTCCAGATGGATTTAATCGCGAAAATATGCCGTTTAACTTTGTGTTGGATTGCTGCAGATGTAAAGTGATGTTGTGAGTTTGCCTATCCTTCATATTCTACAACACAGAATCTTTTTTGTGGTTTTATCTCGCTGTCGAAGTGTTGTTCGGTGATTTTTTGTTGGCTACAAGAACAAAATGAATGATTTCTTCGTGAATATCCTGCCCGACGAGAGGTAAAACAAACATTTTACACCTTTTCCATGTTCTCTTGGTAGACTATATCTATAAAAGTGTTGTCTTTTTGGGTTTTATTGAAACTTTCAATGAGGTAAACGTCGCCCTCGCAAATTATACGGGAATTTTCGTTCGCTTTAGCGTTGCTTTGTCCGCTTTAAATACCTATAATTAACAGGGAAGATTGCTATATTTTATTTATAGTATTGTGCATATGTATAGAATGTTAAAGTGCACCTGACATCAAACATTTTTATTGTCTTATTTGGAATAACTTTTAAAATGATAAAGTAACTTCTTTTGAAGATTTTCGTTTCTTCGCTTTCTTTTGGAGATATATCAGTTTGTTTGATATGCAAATGTTTGGAATTTACGTCACACATGCGAATGAGTTATTGGAGAATGTTATGATATCTTTGCCTCCATCAAATGAAAACACTAAAGTGTGAATAACACGTGTGCGTGTTTCTCCCACAACACCAAACTTCTTGATTTTAAAGGATTTCGTTCGAGAAAGAAGAGATACACACATTTCTCCAATAAGTCATTACGCATGTGTGACGTAAATTCCGTACATTTGCATATCAAACAAACTGATATATCTCAAAAAGAAAGCGAAGAAACGAAAATCTTCAAAAGAAGTCACTTTATCATTTTAAAAGTTCTTCCAAATAATACAATAAAATTTTTTGATGTCAGGTGCACTTTAATAAATGTTTAAAAACGATGATGGGTCGCGGCATGATTTGCTTTTTGTGTGTTACAAGATCGCAAAATTCCCGTGTTTGGATACTCTTATCCAAACACGGGTATTGACCAATCAGAGCGCTACATGGGTATTGACCAATTAAATTGCTTGTTGCATGTACATGTTATTTTATAAATAATTTTACTATAGGAGACAGAGATTATATGTCTATGATGGAGAAAAGAAAAATCTAGGGGTGAGGTGGGGTTGGGGTAGTAGTAGAAAAGGCGAGCGAGGGATTATTTCGGACACAAAATATGTTGTTACCTTAATACAATAATTTTGGCAGGACTCAGTTGTAAGAAGAATGTTAACAGCACCAAACTGACTAGGACCATGAATTCTAGCCAATTCTTGCAATCTCGATCACAAAAACCAATTTCCGCCGTCCCACCAAAACCGTGTTCCGACGCTATGCATGAGCAGTTGGCAAATTTCTAGAATGAAGATAATGACGACCAAAAATCATTATAAATGGATGCAAATGAATCACAATTTAACCTTTAAAGGACATTGGCAACAAAAATTAAGTTTGTCAAACAACTCGTAAAATAATAGAGTAATATACCTTTTACAACATTTCCGTATTTTACTTCGTTTTTGAAATATTTTAGTTTGTTTGACATGTAATAAATGAGATGGTCTCTGACGTCAGGTGCTGGGTAGAGAATTTTCACTCATAAAAAATGTCTTATATCTCAGTGATTGCTAAGTTTACAACGTTCATTATCATTAGGAGGATATTTTATCCTGCTTTGAGTCTTGAGACAATATTATTTTCACGCTTTTCCACACGGGTAATTCGTTATTTCATCCAACCCCTCCGATTCTGTTATTGAGCCAATCAGAAAACGACGCCAAGATCTGGCCCTAGCAATCTTATAGGTTCGGAGCGATCAAAGAAATGACCCGTGCGACCAGAGGTTCTCTCGCCGCTCACAATATATATTAAAACAAAGATAAATTATCTGTTTACAATATGCGTGCAGCTTATCCTGCTAGCTAACGTAGTTTTCTTAAAAAGAGTGGATAATCGAACATATCGTAACGTGTTAACAATGCCACATCCAGTGGGCTGGTACGAGTGCCATGTATTTGCTCGTCAATGCCTTGTATTTGCTCGTCAATGCCTTGTATTTGCTCGTCAATGCCTTCTATTTGCTCGTCGGTCACTTCCTTATATGGAATACGTACCAGAAGTACATATGCGAAAGCCCTAGTCTCCTTCGCAGCCGTCGGTTCGAGTTCGTTCTCACTCCCCTCAACTACCGGCTGCTTACCCGAGCAGCAAATACTTCCAATATCTGGAAACCTGACCTTCGACCTTGAGCTGACCGTTTGAAAACTAGTTCAGTACGTAAATTTTTGCGTAAATAGAATCAATATAAAGATGTTGTATTATTTGTGAATTACAATATGAATACATGCACTGTACATGAAATAAAGTTAAAAGCGCCACTCGCCGATGCTAATTGTAGCTTTTTAAAAGTTTTTCACACAGATTTATTTACACGACCAGCAAGAACATATTCATAATATAGGCCTTTATAGATTGTGCTCGGCAACTTTTTAGCAACTTTTTGAGTTCTGAGCAACTTTTTGTCCTTCGAGCAACCTCGAGGAGCAGCTTACCTTCCAGAGCAACTTTTAACTGTTTTAAGCGCCAAATGAGCATAACTTTTAACGGTTTTAAACACCAAATGAGCATTAAGAGATGTAAACAGACTAAATCAAATTTGTAATTGATTTAGATGACAATAAAAATGCTGTAGACGTCTAGACGATCATTGATCATTCGGACAACAGTTATTAATTTAACGAGCCTGCGAACAACGCTCAAAATTTCCAGCGGTTATTCAATAAGAGCTGCTGGAGCCGCCATTTTGTTTCTTTGTTTAATGGATGAAATAAAGTTTATTTTATCCATGGCAGGACTGCCGAAAGAGCTTTCAGCCTTATGAACAATGCATTCAACTCCCAACAAGAGTCTGCACTTGAAGATTACCTTGAGGCCTCGGTTATGATAAGGTGCAACAGTGCCAAGAGGCAGTAAGCAGTGCCAACTGCCAAGTAGCTGAAAACTTATAAGAGACTATTTAGAACATATTGAGCATATTGAGCTTATTGAGTAGTAATGGTGCCGGTCGGTCTGCCGGATTTTCATTATTACTTATCAATACTTTGAAATTATGTTGTATTACTAACACTCGAAGATTCGAGTCGAAGTTAAGCTTGTTGTGTTGATTATCCATAATAAAATGGCTACCTATTGCTAGCAACTTTTTGAAATTTGGGAGCAACTTTTTCAATTTTTCGCAAATTTTGAGCAACATTTTCCCATGTTTTTCAGCAACTTTCACTCAATTTAGTAGCACAATCTATAAAGGCCTATCATAATACCATTCTTCGTAAACTTTGTAAAGCTTTGAGCGAAAGTAAGCGAAATATTAGCTCAAGTAAACAGGCAGTCGATTGGCTTAAATTGCTGTTAAACGCTCTCTGACATTCACGCTCATTTGTTTGCATAGGCCGCACTGAGCAAGAACATAGTCAAAACAATATTCTTCGTAAAATTTCGTGAAATTCTAGGCTAAACTTTTCAAAATATTAGCTTTATTTAGCAACACCATGCAGCCAGGACGGCTTTATTACACAATGGTGTAATTGCATTGGTCCGTGTACACAAAGGGAATGGAATGATTCCATTCCCTTTGTGTACACGGACCAATGCATTGAAATGTAGCTCTCGGGTGAATGGGGAGGTATTAATTAACCGAGCCTTCAAAATACATATGTTATGTTTATGAGATTTTCGGTCTTCTGAGGTGCATTCTGATGCTATCTGCGAAGAAATACTACTGTTGCTCACATTATATTTGCTTAGATCGTTCTTTTTGATACAATAAACTGAAAACATGTAACAAATCTAATTATTTGGAGCGTAAAGAACATGCTCGGCTTCGGAAAGAGAGGGGTTCCATGGAACCCTCGGAAACCCCTGGATCCGCCACTGATCTCATTTTCTTTCCTCTAGTCTCCTCTATTCTCCATTAATTTCATCTCCTCTCCCTCATCTCCTCTTCTCTCCTCTAGTCCTATCTATTTCCCATTCATTTCATCTCCTCTCATCTCATCTCCTCTCATTTCAACTCATCTTCTTTCCTCTAGTCTCCTCTATTCTCGATTAATTTCATCTCCTCTCCTTCATCTCCTCTTCTCTCCTCTAGTCCTATCTATTCCCCATTCATTTCATCTCCTCTCATCTCATCTCCTCTCATTCATCTCATCTTCTATTCTCTAGTCTCCTCTATTCTCCATTCATTTCATCTCCTCTCCCTCATCTCCTCTTCTCTCCTCTAGTCCTATCTATTCCCCATTCATTTCATCTCATCTCATTTCATTTCATCTCATCTTCTTTCCTCTAGTCTCCTCTATTCTGCATTCATTTCATCTCCTCTCCCTCATCTCATCTTCTTTCCTCTAGTCCTATCTATTCCCATTCATTTCATCTCATCTCCTCTCATTTCATCTCATCTTCTTTCCTCTAGTCTCTTCTATTCTCCATTCATTTCGTCTCCTCTCCCTCATCTCATCTTCTCTCCTCTAGTCTCCTCTATTCATTTCATCTCCTCTCATCTCATCTCATCTCATCGATATCCTCTCTCATCTCATCTCATTTCATCTCCTCTCATCTTATCTTATCTTATCTTACCAGTCAACTTACCGTCATAGAAAGAACACCAGAACAAGAAGCATAACAAGGACTCAAGTAAGTAACCTTATCTGAACCACAAACTGGTAATGCAATACCAAGATGGCACCCACATGGTTGATTACATGTTGATCCAAGTGCAACTCCTGATATGGCAGGAAACTCAGTGAACTTGTGTGTTTTACCAAAACTAGTTCTAAAAAAACATGAGCGAAAAAAATATGTAAAACTTTGCACAAACACTATTGTGTTTCTATTGTGACTATTGCCCAGTCAATCTACCTGCGATAAAGGTTCGACTTCAAACAAATTGCAACAGAAATGGTTTTAGCTTTTTCAGTACCTTGATACATTCAGAAACACATACCAAAAGTCCCTAAGGTTAAAACCTGCTAAAAACCAGCATTTTGTGGCATTTTCCACTTTTCTTGAGAGACTAACTCAAAACGGGCATAGAAAATTGTCAGTATCTACTAAAATGTCATTCATATAGCTTTTTGAGAACTTTCTAAATAAATGGGTAATGTTTGCTAAACGTGAACTTGAAATTTCACTTTTTAATGAATAGTGCTTTTGTAGTTAAATTGTAAGAAAAACGGCTGATTTCCAGGGACTTTTGGTATGTTATTTCCGAACGTATCAAGGTACTGAGAAAGCTAAAACCATTTCTGTTGCAATTTGTTTGATGTTAAAGAACTACAATGGTACATGTGTACTGTTCAATTATTAGACCTGTACTTGAATACGCATCTACAGTTTGGCGTAAATCTTCTATTAAACTGTTGTAAATCCTCCTGTAGGGTTTGCCTTATAAATTTGGCTAGGTCCCATGCAGGGCCGTAGCACGACAAAAATCAATTGCGGGGGCCGGTAATGTCACGGCACTGCTGGGGGTGTCCGTGGGCATGTCCTCCGGAAATTTTTTTAAATTATGATCTCTTAGGCTTTCCTGACTTCTGAGAGTAATTTCCAGCTAGTTTAAACGGATCTAAACTGGCATGAAATCGCCAGAGCAAATTATTGGGGGTCCCAGGCCATGTATAGATAAATAAGATAGTGGATTAATGTTAGTTACAGCTGACTAGTTCCTAGTCCTCTTTTCTCACTTTCGAATTTGGTGACGTCACAGACTAAGGAGTGCGGAAAATGTCAACAATTCAATAACCTTGGTTCCCACGGCTATTTTGTGGTGTTTTATTGAATAAATCGCTTTTATACTTCTCCTGGGAAACGCCTCTTATCTATTCTACTGTTCTTGATCGAATTTATGTGAGTTTAGCCCAATGTTTATTTAAAAGGTTATTTACCGCTAATTCGGGTTTACGTAATATTCTCAGCCGAGAACAATATTTGTTACAACTACCGTCTACATGTTGACGTCGATCTCATAGTCGTTAAATTAATATGATAAAAATAACGTTTGACAGGTATATAAGATAGATGAACTTCGATAAACTAAGAAGAAATTGCAAAATAATATGTTATTGTCCGACTCTCCACTTGCGATTATTAAGAACGCAAGATAATTCTTCGAATAAGCAACGACCAGGATCTAATTTCGATCTTGAACAGTAGAATAGATAAGAAACAATACCAGTGAGAATTTTTAAGGCTCCTAATGCAGAATAAATGTACAAATATAACGACCGTCGGTTGCCTTGGCTGGGTCATGAATAATTAATGTCGGGACAAAAATGGAGTCACTAAATATATATATATATACGAGCCCACCGTATACTGTGTCTTAGAATTAATGACGGGGTTTTATTAAGAACGAAGCAACATTGTGATAATGTTGTTTGATGCGGTAATACCGTGGCGTAGACTTAGTTAATGACGAGTAACCCCTAACCCATACATTTGGTGATGGAACACGAAACATTTTCCACCTCTTCCGAACCAGCCGCGCGGATATCAACGAAAAGAGGCCTGGGAACCAGGCTGGTTACAGCAGAGGATCACTTCGATGACAAATTACGTTGTTATTAGGATCGGAGTGTTTAATGTTTCACACTCGACGACTACTAACCTTACACCATAGGGTTCCGCCAATCCGGCCAAGTTTATTTCTTTACAACCGGGCATGAAAAATGCGAACACAAAACCAAAGGTAGCAAACTGAATAATAAAACAAAAAAAGGCCGATTTTCTTCCGGAATCTTCCAACTTGAACAACATGACGAGCAACGAGCCGCCAAAGATGCCAACTGTACAAAAATAAAAGAGAACTCAGATAAGTTGACTTATTTTCAAAAGCGTTTGGTGAAATGTTCGAAAGTCGATGGGAGAACCTATATGATATCTTACATGCTAAAATATGAATAAAGTAAATGGTATGAACCTAGGAGTGTCATTAGATGTCTGAAGATGATCGCCGCTGAGGCCGTCGAAACGTCAGTCACCAACAATAGTCTTTCTCAAGACTACACCCATGAGGTGACAATCTTACATAAGATCTTATAAGATCTTATGTAAGATCTTATAAGATCTTAAGATCTTGCAAGTTCTTACATAAGATCTTGCAAGATCGTATAAGATCTTGCAAGATCTTGTAAGATTGTGTAAGATCATGTAAGATCATGTAAGTTCTTGTAAGATCTTGTAAGATCATGTAAGATCATGTAAGATCATGATCTTGTAAGATCTTGTAAGATCTTGTAAGATCTTGTAAGATCATGTAAGATCTTGTAAGATCTTGTAAGATCATGTAAGATCATGTAAGATCTTCTAAGATCATGTAAGATCTTGTAAGATCTTGTAAGATCATGTAAGATCATGTAAGATCATGTAAGATCATGTAAGATCTTGTAAGATTGTAAGATCTCGTAAGATCTTGTAAGATCGTGTAAGATCTTGTAAGATCACGTAAGATCATGTAAGATCTTGTAAGATCTTGTAAGATCTTGTAAGATCATGTATGATCTTGTAATCTTGTAAGAACTTGTTGTAATTCAGCTCTAACAAGATCTTACAATATATATATATATATATATATATATATATATATATATATGTTTAAAAGTTGAGTTGTATCTGATCTGAGACGTTTGTTTAAAAATTTTATTAAAAACATTTAAAAACTTTAAAAACGTTCGACTGAATTTTCGGTCGCTATCTGCGACCTTCGTCAGAGTGAATGCTCTAGCGAGGCTGCAGGATTTCCTAAATACTATTTATATATATATATATATATATATATATATATATATATATATATATATATATATATATATATATATATAAATTAATATGAGAGAGGATTTAAATATAGTCACTTTTTCCATATACGTGTTTGACTATATTTAAATCCTCTCTCATATTAATTATTATTCTTAAAGCCCTCTGTATACAAGAAGTCGTGTATCGCTTCGCTACTTTGGGAAGTGCGCTCGAGAGGCCTTGCATCACGCTATGGTTGGATGCGATGTCTGCCTGTTGGTGTTTAAGTGAAAGCGGCGAATTAATACGTATATGGAGAAATCACTGACTGTTCTGACCGTGTCTCATTAGCTCAAAGGTCAGAGCGCCGAAACGTTGATTCGGAGACCAGGGTTCGATTCCCGGTTGGGGCAGTCACTTTTTCCATATACGTGTTTGACTATATATATATATATATATATATATATATATATATATATATATATATATATATATATATATATATATATATATATATATATATATATATATATATATATATATATATATATATATATATATATATATATATATATATATATATATATGTAGGTAAATAATTAAAAGTAAAAAGACTTATGAACCTAGGAGTGTCATTAGATGTCTGAACTCTGAAGATGATCGCCGCTGAGGCCGTCGAAACGTCCGTCACCAACAATAGTCTTTCTCAAGACTACAACAACCTAGACGAGCAACTTCACACATCTAAAATACGAATATTGGACAGTTCGGCTAAAGTTTTATACTATAACATTTTAATAATCACAAAACTTGTAACGACAACAGGACAATGGGCAATTTAAAATGTCCTTCATTAATAGAGGCACACGTCCGGACACAGAATATTACATAGTATTCCTTTATTTCAGGGTTAGGACTAGAGTTTTTATTTGGGTTATGGTTAGGGTTTTTGTTCTTGTAAAGCTTCTGAATCCCGAGAAAATAACCTTGATGTGTCTATGACGTAGTCTGTGTCCATTGTGTGTCCGGTACACGAAGGAGATGCCCGAAATTATCTCTAGAAATTGTCATTTGGCGGATCGTAGATCAAACCGGTAAATAAATAATTGAAAATCGTTGTTGTATATATTAAGAGGTCGACAAACAGTTGATCAGCTACTCGATAAGAACAATCTTCATTGTAATATTTTCGCTATATACAACTCATTGTAAAATGTTTTTTAGGGTAAAGTGAAAACCAAGTTTTACATGGTACACAGTACGCGGTACACGACACATGGTACACGGTACACGACACATGGTACACGGTACATGGTACATGGTACATGGTACATGGTACATGGTACATGGTACATGGTACATGGTATACATGTGATGGTACATGGTGTACATGGTACATGGTTCGAATAACGTAATACATACTTATCAGTGGTGGCACAGCAGCTATGGTCAATGTATTACCAACATCCGTCAGCGCAACACCATATCGAAGAATAAGAATTTTAGCGATAAACGGTGCTAATCCCTCGGCGTACAGAAGGCTGCAGTTAAGTCCCAAACAATTGAACACGAAAGTCCAATTGGTAAACATTTCTTTTAGTGCGCACCAAAGATCACAAAGTTTTTCTTTTGCCGTCATGTTATCGGTTGGCGAGTCTTCGTAACCTCTTTCCTGGCGGTGTCTTTCACCACCTATCTGACTAGGAAATCCAAGGACAAATATTGCACTTAAGATACATATAATAGCAGCTATAATGAAGCCAAGCCACCAGTTCCCAATCCAGCGAGGATCTTCTGTAGTTAAGTTTAATCCTTCAGGCTGAAAACAAAGAAAACTTTACTTTTATCCACTATTTCAGTAAAAGGATATGTTAACCTCAATTAATCGATAGCCTGCGAAGCAGGCGTTCAGGCCGATTGGGGGAGGGGGCCGGAGACTGGGGTGAGTACAGATGGAACGCCTGCACGAAAGACCCACATCCATATATCTATTTATCCATCTATTCACCCATCTTTTCACCGTCGATTAATTGAGGTTAACATATCCTAACTGAAATAGTGGATAAAAGTAATTTCTTTCTAATTGGGCGAGGGGTTGTTGCGTATACGTATTTCTAGTACCCATCTTTTCACCGTCGATTAATAGCCTGCGTGGCGGCGTTAGGGGGAGGGAGAAAGCGGAAAGGCGAAGTGGGGAAGGGAGGAGGGAACGCCTGCACGAAAGACCCATGATTTTGGATTTCCGCCCACATGAAAAACTATCAAAAACAACCAATCAGCGACTAGCGGGCTTTCCTCGATGATTAAAACATTTCACTTCGGGCCGAATCGTGAAATATCCATGTCAGAAACTCCGTAAAAAGCTTGACTGCATCTGGTGGAAACAAGATTTATTTTGAAAATTTATTCAATCGTGTAGACATGGAAGCACAGAGTTGATTCTGGCTGAGGCTTGTGAATCAATCGGCTTTGCATTAGTACGCAGTGAAACTTTCTCCGAGCGTGTTTGTAGGTCTTGCGGCAGAAAAAATAAGAAATGCTTTTGAACTTTATAACCTTTACGAAATCAGTATTAACACATGCGAAAGGAGACAGCAATGTTCCACCAACCGATAACATTAATAGCCCTTATAGAATGAAGCGACATCTGACTGCCGAACACCGTTGTTTTTGGATTTCTACGTCCAATTCTGATTGGCTAACTCAACTCATTAGTATTCAGGGGTTTCCTGTCAGGAAATAAACATTTTAAAATGGCGACTGTAGAAAAACCGTGTTGGTAGATTATTTTATTTCGACTTCAGTTCGCTGCTAGTCGTAGCTTTAAATAGCCTGCGAGCAGGCTCTCTGCGGGTTGGGGCTCTAAATTAAAACAAGAACAAAACGTTGCTACGAGGGAGCTGCTGCCAAGAAAAGATGTTTTGATGGTATATATTACCAACGGGATTTGGCAAGAGTTTGTTGGATTTGGTAGATTTACCAGACGTTCGTACGAGCGCGTGATTATCAGTCGGCAGGGGAAGCAGCTATATTATTGTGATTTCTACCTTGTCCTTGTCTTCAGGTGTTTGGGCCTTCGGAGAATTCCTTCGACGTTTCAGAACAGAGAGACTTACGGCTAAACGTATATAAGTGATGGTTTCTAGCTACGTTGTCTTGCGTATGAAATTTCTTGGCCAAATCCCCATTCTGGAGTTACTAGAAATACGTATACGCAACAACCCCTCGCCCAATTAGAAAGAAATTATACTTTTATCCACTATTTCAGTTAGGATATGTTAACCTCAATTAATCGACGGTGAAAAGATGGGTGAATAGATGGATATAAATAGATATATGGATGTACTAGAAATACGTATACGCAACAACCCCACGCCCAATTAGAAAGAAATTATACTTTTATCCACTATTTCAGTTAGGATATGTTAACCTCAATTAATCGACGGTGAAAAGATGGGTGAATAGATGGATATAAATAGATATATGGATGTACTAGAAATACGTATACGCAACAACCCCTCGCCCAATTAGAAATAAATTACTTTTATCCACTATTTCAGTTAGGATATGTTAACCTCAATTAATCGACGGTGAAAAGATGGGTGAATAGATGGATAAATAGATATATGGATGTACTAGAAATACGTATACGCAACAACCCCTCGCCCAATTAGAAAGAAATTATACTTTTATTCACTATTTCAGTAAGGATATGTTAACCTCAATTAATCGACGGTGAAAAGATGGGTGAATAGATGGATATAAATAGATATATGGATGTACTAGAAATACGTATGCGCAACAACCCCTCGCCCAATTAGAAATAAATTACTTTTATCCACTATTTCAGTTAGGATATTATGTTAACCTCAATTAATCGACGGTGAAAAGATGGGTGAATATATGGATGTACTAGAAATACGTATACGCAACAATCCCTCGCCCAATTAGAAAGAAATTATACTTTTATCCACTATTTCAGTAAGGATATGTTAACCTCAATTAATCGACGGTGAAAAGATGGGTAAAAAGTTGGATAAATAGATATATGGATGTACTAGAAATACGTATACGCAACAACCCCTCGCCCAATTAGAAAGAAATTACTTTTGTCCACTATTTCAGTTAGGATATGTTAACCTCAATTAATCGACGGTGAAAATATGGGTGAATAGATGGATAAATAGATATATGGATGTACTAGAAATACGTATGCGCAACAACCCCTCGCCCAATTAGAAAGAAATTACTTTTATCCACTATTTCAGTTAGGATATGTTAACCTCAATTAATCGACGGTGAAAAGATGGGTGAATAGATGGATAAATAGATATATGGATGTACTAGAAATACGTATGCGCAACAACCCCTCGCCCAATTAGAAAGAAATTACTTTTATCCACTATTTCAGTAAGGATATGTTAACCTCAATTAATCGACGGTGAAAATATGGGTGAATAGATGGATAAATCATAGTCAATCGAGATATGGTCTGGAAACTCAGCTAAAGTCTTTGTTCTATCTTTTTGTTCGTCTTTATGCAATTTTGTGCACGGTGCACGGTCACTGAACCTATTGTATTTTTGTATAATGAAGCAATCATCCAATAGAATCGTTTGGGTTTAATCGCTCAACCGTGTTGTTTAAATATTAATAAACCTAAAACAAAGGATGTGCACGGTGTAAGGTACGGTTCAACATCAAAACGTAGCTCATTGTAGTCGCTTTGAAGTTTGCCGAGTTTCCAGACCATATCTCGATTGACTATGGATAAATAAATATATGGATGTAAGAAGTAGTAGAGTGTTGCGTAGACAGTGTTTTGGATATATAGCAAAGTGAAAAGGTGGTAAACTGCCAATATTTTTAGTGACAAAATATTGCAGGGTATTTTTTTAGGTATATGTGACACCAAAAAATATAGCACACTGTCAAAAATGACGAAAATTATAGAGCTTTTGTGTTTGTTGATGACGTCATGGTGACGTCATGAAATACGTCAGCAGACGAAAGAAGTTTGCCAACATATTCCGCACATAAAATATCTTGGTTATACCTTGAATTTATTGTCCACTCATGAAGTATATTGGGCACTAAATGACCTGTCCTTAGCAACCGGTTGTTTAGCAACGGAATACGTCCGAACACCCTTTAAGGCACCAGTTGATCGCGTGAAAACCTAGTTGAAAATTGTGACGTCATAAAATCTCCATCAATCGCAACTTTTAGCAATAACACAGCTAAGAATGATAGCCAAACTGGAATATCGTTGGGGCGAAAAGCCCCAACTTTGGAAGGTGAAAAACGTAATTTCAACTAAAACAACGGTAGTTTTTGCGACGCCAGTTTCTTTACAACAAAAGAAAACAGCTGAAACAAAGACGAACAACATTTACCTCGAACACTTAATAGTAGCTTAGGCAGGTTTGTGAGACGATGAAACTTTTTGGAATCTCAATATAGCTACCTGAAAGTCCTGAATACGAAAATATGGAGAAGTCAACTCGTGACATCAACCTCGTACCCAGGGCATTTTGCCTCCACGGCGAAAATTTTTTTTGCCTGGAAGGTCGGCGAAAATGGCCCTGGTGGATCGGCTGGTCCATTCTATAATGCGATGGCTTGTCATAAAACTCAATTAATTCAGCCGAGTATAATTTATTCATCTAAATCTGAATGCTGTCTTCAAATTTTCCAGCAAATTAGAAGTGATAGCTTTCGCTAAATTGGATATATGCTTCTTCATACCTTTTGTAAGAGATAACCATGGATGTATGGTGGATTATTAAGCTTGTTAGCTGCTTTTATGCCGACGAATGCTGACATGAACAACTCTGAAGAGCATTGAATATTTCTCAATTATTCAGGTCAACAAAGTAGACAAAGGCAATGGAACAAAGACCACAAAAATTATCATATCTAAACACCCAGAAATTATGTGTGTCATGTGACCAGCCGATCCCAGGGCCATTTTCGCCGACCTTCCACCGTGGAGGCAAAATGCCCTGGGAACGAGGTTGTCGTGACATCTTCGTTATATCACGATTTTCAACTAGGTTTTCACGCTGACGCCTACCCATTCTTTTTATTATCCATGGTGAAACTTAAACAAAAGAATATCATTAACTTCTTTTGTTTGTGGCACAAACATGACCTTTGTCTTCGGAGTCTATCAACGAAAATATCAACGAAATTAAAAAGTGAACTAATACCTGATCTATATCAACGAAGAGTTTCACAAGCGGCGTGGAAGCCCCGAATGCGATCATGGGTCCTGCAAAAGCAGCTCCTTGCCAAAGACCCAGAAATAATGGCATATACTTTTCACTAACAGACTCTTCAAAACATTTCGGTGGAAATGTATAGAGCGGCACAGTACCAGCACCGGCAATAAATTGACCAATCAGAAACAAGGCCAAGTAATACCAATCCGCAATATAACCTTCGTCACAGCCTCCAGTCACGACAGTTGTATTCGTAAAGTTGGTCGTTGGCGGCGGCGGAAAGCACATGAGGCCTGGAAACCCACCTGATGGTGGGTTGTATTTTTCGATGATGTAATGAGGAATGGTGAAGATTATGAAGCCAAGACCTGGAGGGAAAAATATTATTATTTCTTGAGCAAGTGAATGAGGGACACAGCAAGGGGGTGGCGGATGCAGATCCCATAATAATTATTGAAATAAGAATTGAAAAACGCTTACAATAATTTCAAAATTCACAGAAACGTTTAAATACCGCATACTGCATCTCTACTCCTAAAAATAATATACACCTCACTACCTCAGTCTCATCCCCTCGCAAGCGAGGTCGCGAAGGTGATAATCTCGCCGCGGAAGGGATCCATTTTTCATATATATATATATATATATATGGCCCCACGCGCACTTCACGCCACAAGCGGTATATCCAGCCAGACTCATCCAGATTATTCCAAGCTACACTGATGAGCTGTGGTACAGCGAAACACGTGTCTGTAGATTGAATTATGTACGCTCCTTCACTTCGGTGTTGTTGAGCGCTCTGTGAAGTAGCGTGGGTGTCCTTAATTTAGCAATAATGCAACGCTCGCTACCATTGTGGCAGTTTGAGCGCTCTGGCCCCACGCGCACTTCACGCTATCTGGATGTTCTGATCGCCGGTGCTGTCCCACAAGTGGTTGTCAATGACGATCGTAAGTGTATAATAGTCCAGCCAGACTCATCCAGATTGTTCCAAGCTACACTTATGAGCTGTTGTACAGCGAAATACGTGTCTAATATATATATATATATATATATATGTATATATATATATATATATATATATGTATATATATATATGTATATATATATATGTATATATATATATATATATGTATATATATATATGTATATATATATATATATATATGTATATATATATATATATATGTATATATATATATATATATATAATATATATATATATATATATATATATATATATGTAAAATGGTAGGTCCAAACTTCCAAGGAAGTAAAAAGTCGTTCTGGGTGATGCGTTTGAATCGACAATATTTGGGTCAATGGCGATTTGTGATCTGACCTGGCACACTACATAAACAGGTTTTTACGATGGGTATGGACGTTTTGCGTAGCATAATATGTTATGTACGTATGTTATGTACTTTGACTAGGTAATTCCAAATCTGTTTTCAGAATTGAAAACGGTTAAATATTGACCGAGATAACGTTCAAAATAATACACGACGAAGCGGCCTCTTCATTGCCGATTAATTTCTAAGTACACAACATATTTTTACGAATGGTACACACGTTTTCATAATATAATAGACACGTATGTTATGTATTTAGACTCGATAATTCCACAGCTGTTTTCAGAATTTAAATCGGTTAAATATTGCCCGAGATAACATTCAAACATTTCTACGACAAAATGGCCTCCTGCAAATTGCGATTACACGGCCACGGCGTGCCGTACGGGGGTGTGTGTGTTCTGATGAAACTCTAGGGAGAAAGAAAGACGGGCGAGGGGATTATTGTGGATTCGTATTTCTAGTGATAATGATAGTCTCATAGACAATACATAGACGATTGTCAAGTTCGTATCCTCAGTAAAATGATTCTGAGTCCCCAGACAGGAATCGAACCTGTAGCCTTCTGGTTGCCGGTGAGACGCTCTAACCATTGAGCCACCGAAACTCAGATGGAGAGCGATGGTTACAATGATGTACTGGTTCGATTGATATATGCACCGGCAATCAGAAGGTTACAGGTTCGATTCCTGTCCGGCTCTCAGAATCATTTTTCTGAGGAAACGTGCTTGACGATCGTCCGACCATGTATCGTCTGTCTATACTCCAAGCTCTCCCACATTCACTACAGCAGTGTGTATATTAACACATCCAAACCTTACCGATATGTAGTAACTGCCGCATAGGAAGTAGGTTTCCAAGAGGGGCGTGGATTGATATAATTATTAAAAATGATTATTTAGATATACATGATAATATACAAACTAAACTTGAAATACGTTACGCAATAACCCCTCGCCCGACTTTTCTAGTGGGTGGGGCCACTAGAGTTTATTTTCCCATCCAGGGCCCAGACCGTGCTGTAGATAAGAAATTGACGATACGTGGACGATCGTCAAGCTCATATCCTCAGAAAAATGATTCTGAGTCCCGTACAGGAATCGAACCTGTAACCTCTTGATTGCCGGTGAGACGCTCTAACCATTAAGCTATATAACGAGACTCAGATGGAGAGCGAAGGTTACAATGATGTACTGGTTCGATCGATATATATATATCGGTAATGCTTGGATGCGTTAATATACACAATGTTGTAGTTTAACGCATCCAAGCATTACCGATATAGTGACTGCCGCATAGGCAGTACGTATATCGATCGAACTTGTACATCATTTTTGTAACCTTCGCTCTTCAACTGAGTCTCGTTAGCTCAATGGTTAGTCGAGTGAAAGCGGCGAATTTAATATATATATGAAAAAAATCACTGACTGTTCTGACCGTGTCTCATTAGTTCAAAGGTTAGAGCGCCGAAACGTTGATTCGGGTTCGATTCCCGGTTGGGGCAGTCAATTTTTCCATATATGTATTAGACTCTATATTAAATCCTCTCTAAATGTACGCTCCTTCACTTCGGTGTTGTTGAGCGCTCTGTGAAGTAGCGTGGGTGTCCTTTAGCAATAATGCAACGCTCGCTACCATTGTGGCAGTTTGAGCGCTCTGGCCCCACGCGCACTTCACGCTATCTGGATGTTCTGATCGCCGGTGCTGTCCCACAAGCGGTTGTCAATGACGATCGTAAGTGTATAATAGTCCAGCCAGACTCATCCAGACTGTTCCAAGCTACACTGATGAGCTGTGGTACAGATGATGTGCTGATGTGCTGTGTGGTACAGATGATGATGATGATGATGATGATGATCTGTGTGGTACAGATGATGTGCTGTGATGTGCGCATGACTGCTATTATCCCACAAGCGGTTGTCGCCGGCAATCGCATGTGTATAATTACTTCTCGTGCCATATCTCGATTGTACCAAGCTACACTGATGAGCTGTGGAAACACGTGTCTGTAGATTGTACTATATATATATATATATATATATATATATATATATATATATATATATATATATATATATATATATATATATATATATATATATATATATATATATATATATGTCGTCTTACTCTGATGAAGATATATATATATATATATATGTCGTCTTACTCTGATGAAGGGCTCCGCTCGAAACGTCAGTATCTCGTCACTAAATTATTGGCAGTTTACCACCTTTTCACTTTGCTATATATATATATATATATATTTATATATATATATTTATATATATATATATATATATTTATATATATATATATATTTATATATATTTATATATATATATATATTTATATATATATATATTTATATATATATATATTTATATATATTTATATATTTATATATATTTATATATATATATTTATATATATATATATTTATATATATATATATTTATATATATATATATATTTATATATATATATTTATATATATATATATATTTATATATATATATATATTTATATATATATATATATTTATATATTTATATATATTTATATATATTTATATATTTATATATTTATATATTTATATATATTTATATATTTATATATATTTATATATTTATATATATTTATATATTTATATATTTATATATTTATATATAATATTTATATATATATATATATATATATATATATATATATATATATATATATATATATATATATATATATATATATATATATATATATATATATATATATATATATATATATATATATATATATACATAATCTCGTCGCTGCAGGGATCCATTTCTCACTAAAGGTTTGTGTATATATATATATGTATATATATATATATAGCGTTCTGTTTCGCAAAGCCTGACGGGATGACATCGACACAGAATTCTGTGACATGTACGAAAAAATAAAAACCAGACCACAAGGTAGTCCGAGTAATAAAAAGACATCAAAAAAGAAATATCAGCGCTTTGGTTTGTGTTATTTGCCTCAGCCTTCGAGGTCTTCGGCAGATAACACAATTCTCTTGGTAATTGTCATCTCAATTATCATCTTACCTGTCACAATTCCGCCAAAACCAATCCACTTTACTTTGTTACCAAAATTCCCATAATAAGCGACGAACAAACCAAAAATCACAGCTGGAACATCATTGGCAGCCGCGATCAACCCAATGTCAAGACTTGAAAAATTGAATCGCTTTTCGATCAATGGCATCACAATCGACAAGATTCCCAACACGGCGAAAGCTAGATAAATATAGTGTCCAAATTAACCACTTTATTTGGCGATTAAAGGGGATGCAGTATTAGCAGAAATCGTGTGTTATTTTAGCTATCTAATGTGTAGTCAATTACCACCATCAGGTGTTACTTTGAGTCTCGGTATAATGTAAAACAGTAAAAACTCGTTGCTCTGTTGTCAGTTGAACCATTTTTATTCGAACTGATGATATGACCAATTAGTACTTTGATAATTTGTTATGCAGTTATGCTCCTTCATACGATTAGAAGCTATTTTAAATTCCCAGGAGTCCCAGGAGTATAAAATCTTGTGCTTAACAACAATAGGTTAATTTCTAAAGGTCTCGTTTTTTTTATACACCCTGTATAAAAGGCAAAATCAACTTCCTCGGCATCCAGCCCCACCATGTCTGTCAAACTATATAGCAGTCGACCGCAAGTCATCCCTGTTTCAACGGGCATCATTACACATGACCGCCAGTTAAAACTGGTCGACCCCATCGTACTTCTCGCGCTTGACTTTGACCTTTTAGCTTTGTCGGAGGATTTTAGCTTTGATTGATTTAGCTGTATCCAAAGCACTGTCTACGCAGCACTCTACCAATTTGATAATCGTTGTTGCATATATTAAGGGAAGCCTCGCATATCGATTTGGCCCACGAGAAATGTCATATGGACGAGAAATGTCAAATGAGCAACTCGATATTACAATTCGCCATTTTGTTTTTCTCTCTTTCGCACGTGTTCTGATAGTGATATCCCTCACTTTCCTACATTCGCACACACTTTCCCACATTCTCACACACTATCCCACAGTTTTCTTAATACACTGCCAAGATGATTCCGAAATGTCAAAATTTTTAAACAAACTATCGAATTTTTCCACGATGCTTCACAGAGAAACGTCACAGCCGCCACCCCCCCCCCCCCCCCCCCCCCCCCGCCCCACCGTCCATATGACGTTTCTCGCCAAATCGATATGCGAGGCTTCCCTAAGAGGTCGGCAAATGGGACGTCATTTTCTAAGGACCATATCAGTAAATTAACCTTGAAGCTGCGGTCATTTTGTTGTTCATTTCTGGTACTTTGCACCATTGTCGTCATGACTCACCTTGCCCAAACATAAGTCCAATAATTCCAAAAAGAAATAACCATGGGTCATTTAAGGCCTGTAACCAAGATGGCGTAAAGCCAAAATAACCAAACTTGCTTTCACTCTCGCCATTTCGTCGACTTCTCGCATTGCTTTCATTGTGTTTTTGTTCAATTTCCATTGCTTCAGATAAAACTGTTTTCGCTCTGTGTGATTCTTTGTTCTACCTTAAAAACGTGAAAAATCAAAATGGTGATTAAATCTTTCCTGTCCGGCTCACTTATGATGTGTCCAGTCAAAATGGGTTCCTACAAGACTGATGAAGTGAATCGAAAAAAACGGCACACGGCAACGCAAGATTAAACATTGAAAATCACAAGCGCCAGGCACATGAGATCCACTCACACGCCAAGTTTGATTTCTTCAAAAACTCGGCAATTGGTGGCATTTACGATCCCCGGAAGCGACTCATGATTTTCCCTGAGTTATTTACAGCTTATACAACTTCTCGAGATATAAGCTATAAACTGTTTTTAACCATTATGTTTGAACCGGCCCTGTGTCTGAGGCTGTGGCAGTTCGGTTTATGTAGTTGTATTCGATAACGAAAGCATAATTGATTTAAATCATTGCTGTCTGGCCCAGTCAGAATGGGTCGTACAAGACTCGGTAACGCAAGATTAAAAATTGAAAATCGACAAGCACCAGGCATATAGACGCCTTTCATAATGGCGGTCAGTCTAAATATTCTATTATATGCATGTAAATTAGCCTTTCTGGCCTCGTTACAAGCAAAGATTCTTTGGAATTACAGACACACGAACGAGGTCAGAAAGGCTAATTTAAATTAATATAAAAGAATATTTAATTTGGGTGCCATTATAAAAGAGGTCTATGCTTTGTAACGAGGCCAGAAAGGCTAATTTACATGCATATAAAATAATATTTAGACTGGCCGCCATTATGAAAGGCGTCTATGAGATCCACTCACACGCCAAGTTAAGATTATGTTTAAAGTGCCCCTAACCTCAAATTTTTTTATTGTCTTATTTGGAAGAACTTTTGAAATGATAAAGTGACTTCTTTCGAAGATTTTCACTTCGCTTTCTTTGTGAGATATATCAGTTTGTTTGATATGCAAATATCTGGAATTTCGTCACACATGCATAATGACTTATCAGAGAATGTTATATATCTTTGCGTTCATGAAATAAAAACACTAAAGAGTGAATAACGCGTGTGTGCGTTTCTCCCACAACACCAAACTTCTTGATTTTAAAGGATTTCGTTCGAGCATGAAAGAGATATACACATTTCTCCAATGAGTCATTATGCATGTGTGACGAAATTCCCGACATTTGCATATCAAACAAACCGATATATCTCAAAAAGAAAGCAAAGAAACGAAAATCTTCAAAAGAAGTTACTTTATCATTTTAAAAGTTCTTCCAAACAAGACAATAAAACATTTTGAGGTAAGGGGCACTTTAAAATGTTGAATAATATGGGACCAAATAGTCTCGCAAACCTCTTTACCTATAAAAAAGAGATGTCAAATCACAATCTTCGGAACATTTCATCTTCAATTTGCTTGCCACAACCGCGCACAAACAACATGAAAAAGAGTTTCATGTATGATAGGGCATCCATATGGAATTCTCTGCCCAAAGAAATTAGGGAAAGCAAGTCTTTGTCGGTCTTTGAACGGAAAATCGCTACTCATAACTTGTAGAAATACATATGTAAATAACATTTGTAAATAACTTAACTCTATATTACTACGATGATTCTTGCATGCCTATAATATTGACACTTTTCTGACATTTTTAACATCTTGAACATTTAAAAAATATTTATATTGTATACTTAAACCATTCTCTTTGTACACGCCCATCGTGGAAACCAGCTTCTGTTGACGTTGTTAGCGTGTTAAAATAAATCTATCTATCTATCTATCTATCTATCTATCTATCTATCTATCTATCTATCTATCTATCTATCTATCTATCTATCTTGATTTCTTCAATAACTCTGCGATTGATGGCATTTTGAATTTTCATGATGCTACGCGGGCGTGCAAGATGGACTTTTCTAGAAAAAAGAAAGTTTTTCAACCTGATTTATGATAATTAATGCTAATGATAATTAATGTCTTAAAGTAAATGCGTTGAACCTAGGAGTATCATTAGAAGTGTGAAGTTGATCGCCCAGGTTGTTGTAGTCTTGAGAAAGACTATTGTTGGTGACTGACGTTTCGACGGCCTCAGTGGCGGTCATCTTCAGAGTCAAGTAAAGCGTCAGTTTGTCAGGTTTGCCTATATATACGTCTGGTTCATTACGTCATAGTTTGTTTGTGTCATAATTAGTGTGAGTGGGTTTTGCGTCATGCGTTAAGCGTGGGCCAAAATTGTTCGTCATCGGTTGTTTGTGTCATAATCAATGTGTCATCTGCCTTCTATTCTTGTAAGGAATACTGACTTACATTTAAGAACAACCAGACACTCGTTAACCTAGTTTTCCCAAGATATGAGATAATATGAAGGTGGTAGAACCTTTCAGGTCTCGGGGACAAAACTATAGAATACCATTCCAACAAACATTAAGAAATATAATTATTTTTACCTTATAATTATAATATATTTAATTATAATTTTTAACTTATAATTATTTTTACAAAGCAATTCGTAGTTCTTATTATAATAGATAGCGACCACATTGTTTTATGATTTTATTCCCTAATGTTTTCAGACAATTATTAAGGTAATTCCTCAGTAATTCTTTCCGAAATGAAAATTTGCTGAAACTTCCCAGTCTTAAAGTTATTGACATACTTATAATTAAAACCAAAAAAAAAGTTGGGGTTACGCACGCCTTGTTTAGAAGATATGGCATATCGCAGATCACCTCTTACTCAGTATGGTGACGTCATTGTGACCAATTTACGAGTTGAGTAAAAACCGCATTGCACAACTTTTTCTTGAACATTTTGACAAAGATATTTTTTTAATTTTTCGCAGCTAGTAATTTTATTCAAGAAAACATGGTATTTCAGGGGAAAAGAAACAGCTAACAGGGTTTATTATGATAAAGAAAGGTCGTTTCCCATATTCTTTGACATGTTATTTGAAGAAACATTCATAAAAAATGTAAAATATTGTAAGTTGTAGAAATGATTTTTCTCTATGTTTCTGTTATAACACGTAAAAGTGGTAGAAGAAAATAATTATTAAGGAAAAAATTATGGTCACCGACCTTCTTTAAGAACTATGGCCTTAAACCGGCATTATCAAGTAGTTTTACAAACCTACTTGCACAGGGAGCCCTAGCTAGACTTGTGTAACCGTTCTGGAAAAAAAATTGATTTAGTCCCTTAATAACTCTTCTTCCCTACCAGTACATAAGCATATAAATTTGACAGTAAATTGTCCTAAAATGGTCGGAATTTTTTGAAAGTGTTGCATAATAGTCATAAAACACTGATTATTGGATGTGCGCAGTAAATATGCGCAGTGCAAAACTGAGGAATCACCTTAAATCCTTTTTATGGTCCCCAGACCTCGCAAGCCGTGTATTTGTAGATCACAAATTGAAAAAGGCTGTTTCGTCATAGATTTTGAACGTTATCTCGGTCAATATTTAACCGTTTTTAATTCTGAAAACAGATTTAGAATTACCGAGTCTAAAAATACCTAACACTCGTGCCTACACAAACGTGCATACCCTTCGTAAAAATCTGTAGGCCCGCGGCCCTGCTGCCCGACGATTTGGTCAGCTGTATCTTAAGACTAACTCTTGTTGCCATATTCCTTTATTGTTATAGTGCCCCTGTTATCAAATTTTTGGTATCCCGAATTTTTACATATTTGAAAAGAGCATGGTGTTCTTACTTAACTTGCCAAATTTCAAGCAATTGCGAGCGTGGGAAGTCGCCTTTTCAGACTGTTTTTCAAGATTATACGGCCGCCATTACGTGACCTGCTTTTAGTAAAACCCCCATTGGTCGGTTGGCGTTGTCTGCCCAGGCACAAATGTTTTGCCCATGACAAATTTGCAATTTAATCAAGTGAAATACCAAATATTATTTGTAATATACTCAGAATCTTATCCCGGCATTACCACCACCATATATACAGAACTCGTGACTATAGGCTCTCGGCAACGGCTCCCGTAGCTCAGTGGTCAGAGCACTGCACTAGCATCGCAGGGTCGGGTTCAATTCCAACCGGAAGGCCTTGAAGTTGCATTTTTCGCAACTGGTCCCGGTTTGGTCTTAAAATGTATGTATTCCAACACTCGAAATTTTCCTTCACCATAAATCCTTTCAACATGTAGTTTGATCGAGTGAAATGCCAAATATTACCTATAATATACCCAGAATCTTATCCCGGCATTACCACTACCATATATACAGAACTCGTGAGTAGGCTCTCGGCAACGGCAGATCCGTAGCCATCGATTCCAGTCGCTGATCCCAAGTATATATATATATTCCAACACTCGAAATTTTCCTTCACCACAACTCCTTAGAACTTGTAGTTTAATCGAGTGAAATGCCAAATATGTACGATTGAGTCGGTTTTCTTTGATGTACCGCGGGCTTTATCTAGCATAAAGACCATGAATACTAATTAGATAAGAAATGAAGGAAAAACTAAGGGAAATCTTTGTCCAAGGTGGATAAAATGGACAAAATTTTGTTGGAAAACCTCCTCACTCGTGAAATAAGTCAGATAAAGCCCTCGAACGTCGGGCTTTATGCTATATAATATATATAGCTTTAAATAGCATAAAGCCCTCCTTCTCGGGCTTTATCTCTTACATAAATCCCCGAGGACGCGCAGCGTCCGAGGGCTTTATATATAAAGCCCGACATTCGAGGGATCTAACTGATTTAGTTCATGATTGAGCAGGTTTTCCAACAAAGTTTTGTCCATTTTATCCACCGTGGACAAAGATTTCCCTAGTTTTTTTCCTTCATTTCTTATCTAATTAGTATTCATGGTCTTTATGCTAGAATAAAGCCCGCGGTACTCAAAGAAAACCGACTCGATCATGAACTAAAACCTGGTTTCCATATGATCGCTACCATCGCTACGATCGCTCAATTTTAAAACCGGCGATCGTAGCGATCATATGGAAACCACACGCTCAGCGATCCTGGCGATCGCAGCGATCGTAGCGATCGCGATCGCCGAGATAGAAAATGTTCTATCTGGGCGATCGTAGCGATCGCAGCGATTATATGGAAACACTGGTTACATTCGGCTATATATCTATATAAAACACATTACTGTGGTAAGATTAAACGGTTCCTTCATTGTATACATCACGCAAATTTAGATGAATCAGTGAAACTAAAGCATTTTATGTAAATATTTTATGTAAATATCTGTAAAAGAATTATCTGTCTTGAAGACGTAGCTGTGCCCGTAGCTGTGGGACGAGAGTGTGAAAAGCTCCAAGCTCTTCTCTCATTCGAAATATCTGTCGAACCCAAAAACGATGTTTCCTTGGCGCAAGTTCGTCCAAACAAACTGGGACGAGATTAAGGCAGTACTTTTAAAATGCAATCCGAACGAGTTCTTTTTACGGGAGGCCTATTATATACGTTCGGCACATGATAAATTCGATGTTTGAAACCGACGTCGATATTTTGTCGAACCTAATGTGTATTAGATTCGACACATGATAAATTCGACGTTTGAAATAGGCCTTACTGATAAGAGCAACTAGAATAAAAAGCTGTGCTTGCGACAGTAAAAGAAAGTTGTCTTTGTTTACTTCGTCCATAACGATCGCTTCAATCGCCACGATCGCTACGATCGCCGGTTTTAAAATTGAGCGATCGTAGCGATTATATGGAAACATGACGATCGCCGCGATCGCTACGATCGCCGGTTTTAAAATTGAGCGATCGTAGCGATCATATGGAAACCAGGCTGCCCCGCGAGGACGCGTAGCGTCCGAGGGCTGTATATCGCATAAATCCCGACGTTCGAGGTGTTAATCTGACTTATTATTACATTGAGGAGGTTTCCAACAAAGTTTTGTCGATTTTGTCCACTTTGGACAAAGATTTTCCTAGTTTTTTCTTCGTTTCTTATCTTATTAGTATTCATAGGGATGTATGGCACATACATCTAATAATAATACTAATTGTTATGTACCACAATAGACTGTCTTGATGATTCATATAAGGTCTGCTACGGATATAAGGTCTGTAAGATTCTGCAAGATAAGGCATGCAAGTGGCACTTTTGCACGTGTAGAGCACGCGTCCAAAGGTTAATATCAGTGAAAAGCTAGGTTGCTGTCAGTCCAAAGGTTACTGTCCAACATCCAAAAATATCGGCAGCTTCCACGTGATTCTTAATAGAGACACTGGTTGCAGATTGGCGAATTATTGGTTTCTTATCACCCCATTCACCTGTGACCTTAAGTGAAACTCGCAATCGAGTACATGCAGTATCTGCTAAAGCCACAAAAATACTGGGTTTTACAAGAAGGTCTCCTTTGATATCCATGACCCGACTCCGCAGTCCGTATCGTTATAATCTCAACATCGAAAGACAAAGAGTCAACTCTGCGTAACTAAGTTTATTGTATCTAACTAAGTTTAGTTCAGATCTGATGTTAACTATAACGATAGACTGAAATAAAACGGGACTGCTACATATGTCCTACTGGCAAGAGTGGCCAATAGACTTAGTACTGTATACCTTTTTAAAGCATTATTTAGTTCATTCATGTGATCCTTACATTTTTATTAAGTCCTCCAGCGGTGTAACAAGATGTATAGAAACCGATCAAATGAATTTGTTTTAAATATCCCTAAAGTGAATAGCAGAATTTCAGAACATTGTAGAACCCCTAAAATGTTCAACTCTATGCCATCATATCTGCGAAATTGACCTCTCTAACTGTTATAATTACTAGCTGCTTAACCAGCTGTTGTGGTCTAGTGCAGGTTATCACATATCGGACTCAGGGTCTTAAAAATAATTGAGATAAAAGTGCTGCCTTTTCAAATAATCACCAGCAAATGGTAAGACTTTCAGGTCTTCTCGGATAACGACCTTAAATCATAGGCCCTCGGAACCCCTATCAATTGGGCTTCTAGCCTGTTGGGTATTCCGTTCACCTAAGAGTGATGAATCTACTAAACTAAATTATACAACCATGTACAATGTCAAAATTCAATTCGCAAACTTTTAAAACCATCTGTGTAAAATGTCACCTTTGCATGTCGTTCCTGTCAAGTCTTCTTGTTAAAATGTGCTCAGTGAGTTCATTGTTTAACCTAGCTATTCAATTGTAAATAAATAAATAAATAAATTCTATATGTGTTAATGTTTCCGTTTTCGTTGGTCATTGGATAAATCCCGCGATATTGGAGAACACAATTTTACCAAGCAGATTTTTCGCCCTGAATTCTGCTTTAGATTTTCTATTGGAATAATTGATGTTCTTAATTTGATTAAAGGCATTTCCTCTCCCACAGAAGAACAAACAGAAGAACAAATATAAATTATTCAAAGCTCTTACAAAATTGATAGATACCAAACTGAGATATGATTGATAGCTCTTTTCAAATGTTTCCCAATTATTTTAATGATCTTCTATTTAAGACTTAAGTAACGATGACAGCTTGTTCGGTGATATATTTCTCTTCAACTGAGAAAATACCTTCCGTATAGGATTCGAACAGACCCGTTTCATAGCGTTTGATAACCGGTGATTTCATGAAATGATATACAATTATAGTGTTCACCGTAAATCTCTTGCAAACTTCGTTGTTAGAGTTATAGAGCTTGGCCGGCCAATAACGTTAAGCAAGATAAACCAGCTTGAACAACACAGACATCAAAACTGCTAAATTCTATAGAGTCATAATCTTTGATGTGCATATACGACATTATTTACAGCAATTTCACGTTTTTCAACGAAGTACAAGATATGGATAGTTCAAATATATAACCGCGTCATTAATCCGTCGACTGGAACTAATTATATAAGCATGTAAAAGAAATTAGGTGAATTGTATTTGCAGTCCACAACTTCTTAATAATTGGTTTTTCCTCAACAATTTTCTCTCGACTCGGTAATGTGTAGGTTAAACATGTCGATAAATTTTCCGCATGTATCCCTGAGAATGATTCAGAAATAGAACACTTCAGGTGATCATCAGCGGTAAATTATCGAAAAAATATATTTCCTGCACTTGAATGGCTAAAATTAGCACACTGTTCTCAGTTGCATGAGACGGGGTAGCTCAACTGGTAGAACATGATCTAACCGGAATCTCGAAGGTGTCGCGATTTAAAACCTGCTCGAATCAACAATTCCTGTCGACTTAGTGGTGTCCCTGAAGTAAAATTAAACATATAAGTTATTTAGTCATTAATCATATAGCTATATGCTGTTTGCCAAATTCTCTAATCACGCGATCCAAAGACAGGGGACGGACTATGACCCCTGAATTCAGGGCCGCTTTCGAGTAAAAAAAATAAAGAAAAACTAGACTGCTTGGCTTGTTCCTGTCATCTTTGTGTTACAAAGTGAGGATTACTGATGTCATTTCTCGTTAGATATTTCAAGATCTGTCTTCAAGACTATGTCTATAGTCCGAGCTTCTGTCAGTTAGAGACGGAGTAAAACGATTCCGTTTATCTCAAATGAAGCCGCCAAAATTCCTTAACAGATTAGGAGGCATTCGAAATTCACCCAAACGCGTTTCCAATAAGACAAACTGGAATATTAGGTTAAGGAACTAGAAGAGTTCCATCGCAAGTGAAGTGCTGCCTCGAAATCCAAGGCAGTCGTGATACAGTGTAAAATTGCGAATATAAGTGGTACTGGCACTTGTGGTCTTATTACAAAAGGCTATTTCCAGCACACAATATGACAATTCCATGCTGCATTAATATTTGTTATTTGATTATGTATTACCGCAGTCAAAGACATGGTTACACATTGATATAAGAAAATTCAGACATTGTTTACCATTGTCTGAATTTTCTTATATTGCCTTGGCTATAATTGTCACAATTTGTTTGACTCCATGATAACATCATACTTATACTGCATGTTAACAATATAGTGGAACATACACATTGTAGCCCAACATTTGACTGAAATGATGAATCCCATGCATTAATATTTGACGTTATTCGATGATGTATTATTGCAGTCACAGACATAGCGCTACACATTGTTTACCAGCGTTTGGAATTACTGTTTCCAGGCAATGGTATATTATTGCGGAGGGAAAAATTACGGCGTGCATTTATGTTCACACAATACCGCTTTAGCTTCGAGTACGCGCTCATGTTTTGCCTCGTAGGTTTTACTTGCCTTGCATGTGTATGAGGCAAATTAATTACCTTTTATTCCTTGACAAGAAACCTTTTTGAAAACCTGGTGATACCTGCTTGAAACGTATTGATGTGTATTGTCGCCTTGGGGTAAGTCTTCCAAGGGAATGGAGCTGTTATATGGATATAGAAATCGAGTACTCAAAAAGGTTGGTCAAAATAATGTGTAGGTGGTGTATTACAAACACACCCAACACACACACATCTCTACAGTATACACCTACACATTTTTGCTGTAGTACACGTACACACTTTTGCTGCAGTACGGCCGACCTTTAGATTATAGGTTTATGTATTTCTACACTACCTACGATCTTTAAACCTTTATAATCTTAACCTTTATATTTACAATGCTATATACTGTCTTTGTTCTTGTAACTATTAAGTCTACCCTACTTAATCGTAATACAAACATTTATCAGTTACACAGAACACCACCATCATCTACAAGCGAAGTCACTACTTACTTGGTGTATAACACGCTCCAGCTTCTTCCACAATTAGATTGATGTTTGCATATTAAGAAATATTTTGTTTCGTATTAAAACTAATTAATGATTCTTTTGTGCAGTGTAATTGAACAACTGGAAAACTTGCATCTATGTCATCGTGCACCCCCCGTTGATTCTTGCTATGCAAGACATGCAATATAGCTATATGAATGGCTTCTAGTCAACTAGTGGCTGCTGAATTCATTTGAATTGCATGCCATTTTCTGCACCACTGACATGGTGCTTAATGCTAATTTTATTCAAGTGTCCACGTCTTTAGCTTATGGTAAACTATAGTGAGACGATACATGGGCGATCGTCAAGCTCGTATCCTCAGAAAAATGATTCTGAGTCCCGGACAGGAATCGAACCTGTAACCTTCTGATTGCTGGTGAGACGCTCTAACCATTGAGCCACCGAGACTCAGATGGAGAGCGAAGGTTACAATGATGTGCTCAGTCACTATATATCGATAATGTTTGGATGTGTTAATATACACACTGTTGTAGTGAATGTGGAGAGCTTGGAGTAAACAGACGATATATGGACAGGAATCGAACCTGTAACCTGATTGCCGGTGAGACGTTCTAACCATTGAGCCACCGAGACTCAGATGGAGAACGAAGATTACAAGGTTACAGGTTCGATTCCTGTCCGGGACTCAGAATCATTTTTCTGAGGATATGAGCTTGACGATCGCACATGTATCGTCTGTCTACTCCAAGCATATACATATGTAAATCTTTTCTATTAGATAAATATTAGTGACTTGCAGCTTGGTTATTTTAATTTACTGAATTGTTTTCTACTCAAGCTTAAACACAAACTTGGGAAAATGTTTCTGAAAAGTAGGAACTAGTGGACAACGTAGCCTTCGCTCTGCCATCTGGATAGGGGTATCTAGTACGTATTCCTTATTCGGAGGCGCAAATAGAAGGCATTGACGAGCAAATAGAGTGAATTAACGAGCAAATAGCTGACACGTTGAACCCTCGTACCAGCCTCCTTAGTTAATTGGATTGTAACCGACCCAAAACAACAAGGGTCCTAACCCTTTGGCAAACGTTTTCATGAGAAATAAACCACCCCCAAAGCTATAGAATATATCAAAGGAAAGTTAAATGATCTATTATACGGATACCATCTTGTCTGACAAAAACACAAACTTTCGGCTGTCTTCGACGAACGTTTTCTTGAGAAATAATCAACTCCCAAAGCTACAATATATATAAAAACAAAGATAAATCATTTGTTTACAATATGCGTACAGCTTATCCGGCTAACGAACGTAGTTTTCTTAAAAAGAGCGGATAATCGAACATATCGTAACGTGTTAACAATCCCACATCCAGTGGGCTGGTACGAGTGCCATATGCATAATGCATTTGCTCGTCAATGCCTTGTATTTGCTCGTCAATGCCTTGTATTTGCTCGTCGGCCACTTCCTTATATGGAATACGTACGAGAAGTACATATGGCCATCTGAGTCACTGGAAAATTCGAGCCATTTCCATACCGCTGTGGAAATTCTAGTGAAATTATCTGGAAAATGTTAGAATTTTAATTTCGAAAGTTTTTGACACTTCCATAGTAAAGACATTTTCCTGAAAGACCTTGGAAAATTTCTATTGAAAACCTTTAGAAATAGTTTTGAAAAAGATTAGAAATTCAATTATTTCAAAACGCTTAGAAATTCTTTAGAAATTCTCTAAATACTTTGGAAATCCTCTAGAAACATTTTAGCAATTCTTTCCATACTATGGAAATTCTATAGAAATTGTCTGGAGAAGGTTAGAAATTCAATTTCCAAAATTTTTTGAAACATTTTTAGAAACCAATGTAAAGCATTTTTCATAGACAAATTAAAACAATCATTTTAATAGATTCAGCTTACCCCCATGTACCTTATATATATATATATATATGTTGGAACGATTTATGGAAGGAAAATTTCGATATATATATATATATATATAACTACAGACGATACCGTTTCGGCCTTTTGGGCCTCATCACTGTAGTGCTGATGAGCAGGATGAAGATAACTGCTATTAACAGTCACCCTTGATGCCACACAAAATGTGGGACATCAAAAACCATGCCAGAGCGCTCAAACTGCAAGCAGTGAGCGTGCGCACAACCGTAGCTCAGTGGTCAGAGCACTGCACTAGCATCGCAGGGTCGCGAGTTCAATTCCCAGCCGGAAGGCCTTAAAGTTGCATTTTTCGCAACTGGTCCCGGTTTGGTCTTAAAATGTATGTATTCCAACACTCGAAATTTTCCCTCACCATAAATCCTTTCAACATGTAGTTTGATCGAGTGAAATGCCAAATATTACCTATAATATACCCAGAATCTTATCCCGGCATTACCACCACCATATATACAGAACTCGTTACTACACTCTCGGCAACGGCTTCCGTAGCTCAGTGGTCAGAGCACTGCAGGGTCGCAGGTTCGACTCCAGCCGGAAGGCCTTGAAGTTGCATTTTTCGCAACTGGTCCCGGTTTGGTCTTAAAATGTATATATTCCAACACTCGAAATTTCCCTTCACCATAATCCTTATAGTCTAGTATAAATCTGTAATATTTCAATTTTCTATTACCAATATGTAGTTAGTATTTTTAGATGAAGAGCCATGTGGATATGCTGGATATATTATTATTATAATAATAATTATTATTTTATATACGTAGCCAGTCAAAAAGTAAAGTCTGGCCAAATTTCCGTATAATTAATTGTCTCAATCACTTTTGCCACTGCTTTGCTCGTCTTCTTCACACCACCACCCATACATCCAATAATAACTGATACCACTTCCACTCTATAACCTGGTCTCTTTTCCCTAGTCTCAAACGCAAGTTGTTGGTACTTTCGCAGTTTGGTTCGCGTTACCTCCTCTATATTCATTTCCATTGGGCACGACATTAATTCCACCAACCATATCTTCTTCTCTCTTTCGTCCTCCAGGGTCATATCGGGTCTACGTGCTGTACTCGTTTTCTTCATTCTGTACTCATTTTCCTCATTCTTTTCCTCATTCTGTACTTGCTTGCACAATAGTACTATTGACGGTTTCCAGGTCGTTATGGCTTTCTTGATAAACTTTTAGGTCATCGATAAATAAGCTATGAAATTTAAGCTATGGAAATTATTATTATTATTATTATTATTATTATTATTATTATTATTATTATTATTATTATTATTATTATTTAAATCAATAGCCCCTACTTAAGGTGGGCCACAGCCTACACCCCTCACACATACACTGGGGAGTGCCTAATAAGCTACCAAAATTTGCTAGCCTTTGACATAGTCACAACGTTACAATTACTCTGGCTGTACAATCTCCGATATGATCTTCCTTACAATAGTTTCACTTTCCATCAGTACAATTTTCTGCATCTCTCTTGTTGTTCTCAATCTCCGCAGTTCCTCTGGGATCAGCTTGGCCATTTGCTCTTCTAACTAGTCTTCATTCCTCCTCCTAAACATCCAATAACAAATGGTATGACTTCAACTGTAAAGCCCTGTCTCCTTGCTCGAATTTCAAACGCCAATTGCTGGTACTTAGTTCGTTTTCCCTTAGCTTCTCCTCGATGTTTGACTCTGACGGACATGCCATGTCCACTAACCATATCTTACGTTCCTCTAGGTCCTCCAATGTCAAATCAGGTCTTCTGGCGGAGGTGGTCTTTCTCATACGGTACTCAAAGTCCCAAATAAGCTTCTTGCCCTGTTTTTCCAGGACTGTTCCTTTCTGCCATGTAATTTTGTACCATATTGCGTTCTCTTCGAGTAATGCTTTTTCCTTTGCCCATTCTACTGCAAACACCATCAGTGCCTTGTTACGTCTCCGCAGGTATTCACTGCCACCGAGTACTGTACAACCAGATAACCAATGCCATGGTGTACTGTTTCTCTCCTTGACGAGCATAACCTGCAATATTCTGACTCGTCATCTACTCCTCTCAATGCTTTCCTGAGTCCTGACTCTAGTCTCCACCATTTGCTCTTGTACCTCTATCACCGCCGTTGTCTTTCTCGAGTCTAAGTTACACTCCAACCACTGGTTGCATCTTTCATCCTGCCCACGGTAGATCTCACTCTGTAATCTCTTTTCTTGATACTCCTCGATACGTATTTCTTCAGTTTTTTTATTACAACGTACAACATTTTCAGTTTTTTCCAAACGTCTTTCCAGGTCCCGTGTAACTGCTCACCATTCAATTCAATCTTTCCGCATGCAAATTTAACTTCCTGTAAAGCCTCTCGCATTGCATCCTCTGCTTCTCTCTTTACTGAACAATATATATTAGTTCCCGTGTTCTCTTAGCCATGCCAACATGCTACTCGTACTTTTGTTTCTTTATACAAGTCCCTCATACTCTTTATTCCTCTTCCACCTTTACTAGTTGGATAAGGTTAGAGTTGTGACTGGAAACTGGCACGATGTAAAAGTAATAAGTTATTCTGGTAAGTTTTCCTCTATTTCTGCTTTGCCCGCTATGCTGTCTCAACGTCTAATCGATATTTAAAGTGCTTATAAACCCAAAATGGGTTTTTGGTGATTCGGATAGAGCATAAAAAGTTAGTTAATAAGTTCTGGATTAGTTTTTGCGTTAAACTTTTAGTTTCGGAGATATAACGGCTCAAACATGCAAATTGTGCCATTTTTTGGAAAAAAGTAGCGCCACCAAAATAACACACCCCGAACCGGGAATCGAACCCGAGGTCTGAGCTATTGAGACGCGGTCAGAACAGTCAAACATCATATACATATTTATACATCGCCCGACTCTCAAATCTCATTAATACACTTACAGGAAGACATCTCATCTTCGACGAAGTAGCGAGCTTATCACCGGCTATTGTATACAGGAGGCTTTACAACAATTTTCTTTAGATGAAGCGAAGATTTATTAATGGTCAAATATATGTATGAAAATTTGACTGCCCCAACCGGGAATCGAACCCGAGGTCTCCGAATCAACGCATCGGTGCTCTAACATGCACTGAGCTATTGAGACACGGTCAGAACAGTCAAACATCATATACATATTTATACATCGCCCCGACTCTCAAATCTCTACAGGATGACATCTCATCTTCGACGAAGTAGAGCGAAGCCTCTCGCAGGACTTCCTCAAGTAGCGATACAGGAGGCTTTACAACAATTTTCTTTAGATGATTCAAATTTTCATATACATATATTTCACCATTAATAAATCCTCTCTTCATCTAAAGAAAATAGTAGATACATCGCATCCCCAATAATATTATAAAATTATCATATATACTCACGCTATATAGGGTGGCTAGATTACTACAATCGTAGAATAATTACATTGGGACACAGCGTATGTAAGATGACATTTATGCGCACGCTCGTTATCTTTCAAATATGCCCTCCTCTCACTCCGATCAATGTTGTGAGCGAAATTTGGTTTGCCAGCACTCAGAAAAGTTCGTTGCAAATCAACATTGATTGGTGATTTGTGCACTTTCAAGCCGGCAGTTTAAATATTCATATTGAACGCACTAGAAAAATACCCACTATCAATTTTACAATGATGATGCGAGAAAATTTAATTGATGAATCAAGGCACACCATTCTTAATTACTCAGGAAATCTGTTGGCGTACGATAAGATTATTAAGATTATATACGCTACAGGGCAGGCGGGCTGTTATAGTTTGCCGAACGAGACACTGACACTGGCTCGAATTCCTAAACTCAACTTGGTTGCTTTTGCAAATAAATGAACAATGTTTTCTATCACATAATAATTTTATTAATTCACGTTCATAAATATATGCAGTCATATCTACAATCAGAGAATAATTCATTGGGACACTGAAGCATCAAATAGCTTCGTTTTCATTTTTTAACTACCGTGAGATAAATCACATGGTTTCCTCCCTCCCCACGATCGAAATCCGTGACGTGCGTATTTGTGCAATGGCCGAAAACAGTTTGGTATAGGCTGCTTCTCATATAATCCGAGTCGTGCGCAGACGATCGGGACGATTATAATATGCGAACCAAGGGTTATATATATAATCATACGCTGTTATATAAAGCTTTGGTATATGCGATACCGATACTAGAATATGCCTCACCTGCATGGTCGCCTTATCTTGTCAAAGATATAAAAGCATTGGAAGGTATCCAAAGAAGAGCATCGAGAATGGCACTTAAACAGAAACGCGGGGATATGCCTTATGACCAACGCTGTAAATTATTAAAATGGAACTCCCTTGAAAAACGTAGAGTTTATTTATCTCTAGTTGAATGTTATAAGACAGTATTCAATCTTAATGGTATAACATTCGATGAAATTTTTGAATACAAACATATTAAAAAAACAAGAGCTAATCATAAGTACACATTATATACTAAATTGCCTAGAATAAACTGTTATAAGCATTCCTTTTTTGTAAGAATCATTAATCAATGGAATGCCTTGCCAAGTAACGTTGTTGAAGTAGATAATTTTAGAAAGTTTAAAAGTCAACTTATGTCGCACATGGATTTGTATTAGGTTTTAGTTAGTAATTTTAGTTTAGGTACTTTAATTTAGGGGATCTTATTATAGGGTTAACTTCCGGATTCTCCTGCAAGGACCTTGATACATCTATTATTGTATATTAGTATTTTTTCCTTATTAATTTTATGTATCTAAGGTATCTTGAATAAATTGATTGATTGATTGATTGAATTAGGTAAATGATGTAGGAATAATGTTGTGAAAACGGAGCAAAATTTGTTGTTTAATTTGTATTCAGACAGCTGTATTTCATAAAAGCATTCATGAATTTAGTTTTAGGTAACAGGTATTTTGATTTAAAGTTGGAATAAACATTTTACTGAAAATATTCAAATGTTAAATGTTCAGAAGTCAACTGTTCTTAATTAGTAAAGACCAGCGTTTTAGATCTTTCAAGACCTTTCTAGACTATTTCAGACGTTTCTGGACCTTTCAAGACCTTTTTAAGATCATTATCAATTATGAACCAGATGCCGCGCGAAAGGTCTTGAAAGCATAGGCGTACGAGACGGGGGGGCTGCAGCTCCCCCAGTTGTCCGAAAATTAGCTCTATTCGGGCAAAAATGGTCTTGTCATTCGGGCAAAAAGGGTCCTGTATTAAATTATTCTAATATTTGAATGCAACTTAATGACATTATAACGGATTCTCATTGAGGGAAATATGGGATTTCATTGTTGTTCATCGTTTAGCAATGGTTAAAAGCAACCTCGTTCCCAGGGTCTCATCTCCGCTCGCCGCCCGTGGGGGGCGGGCGGGGAGCAGAGATGAGACCCTGGGAACGAGGTTGGGTTAAAAGTGGCATGTTCGGCCGTTGTCTAAACGTAATCTCGTATATTTGGTTTTGTGGCTAATTGCTTTTCCTTCCTTCTCTTCTGCCGTCGTGCAACGCATTCCCTATGCGCGTTTCAGGAGAGATATCCACGCGGTCTAAATTTGGAAAATCTGTGTTACTTTAACGGTAATTAAATACTTCGAATCCCGCACACTGCCGCGGCTGCAAAAACAAGAAAAATGCCCTCAAATTGCAGGAAATACACTTTCAGGGAATGAAAAATTCTGGGGGGAGCATACCCCCAGAGCCCCCTAGTGTACGTGTTTCCAATGCATGTTCATATACATTAATGAAAAACGTGTAATAATGCTAGGCTAAACGATGGCAATTCGAGTTCTTCAGTAATATTGAGGTCATCATTTATTCGGGCAAGTTATGCTCAGCCCCCCCCCCCCCACACACACACACACAAAAGTTTGCCCGTATACGCCTATGCTTGAAAGGTCTCTCGAACTCATGTCAAATTAAGCTCACCTGGGAAACCTTATCGAGACTTTTACCGTAGGTGGTGCATAACATTTTTTAGACCTTTTGAAGACAACTTTTTAGACCTATGCTAGACTTTTGCAAGGTCTTAAAAGGTCTGTCGTGTTTCTTACGGGTACATGATGTATAACTTACTGTAGTTGGAAAATAACATTTTATTTATTATATATGAAATAAAATATAAATATATTAGAACAACGATTTTGTCGTAGTAATAAATGTGAACAGAGCTTTAATATACGTCGAAACTATAGTTCTTACAAGAACTGTTTGTTATAATCAGGGGCGAAACTAAGGGGGGTTGGGGGAGTTGCAACCCCTGCCCTTTTTAATTCAACCCCTACCCTTTTTGTGAGACCTCTAATACTAGCTATACTTACTTAGACATTAGATAAACAGATAATTAATCGTCTGTTGTAGTACGCAATACAATTCTCCGAACATCTTGCGAGACTCCGAGGCTTCCACAGTAGCCTGTTCAAGTTACATCTGTTTAATATTATACATGTTCATGATTGAAGTACTAGATTGTGAATGAATGTTGAGAACGGTTACACACAAGGGTTGTCAACAAGGTTGGGGGCAGATTTGAGGCATCTGTAAATGTGCCAGGACCCCCCGCACATGCTTGACATCTGCCCATGGCTGTGTAATGAATGTCTTAGCAGAGATAGATGTATAACATACCCCAGAGTACCTTTGGTCCAGCAAGCTGCTCTGGTCTTATCTAAACCATAACCGCATGGGTACAAGGCTATATTACCTCCGCTACCACTTTGACTTCAATAAGCCCACCACTTATTTTTGCAATTTTGCACAATATCACGACTGCCTTGGATTTCAAGGCAGCACTTCCCTTGCGATAGTAACTTCTAGTTGTAAACGTAGGCAGCACACTGATCGTGACTTGGGTTGCTGTGTCTCGTACCCAGACCTCTTCGCGGAACTATGTATAGTCGATCTACATTAAAATCACGCTCGATTTTTCATGGATGTCCACAGATTTATGACGTTTTATGACGTAACTCGTAGATGTTCGTATAATCGCCGGATGCGGAAACTTAGTTATCTGTACAAGGCTTGCATAAAAAAATTCAGTTAAATATGAACACAAAAAGTTGACATTATTAGCAGTCGATAAACTAACAACTGCCAGAAGTTCAGCACTAAAGCAGAACACGTTATATGACGATTGACGAACGAGCTAAAGAGATTTTATTTTGTTTGCATGCAGGCCGTTGGCGAGTTCTATCCGAACATTTGATTCAGAATGTATATACAACTATTTTATCTTTATGTTCAACTGCATTTTTATGCAACTGTTGAACTTACATCTGTTGAACTTCAATATTAACTGTTCAACTTACATCTGATTCTGTTGACTTACATCTGTTGACTTCAATAAGCCCGTCACTTATTTGTCAGCAATTTGGCACAATATCACAACTGCCTTGAATTTTGAGGCAGCACTTTCCTTGCCGATAGTAACTTCTAGTAATAATAATAATCAAGGTTTATTAACATATCTTCGCATTTACAAAATGAAATGAATTATGATATGTGTACATTATACAACGACTAGCAACTAATAAAGGACTATGTACAAGAATATAACATGATATAAAAATTATACAATATATCGGCGTTTACAAAAGTTATTAATATATATACAAGGTAAAACTGTCGCCTGGACATTGCGTCATAAGACATGACGGGGATAAAACTACGTTTATATCGATCAGTCCGACACTTTGGAAGAGAAACACAGTCCTTATCGCGCAGGGCACGCCCATGATCAGCTACACGGGTCGGAGGCAGCAGGTCAGTGGTGCAATCGGCTACTGGTGTGTGTTCCTGGATATAATATACGTAGGGCACGCTTCTGGACAAGTTCAATCTTAACGGAAAGATATAGTTTGGGAGACTCGTATGCCAAGCGACGCATGCGTATTCAAGAACGCGTACGTCATAACTCGTAGGACGTGCTTTATATATTTTGTAAATCATTCATGTTAATTTTTGGGTAAATAAAAGTTGTTGTTGTTGCTGTAATGTTGTTGTTGTTGTTGTTGTTGTTGTTGTTGTTGTTGTTGTGGTTGTTGAGTGTTCTTGAGGAAGTAGCTATAACGAAGATATCTGGTATCCCAAATTGTTCAAACACTAATAATTACTTGATTAATACCTTTATTAATTACTTTAATGTAGACGATGTTTATACTTGGAAATCAATTTGTACAAAATGTCACAAACATGTCTCCTTACCTGCAAAATCATCAGTTCACAGATGTTTTTAACTGAATGTAAAACTAATTTTAATGATTTAATTTATTATTTTGGCAGTTTATCTTGTTGGGTATAGAGCCTGTTATAAACTTGCCACATTGTAATATTTTTTTGTTTTAACTCTTGCTATTATTTGATATGTACAATGGAAATGCAATTATTTGATATGTACAATGGAAATGCAATTATTTGATATGTACAATTAAAATGTTTAAAAGTAAAAAACAAAAATTCAGATTTTTGTTTCTCATTGATTTATAGGAGGCAGAGTTGGATTGAGAAGGTCACCACAAGTTGGCACCTATATTCCAGAAAGAAGGCATTATTATTATGGAGAGGAGGAACAATGATAAGATACAGGAACAATGCATCCTCAAGAAACAGTAGAGTACAGTACATGCATGCTGTTCGCTGCCGTGCAGAAAGAGTGGCTATTCAGCGTGAGATAGGTGTTTCTGCATGGCTTAAGCATCTTGTTTATGTTGTATAAACTTTATCGCTTTGATCCAATCAAAAATATCGTCATAGACCGTATGCATCTCAGTTTCAATATGTTGAAGAGAGAGTTTTTGGATGGTATGTGGTCTGACATGGGAGATAATTCCTTCACAATAAAAACGATATGAACGTAGACTTCGTCTCTGTTAGCACAAGTATTTTGTTGTCTTGCATGCGTATGCAAATCAATTATCAAACATTAACTTAATTTCCTGTTAAACAATTACGAGAACAATTACATACTTCGACTTCGGTAAAAACAAGATTTGGCAATACTTCATCTCACTGAATCATTTCGTAAAGTTAAGACATACGTTAAAACAGTATTTCCTTCTAGTTTCTAATAAACACGATACCGAATATTCAATCCGAATATTAAATTAAAGTCGAATATTAAATTCAAGTCGCCCCTGTGCCAAAAACCAAGCAATACTTTGGTTTGAAATGTATCAATACCGAGTTGAACCGAACTCAATTCTATAACTAACTATTTTACACCACCAAACATAGAAACACATTTCTTCTGTTTCAAACTACAACAACGTTTTCGTGAGCAAAATAAGAAGGATTCAAAAAGAACAACGGGGGACTATCGACCACACAGAACGTATCTATTTTTGAGCGCAGATGGCATGATACCGAAGCTATTTGTGGAAGTCCTGCGGGCTTCGCCCTTGGGACTCGTCGGGACTCATGATTAGTTCGTCGAGACCCAAGGGATTCGTTTTTGTAAACAACTAAATCTCACTAAATAACAATCCACCAATAAATGGCAAAACTAACAAGAAAAACACAATGCCTTTTATTCAACAATAAATTTCAAAATATTACAAAATCATCAAAATTTACGAGGTGTTCATTTCTCGGCAATTAATTTTCATTGACAAGGCCGTGTAAATTATATATTCACAAACGCTTCGATGATCTCTGCTTCAGTCAATACACAACCACATCTTCCTTCGATGGACACGAAACCAGTGCCATGGTCTGTGGACCCCCCACCAAACATTATTTTGTGGAGGCCCCTGGACGACCGCCCAGTCCACCCTGCCCTAAATCCGGCGCTGACTGTAAGCGTGCAAGGCTCGTCAAAATGCCTCATTCCGTAACTATATAGAGAATGTGGTGAAGTCACCCCCGTTGAAAAATCCTGTATCCACCCCTGTCAATACATGTGTCGGTCCCCCAGAAGCCAGAAAACGTGGGGTCCCTCAATTATATATAAACAAACGCAAGGCACAAAAAAGCAGCGGGGGCCCGCTGGCACTTACCCAAAGTGCCCCTCCCCCGTGATCCGCCCCTGCACGAAACAGTCGTACTGTCATATTTCAAAAGTCAGCAGAACGAGTTTTCATTAATTTCCATTTGGTCATCTCGCTATGACATTAGATCATTTTTGGAGTCGACATACCGCCTGGTGACAATAAGCTATCGAACACTTTACGTAGTTATTGCGTGGCAAAAGAAACAAACATCGGCTGACGTTTCATATAAATATCATATTCAATATACTTTGCACTGCATGATAATTAAGAGTATTCATTTATATACTGAAGTATTCACCATTCGTTTGTAAAAAAGTGAATAATTTTTTTATTCACTCATATTTTTTGGGCCGGTTAAAATCTGGGGCCGGGGGCAAATGCCCCCTTTGCCCATAGATGATCCGCTACTGACCCTAACTCTTACGATAATGCCTTATTGCTGCCGTAGGCAGCACGGTTCTGTGTCTCGTGCCCAGACCTCTTGTGTAATGAATTCCTGATCTGACATTTTAACTGTAGGATATACTGGGTGATTTTAACAAGGAACAAGAAAAATTTGTTCATGAAAAACACAGCAAAAGCAAAGGTAGAAATTTTGTGATCTGCAATGTAGTACCGTAATGCTTTGAATGGATACTATGCAGTCTACTGCACACTACTGCAGTCTACTGCACCTTACTACTTCACTACTTCACCTTACTGCACACACCTGCTACATACTACCCCTCCCCCTAACTCGCCTTGGGACATAATAACAGCGCGTCAAACTATGTCTGATCTTATAAGATGAAGTACTTACACCTGTGTGACTGTAACCGCTGACATTGATGGCGGGAGCGTATTTCATAAATGGCGTCCTAGTTACATGCTGAAAACATTGTTTACGGTCAAACTCCACCGTTTTTCACACAGTTCTTTTTCTAGTTTGCCTCCACCACTGAACTGTGTGAAACTTGGCTGGACATGGGTGCCGTTTAGTTCGACAAATGTAGAATATATGGCATAAAGCTTTCATTTCAGTAGAAGGAATATAGGAGAAATATTTGACACAGCTTTGAGATGGAGGTGAGTGGATAGTTTTGGCTTACTGCTTGTCTTATTTTGTTTTGTAAATTGAATTAGAAATTGTCTTGCAGTTGCAGAAAATTGTGTACAGTAAACAAATATATATATATATAAAGTTATATGAAAATTGTGTACAGTAAACAAATATATATATATATATTATATATATATATATATATATATGTATATATATAAATACAGTAAACCCCTTTGTCAAGATATGAGTACACACAGATTCTTGAAGCGCTAATATACATGTATACTCTACCATCTTATTAAAAATGCACCTATTTTACAAAAAATCCCTAATATTAAGTCCCCGAGGTATAAATGAATCTAACTTGTACAGACCTCTCAACCTAAAGGGACTAAAAACCTGGGGATTTTTTAAAATTGAGCCCAAAAAACTGGACATTTCAGAAAAAACCTGGAGATTCACACGATAATGCATAAATGAATTAATGAAAGTTAGGCCATGGTAATTTAATAAATGTTTTATCTTGTGCTTACAAGGTCGTCTTTAGTAATGTTTTTAACATTAATCAACATTGTTTTCTTTTCCGCCATTTTGATTTACAAAGATCAGGGAACGAGATTGCCAAATATGGTGACCTTTTGCAACCCTATGCGTTTTGGGTCTGGGAACGAGACTGATGATCTCTCTGGTGTCACAAAAAATTTCATAAAGTACTTTGTATCATCATATTGGGTTGTCAGTTTGTTTGCCGGGAGAATTCTATGGCTGACCGGGAGACCGGGGGATCTTGCTGAAAACCGGGGGTCTCCCAGTGAAGCCGGGAGACTTGAGAGGTCTGCTTGTATGCCCAGAATCCCTCCAATATTGTCGGATCATTTACATTTGTTTTGTCAATTATTTTAATACAGTATATATATATATATATATATATAGGTAATATTTGGCATTTCACTTATCAAACTACATGTTGAAATCTTATCCCGGCATTACCACCATATATACAGAACTTGTGACTAGGCTCTCGGCAACGGCTTCCGTAGCTCAGTGGTCAGAGCACTGCACTAGCATCGCAGGGTCGCTGGTTCAATTCCAGCCGGAAGGCCTTGAAGTTGCATTTTTCGCAACTGGTCTCGGTTTGGTCTTAAAATGTATGTATTCCAACACTCGAAATTTTCCTTCACTATAAATCCTTTCAACATGTAGTTTGATCGAGTGAAATGCCAATTATTACCTATAATATACCCAGAATCTTATCCCAGCATTATACCCAGAATCTTATCCCAGCATTATACCACCATATATACAGAACTCGTGACTAGGCTCTAGACTCGTGGCTAGGCTCGTGACCACCCAAGTCTTACAACAGTCAAAAGATTTTTACTCAATACTTGTTTATCATTACTAACATCTATTTTTGACGTTGATATGACTTGTACGTGGCCATTATCCCGTAACTGCTCCTGTCACTGAGAGTAGCTTTCTAATGTACCAACTTCTTAGATTCCATGGAGCATCATTGTATGTGCGCAGCTTCAACCTCGTTCTTTTGAATTCCACTCAGTTTTATTCATTTTTGTCTTTCAGTGGAGTTCGGAAGAATGGGGTTGGGGCTGTGCGTGTGTGTTGGTACATCGTGAATTCCGAGCAGTTGGTCTATGACTTTATGTATTTTTAATTTCAACGAGAAGGTCCCATTCGCGCTCTTTCCATTTGGGTATTTTTTGTATTTACATTAATATCTAATAAAATCGATCAAAAAAAATATTACATATTTATACATCGCCCTAGCTCACTCTCAATAAATCTCTCTGCAGGAAGACATCCATCTTCGACTTACACGTACGCTAAATCTTTGTTGATCCATTTCACTACATTGCTTGATTTTAACGTTCGGCTTGACTTCTTTTGTCCTTGTTGTAGTGAGGCTAATTCATCAGAAGTAACTGCGTTCTTGTTACTAACACTATTTGTGTCTGCAGAAGTGAAAAATTCAGTTATTTTCGTCGACATACTGTACTCTAGAACTTACCAAACATTGACAGGTGCATAAAAGGATCATCCAGAAGATGACTCAGACCTAGCAGGGCTCACGGTCGTCGGTCATCAACTGCGAGTGTACCATCTAGCCACGACCTTGACAAATGTCACACAAACGGTCCCACGTGCACAAGCGCGCGGCGCTTTGTATCTAGTTTTCTGTTGTTTTGGGATGAAACCAATTGTATTGTATTGTACGATATTGTATTGTATTGTATTGTGTTTTATTATATTACATGTATGCATGGTATTAATTGCGCAATGTAATGTAATGTGATGTGATGTAAGTAATGTAATGTAATTATAATGTGATGTGATGTGATGTAATGTAATGTAATGTGATGTGATGTAAGTAATGTAATGTAATTATAATGTGATGCGATGTGATGCGATGTAATGTAATGTAATCTTGTGAAGTATTACAGGACCCCATTAAAAATACTTCGGTGACGACGTGGGTATCCTGAATAAATATTATTATTATTTAAAAAAATTATCTGTTCAAAAAAATGGTCTTTAAATTCTGCTCTTTAAATGAATCCAACTTAATCTTTGTTGTTCCAAGGATGATGATCGACTTTCTCAAGCCTCCTTTGGTTCAGTTATTTCGCTGGTAAGAATATGTTTGTTTGTTTTTCTTACATGTGTAAAGCAGATGTTACACGATGTTTTTGCAACTTGCAACAAATAGCCTGAATCAAAGTATTGAAGCTTGGCATGGTTTTATTTAACGATACAATTCGCTGAGCTTTCGTCCCGTAAACTCAGGACTTCATCAGAGCGTGACTAAATGTGAACTGCATGTTAATGTTGTCTGGCCATAATGTTTCAGCCATAGGCGTACGGGCAAAATTTTGTAGGGGGGCTGAGCATAACTTGCCCGAATAAATGATGACGTCAATATTACTAAAGAACACGAATTGCCATCGTTTAGCCATAGTGGTTTAGCCTTTAGAAGCATTATTACACATGCACGTTTTTCATTAATGTATATGAACATGCATTGGAAACATATACATTAGGGGTGTCCGGGGGCATGCTCCCCCGAGAAAATTTTTGATTTTTTGATTCCCTGAAAGTGTATTTCCTGCAATTTTAGGGCACTTTCCTCGTTTTTGCAGCCACGGCAGTGTGCGGGATTCGAAGTATTTAATTACCGTTAAAGTAACACAGATTTTCCAAATTTAGGCCGCGTGGATATCTCTCCTGAAATGCATAGAGAATGCGTTGCACGACGGAAGGAAAAGCAATTAGCCACAAAACCAAATGTACAAGATTACGTTTAGAAAACGCCCGAACCAAGGCCTGGCTATATGCCACTTTTAACCATTGCTAAATGAACGACAATGAAATCCCAGATTTCCCTCAATGAGTTCAGAATCCGTTATAATGTCATTAAATTGCATTCAAATATTAGAATAATTTAATACAGGACCTTTTTGCCCGAATGACAACACCATTTTTGCCCGAATAGAGCTACTTTTTCGGACAACTGGGGGAGCTGCAGCAGCCCCCCGTCTCGTACGCCTATGGTTTCAGCCCATTTTATTGCTTGGTATTGATGCCTAGCTCTCAAATCACCTCAGAAATGTTCCCGCCAAAACTTACGTAACAGGAGAAATCAACCATAAGACCTTGCTTATACATGTACTACTGGTCCCAAATTAATGTCAATTAATCTTTATCTTTCAGGAAAGTTTTAATGATAGTACTTCAATTCAAGGTACAGTGCAGTAACAATGTCATCATTTTATTCATTTACTTAAACTGGGTCAGTCGTGGTGTGCATGTTGGCCATTATAGCTAAAGACTCATGGATGGAGAGAGTCGTCATGGTTGATGTCATGACTAAAGAAATTATCTCAGACTATTATCATTTATTCGGTTCTTAATATTTCTATTTAGACAAACCCAAGCATGGAAAGAAAAGAACTAGTTCAGGTTTAGTATTTACAGCAATCTTACATGTTACACGACCAACGGATGTAAAATATTGGGTAACTTTAGTTGTTTTTGACATAGAGACGTCGTCACCGGAAATCAAAATATCGAAAGAAGGCATTTCCTTAGTCTAGATCCAGGTCTACCCCCCACCCCCCGCCGGGAGCAGAGACAGAACCTGGGTACGAGGTTGGCAGTGAACTAAAGTGTATTACAAAATAACCGGAAGTAAATGAGCGACAACATGCTGTCTGGTTGGTCACTGAGCTCAAAAACCGTGTCATTATAACTCAATAAAGCATAAGCTGACGTGATTCCTCGCGTAGATTTTGTGGTTTTTGACGAATTTTAAGTAGTTTAAATCACAAAAGGAAGTCAAAGAATGTAGTTCAACTTTTCCTACTAACATAACAGAATGTTTTAACTGCAGCGTTGAGTGCATTTTCATCGCTAAAACCACCAACGTGTTTTCAACAAAGGCTTCCTAGCAACGCACATAGCAACGCCTCTTATAACAGGTAAATCTTTATTTTAAATCTGCATTTTCATGGCTTTATTGTTAATTTAATGGTGTTATTTTATAAAAGAAACAAGACGCCCGCCAAGGAAACTATGATGCAATAGGGTATAACTGTTGAGTCAGTATCAAAGGAAAACAAGATACTTCCCAGCAATGACTTCAGTCACTTCCAAGGAAGCAGCTGACAAAAACACTTCAGTTCGAACCACTCCATCGAAAAGTAAGAAGGCATATGCACTGGTCAACACCCCCCTAGAGTTTCATCCTAACCCCCCTGCGGGATTTCCCCCCATCCATGGTCCCCAGACCTCGCACGCCATATATATAATTGTTGATCACAAATCGGAAAAGATGCATGTTTAATAGTAGATTTTGAACGTTATCTCGGTCAATATTTAACCGATTTCAATTCTGAAAACAGATTTGGAATTACCGAGTCTAAATACATAACATACCGTATAATCTCGAAAGTAGCCGCGGCGACTTTCGAAATTAGTGACCTCTAAGGGCGGCTACTTTCGGATGTACGGTTACTTTCGGGTTGTTATTTTTAGCATCGGCCAAGTTTTAACCACTACTGTACATTTTGCACAACGTTTCAAAGTTTTGTTTTATTTTGATTAAATTACATAAGAGTTGTTACTTATTGTCTATTAAATGCTAATAATTTACCGTACTCGATACCGAATATTCAGATACCGAAATGGAAGAGGACGTCTGAACGATGTGAGAAAAAAGATGAAAAAATTGTGTGTATTTCCCACAGCCACGCAAAAATTGCTATTAAAATTGTAAAGAAAAGCCATAATCGATTGACGATTGTCGTCGACGCCATATTTTGCGTGTGCCCTGGGAACTTCCCGCACAGGCCCGCGCAATTTCCAGGAGCTGCCCGCGCAAAATGGCGGCTGAAATTTGATCTTTGTCGCGCATTTTAGTGATTTTATATAAAACTTTCCAATCTCTTAAACCAACAGGGGCAATGGCAACCGAAAGTATCTCATGCCAGCCTAGAATTCCCTTTGTAATTCAATTTTTTGCACACCATTATTTTTCTTATATTGGGAGGGCCGGCTTGGACATCATGTTTTCGGGGGGGGAATGCACATCGTTTTTACTCAATTAATTCAAACCCTGGATATAAAGACAAACTTATAACTACTAGTACTGTCTGAAATTCCTGAATCTTTGATATTACTGTTTTTAATCCATAACAGATGTTCCAACTTATTTATACAATAGTTATACACACCGAAAGCGGCTACGAAAGGGAAAACTGCAACGGTACTTTCGAGGGGCGGTTACTTTAAGAGGGGAGGCTACTTTCGAGGGGAGGTTACTTTAAGAGGGGCGGCTACTTTCGGGGGGCGGTTACTTTAAGAGGGGAGGCTACTTTCGGGGGGCGGTTACTTTAAGAGGGGCGGCTACTTTCGGGGGGCGGTTACTTTAAGAGGGGCGGCTACTTTCGAGGGGAGGTTACTTTAAGAGGGGCGGCTACTTTCGGGGGGCGGTTACTTTAAGAGGGGCGGCTACTTTCGGGTTTTCGTAGTAATTGTTAAAAAAGCGGCTACTTTCGAGGGGCGGTTACTTTCGAGATTCTACGGTACTCAAATACTATTTCATATCTTTGAAAACTACTTTTAACTGTGAAAATCCTCGAACACTCAAAACAATCTGCTAAAAATGTAACTGCTCTCGCAGCCTTATGCGTCCCACTTCTTGCTGTTATTAGTATATTTAGTAGGTTTTGAAGTTAGCATTTCAAATCATTTTATTATTTTTAATTTTTGGCCCGCAGTAATTGGCATTTTGCTGTTGCGGTTACCTTGCCATAATATCTATACACCGTATAATATACAGTATTATGTTATATTGGCGAATCTAATAAAAAAAACATACATGTCTATTATATTACGAAAACGTACATACCATTCGTAAAAACCCGTTTATGTACTTACAAATTAATCAGTAATACGCGCGAAGGCCGCTTCGTTGTAGATTTTTGAACGCTCCTATCTCGGTCAATATTTACTCGATTTCAATTCTGATAACAGATTTGGAATTACCGAGTCTAAGTATGCATACTTTTGGCATTCATAACTAACTTCGCATTCATTATAGTCACATTGAGATCGCGGACCAACCCGTTTTTAAATCGTTCGTCATCTTTTGGTTGTGCGGTTGTAAGCATAGTGAGCGTATTCACGATCAACACAGTTGTCAGCAGGCACGGAGCTACGGGGGGTGGGGGCGGTGTAGGGGGTGCGACACCCCCCAAAAATCTTTATACGAGTTTCGTCGGCAGAAGTTATATTTTAGACGTGTTCGATTTAACACGGACAAGTAGAATCATTAACTTTTAGCACTTATCAGTTTAAATTAATTTAAAACTACCAAATTTAAGACTCACAAATCTAATGTTGATATTAAATGTTTTGTTTACATGTAAATGTAATCAACGAGACAACACCAAAGACATTAAAATGTCATCATGTTTTTATTTCGTATTGAGCCACCAGCTGACCAGGGTCATTTTAGTAGGCACCCAACGGAAAGACAATATTTTGCAGTGGCGGATCCACGCACACGGCGCGCGCTCCCCCCCTTTAAAATTCCGCAAACAAGTGATTTCTGTTTTTTTACCATGTCAAGACGAAGAAGTCGGAGTGATAAACGCAATATTATATGACCGATTTGTTTTGGTAGCTTATCCAATTTTCATTGCACAAGCCAGTTTTCATGCACTCATGGATATTTTAACATGGGTTCCAAGATAAAACGATGGACGTTTTCAGATGCCTAAAGTGTATATATTGGTTCTGTACTACTTCTGAGTTATATTAAAGTGTTTCATAATCTTGATGCCCCTTTGTAATCGTGCATTTTTAGCAACGACGTGGGGATGTAGTCGGCACAAACTAGTGCGTCAGTCGGTTGATGTGAGCTTATACCCCCCTGTAAAATTTTCCGAGTACGGCCCTGGTTGTCAGCCACATTGCTGATCAAATCAGTTACTTTCAAAATCTACCAACAGAATCAGAGAACAACTCAACCAAAAAAAGCTGTCGAAAACTCTGCTATTGACCCGCGATTACCTCACGGTTCGCAAAAGCCTGACGGGAAATATTATTGCGCAATTTTGCAAATCAGTTGTGGAACCCCAAAAATAAAAATAACATAGCCGAATTTAAGACTCGTGCTACCACAGTAGCCCGAGTACTCGCGCTACCACAGTAGCCCGAGTACTCGCGCTCTGATTGGCTACTGAGCCTGCTTTATAATTCAGTAAAGCATAAGCTGTCGCGATCTTCCGACTAGATTTTGTCGTCAAATTTCAAAAAGACGTCAGGAAATATCTGGATACAAGTTTCAACGTGTTGACATAAGGAAATGTTTTACCTGCAATCAGTGTTCGCCAGTAACGAAGTAAATTTACTTCGTTACTTTACTTAAGTAAAAAAAATCAGTATTTACTTGTAACGAAGTATATTTTTCAACAAATACTTTTTACTTGTAACGAAGTTAAATTTTTGTTTAATATTTACTTTTTAACTTCGTTACTTTTTGTTTTATCGGCAAAGTAAAAAAAGAAATTCGGAACGCGGAATCACGAAATACTCGGCCCACTCTATCCATCCGCTGGAGAAATCGCGTGAAGTTGGTTTTGCATATGCACGTGATTGGCAACTGTAGAGTTCGCCAAACAGTGCCCAGATTAAAGTACAGTACGTGATTATCAATTGTCATTTGTCATGTTGGTTAGTGATTCGAGAATATATAGTTTGTTTCAGAAGTACTTTTCTTGGAATATTTTTTTGCCATACTTTTTTTACTTTTACTTAAGTAAGATTTTCAGGCCATACTTTTACTTTTACTTAAGGGGGCAAGCTACCTTAAATGTTATGTTCGCGAACCCATGATGTAATAATGGGTCTATCTTATTATGGTTAAATGTATATGCAACATGCTATATATCATTTTAAAGCTTATAACATGCTCTAAACAAATAGCATTTGCTATTGTCCTATGCCCTCCCAGGCAAAAACATAAATGTAAAAAAGACAGCAAAGCTGAAAACCATCTTTGGATGCTATCCAGTCAAAAACTAAGCATCAAGAATTTTAACTTGTAAAATAGATTGCATCCCAGTCAACAAATTAATGGATGCTTTTGGTGTTACACTGTATTTTATTACCATAGCAACACATATTAAGTGAGGATCTTATTTAAATTCGGTATAGAACACTCAATTTTTATCACAGGGTAAAAAGCATCCATTAATTTCTTGACTGGGATGTAATCTATTTTACAAGTTAAAATGACCAATTTTTGATGCTTAGTTTTTGACTAGATAGCATCCAAAGATGGTTTTTAGCTTTGCAGGGTTTTTTACATTTATGTTTTTGCCTGGAAAGGCATCTGTAATGCTATTTGTTTGGAGCATGTTATAAGCTTTAAAATGATATATAGCATGTTGCATATACATTTAACCATAATAAGATAGAGCCATTATTACATCATGCATGGGTTCGCGAACATAAAATTTAAGGTAGCTTGCCCCCTTAAGTACAAAATATCAGTACTTTGCTGAACACTGCCTGCAAGTTTAAGTTCATTTTCATCGCACTGTTGCGATGTTGTTGAGAAAAGTTACCTAGCAACGCCACACAGCATCGTCGAATCGCAAAACGGTTTCGACCGAGTACTATTTAGCAGCCCTGCTTTATAAATACGTAAAATATCGATAGTAAAAAACTTGATCGTAGTACCACTTTATAAGAAAGTAAAAAGTTGTTTTGGGTGATCCGTTTGAATCGGATAATATGTGGGCAGAAACACTATGCGGCCATTTGCGATTTGTGATCTAACGAACTACATAAACAGGTTTTTACGAAGGGTATACACGTTTGCGTAATATCATAGGCACGTATGTTATGTATTTAGACTCGGTAGTTCCAAATCTGATTTCAGGATTGAAAACGGTTTAATATTGGCCGAGATAACGTTCAAAATAATATACGACGAAGCGGCTGGCTTGATTGCCGACTAATTTCTAAATACATAAATCGTTTTTACGAAGGATATGCATGTTCTCGTAATATAATAGACACGTATGTCATGTATTTAGGAAATTAGAAGCTTTGATATGTTGGGTAATTTTAAGTCAGCAGTTAAGACTTTTCTTTTTTTAAATTAATAGTTTTTTGTTCATAGTGGTAATATATGTAGTAGGCTTTATCTTATAATGAAACTGTAATAAGTTTTATAAGTAAATTTAAGAATATATTGTTGTAAGAGCATTGAGACTATTGTATAATGTTGCTAATACGTCTATTATTATTATTATTATTATGTATTTAGACTCGGTAATTCCAAATCTGATTTCAGTATTGAAATATTGGCTACAAAATCTACGTGCGATTTTTTATCTGCAGACAATATAAACGAAGTGACTATATATGACCGGCAGCCGGTTATTTAATCAGCTAACGACTTTCACCACATTTTTATTTTACTTTCTGTTGAGCGTGCTGTCCTAGTGTAGATGCCGAATCTGGCGAGTTCAATTTTGACATCCTTTTTGTGCGTTTTCTTTTAATTATTTCTTTCATTTTTTTGTCTTGAATTTTAACGGCTGCCGGTCATATAGTCACAGCCGACGTCATATTGTTCAATATAAATAGCTCTTTGTCGACGACGTTATAAATTAAAGGTGAATTAAATGCTTGTTTACTTGCGACCGCATCGACTATCGTTGCTAGTAATGCTTTTCCCCTTTTCTTTATGTTTATTCTTCACCAAATTATCAGTTTAAGGCACATGTTGAAATAAGGTACAAGCGAAGAAATCGTTGATAGAATAGGGCCGGCGGAAGAGGGGGGCTGTTGGGTTTCTTTAGCCCCCCCCCCCCCCCAATAATGCCAAAAATTTACGTAGTTGCATCATTTAGATCAGTAAAATACCAAACCGAGAGTTTTTCGGGTATATACTTCATGGTAACACTATACATTGTAACCCTAATCATAACCGTAAAAAAATGTATTGTTACCATGAAGTACATCCCGTTTTTTATCCTTCCAAATGAGGTATAATTGCTACCTTGTACCCAGGGTCTTCTCAGAGTGGAGCGAGGGAAGAGAAGACCCTGGTAAAGGCTGGTCACGTGACTCCAGGGATATTCATCCGGGGGGCCGGATCGCTGTGAAAACATACAGTACGGACTGCCGACAGAAGTTGAAAGATGGTGGATTACTTCGAAACCTACGTTGATTTACTGGACATTTGTTGCATGCTGTGATATTAAAGATAAATGATGATCAACGCCAGAACAGTTCGAATTTACAGTCTGACTATGTGACTATTATTTTTCGGTCTCGATGTTTTATATTCAAACTGCATATTTCGAACTGTTCTGGCGTTGATCATCATTTATCTTTAATATGACAGCAACAAATGTCCAGTAAATCAACGTATTTTTCGAAGTAATCCACCATCTTTCAACTTCTGTCTGCTGTCCGTACTCTCTTTCCAATAAATTGTAATATTTTTAAATTATCCATACACTGTACTTTCAATTATAAAAGTTTGTGGTATGTTTTCACAGCGATCCGGCCCCCCGGATGATATAAGCGAGAATAAGCCAGGTTACAAAATAATCCAATATCCTTGGAGTCACGTGACCAGCCTTTACCAGGGTCTTCTCTTCCCTCGCTCCACTCCCCTCCCATCCCGGGCGCTCCCTCCCCGGGCACTGAGAAGACCCTGGGTACGAGGTTGGTATAATAGTTGTCAAAAACTGGTCTTCAACTATGCAGACCAACCACGGAAGAAATTGTTCCCAATCCCCAAAACAACAAATATCCTAACCCTAACGAGTTTTCTAACCCTAACCCCCCACGTGTTTTCTCCCCCGTCCACTACTCATGAGAGAGACTAAGCATGTGGGACTAATAATTGACTGTTATACGCATGCGCTTACTCCCGGACGCATGCGCACGCCATGGTTGGTCTGCATGGTTGAAGACCAGTTTTTGACAGCTATAATACCTCTCCGAATTGAATTGTTCGCATATTCATCGAATGGAGAAGCTATGTAACCAGGCAATTTTAGGATTGGTACCCAGCTTACTCCGTGCCTGAAGAAACGATAGGGGTACAGTATCTAGTGCGTATTCCTTATAAGGAAGCGCAAGTAGAAGGCATTGACGAGCAAATAGAGTGAATTAACGAGCAAATAGCTGACACGTTGAACCCTCGTACCAGCGTCCTAGTTAATTGGATTGTAACCGACCCCAAAACAACAAAGGTCCTAACCCTTTGGCAAACGTTTTCTTGAGAAATAAACCACCCCCAAAGCTATAGAATATATCAAAGGAAAGTTAAATGATCTATTTACAACATACGTACAGTTATCCCGGTAGCTAACTTAGTTCTCTTTAAAAGCGCGGATAATCGAACCCAGCGGGCAAAAAGACGTCGATTCAACGTTGAAATTGGATCGACGTTGTTTTCACGACGTCGAAACAACTCGTTGAACGACGTGAAATCGACGTCGATTCAACGTCAATTTCGCGATGTTGAAACGACGTCGCTCTTCGACGTCGATTCGACGTTGAAAAAAGGTTGAAAACGCAAATTGGATCGACGTTGTTTTCACGACGTCGAAACAACGTCGTTGAACGACGTGAAATCGACGTCGATTCAACGTCAATTTCAGTTATTGGAGTCACAAAAAAGGTTCAAAACAGTCCGTTTTTCGGAGTAAAAATTACCCCCGTTTTTGAAGTAAAACTAACCCATGACTAACTACCATCCCTTGGGTGTTTAGGAGTGAGATTCCCACTTTCGGAAGACCAACCGGTGACCTGTACCTACCTCACGCGCTTGCTTAACTTAACTTAACTAACCTAAGGTTCCGCGACTAACCCGCTGCTCTAACCCGCGCATCTTAAATATATAGTAATATTTATCGTATAGGCACTTACGAACTGTGATGGCTATTATTTTCGTTTTCAAATTTTTAACCGGCTAAGTTTTAATATTATATAATATTGTATATTACTTGTAATCAATTTTAAACAATCTGATTTCGAAGATTTACAAATTTGTTGAGCATGCAGACTGCAGTATTACAAGTTAAGAACAGAACAAAACTTTTCTCAACTAGACATAAAATTTTAATAACTTGGACAGTACTCGACGATTCACAAAGAAAGTAAAAAAGCGGGCAATAATACGATTTACAAAGAAGGTAAAAAAGCCAATAAGTACGGCATTCAGACTTAAAAGCGGCGGCTATAGTCGACAGCAGCATGAACGTAAACCTTAGGCCAAAAATTCTTGTTGACAGGAAGACAGGTTTCTTCAAAAACAAATGGGTTCTTGAAGCATAGTCCTGGTCCCTGATCGCCGACAAAGTCTTCGAACCGAAGACAGTAGTCTACAGGTACCCTGAATATCGTTCCGTCATTACTGGCTTTTTTCCTGTCGCTGCATCGTATGTCCGAGTTGATATAAAGTAGGTTTCTTTTATACATACAAAATAAAGTAAGAAACTATAGCATTTTGACTCGTCTGGGACTATTTTTTTGATGGACAATATATGATGTCGAAACGAAAATATTTTATCACCAATTATATAAGTAACTTATATAAGTAAGAGATTCGACGATACAATATCGACGTCAATTCAACGTCGAAACAACGTCTGTTTCCGACGTCGATAACACGTCGACAAAGCGTCGTTGTATCGACGTCGCGACCCGATTTCGACCGAAAATCGACGTCGAAACAACGTCGTGTGCCCACTGGGAACGTTATTGATCGACATCTTGAAATTTCAGATTTTGCGCGATTTTGGATCCTGCGATAGAAATACTATGTAAACGCGGTTTGAATTCAACGTTCAATCCGGAATGAAACTCAATCCAGATTCATGTAAACAGCTCCTCGACCTCCTATATGTATCGAGCGCCTTTACAGCAGTACATATGTTACCAGAAACTAATAAACTGTTTTCTTCTTTTTTTGTTGGTCATTCTTAGATCAATCACCATATACCATGAGACAGTTTGCTGGAAGAGCACATGGTGGGAGCCTGGGAAAGAGCACTGGGCACGATGCGTGGTCTGCTGCTATTAGAAATGGGTTCACAGGTAAAATAGCCTGCTTTTCAGGCGTTCCATTTGGGGTGGGCAGGGATGTATTCAGAACATTTTTAGAAACCTCTAGTGGGCTCCAGGGGCATGCCCCCCAGAAAATGTTGAAATCTAGAGGCTCTGAAATGCCATTTCCTGCATTTTGAGGAAAGATTTTACAGAATTCTGGAGGTCAGAAAATGTCACATATTGGTCTAAATTTTTGAAATTAGTTAACACATAGCTAAAATAGTTAACACAATCAAATGAATATCGATACATGGGCGATCGTCAAGCTCTTATCCTCAGAAAAATGATTCTGAGTCCCGGACAGGAATCGAACCTGTAACCTTCTGATTGCCAGTGAGACGCTCTAACCATTGAGCCACCGAGACTCAGATGGAGAGCGAAGGTTACAATAATGTACTGGTTGAGTGGTTCGATTGATATATGTACTGCCTATGCGGTAGTCACTATATATATATATATATATATCGGTAATACTTGGATGTGTTAATATATACACTGCTGTAGTGAATGTGGGAGAGCTTGGAGTAGACAGACGATACATGGGCGATCGTCAAGCTCTTATCCTCAGAAAAATGATTCTGAGTCCCGGACAGGAATCGAACCTGTAACCTTCTGATTGCCAGTGAGACGCTCTAACCATTGAGCCACCGAGAGTCACTCAGATGGTGAGCGAAGGTTACAATGATGTACTGGTTGAGTGGTTCGATTGATATATGTACTGCCTATGCGGTAGTCACTATATATATATATATATATCGGTAATACTTGGATGTGTTAATATATACACTGCTGTAGTGAATGTGGGAGAGCTTGGAGTAGACACTGTCCGGGACTCACGAGGTTACGAGCTTGACGATCGCCCATGTGTATTGTATCGTCTGTCTACTCCAAGCTCTCCCGCATTCACTACAGCAGTATATATAGTAACACAAATCATTATCATTCACATCACATGCCTGTTTATTCAATCAGTCTCAGATTTTGTACCGTATTTTCCGGGCGATAACGCGCGTTATCTATTGATTTTTCTTTTTTAAAAGTTGCTGCGCGTTATAGGACGGTGCGCGTAATGCGTTAGCAAAATTGTTTTACAGTTTCAAAAATAAGTTAAACAGGTTTCACAAGAAACTGAATGGGTTTCTCCAAAGGGAAGATAGTGTTCAATGATGTCGAATTGCGTAAAATTCGCCCACCACTTAGAAATAGTACTTTTAAAAATATTACTTTTATGTGAGTTAGTCGGAAATATGAAACTCTAAGCGTATCGTCTGCCCAAACGTCAGTCAGGTTCACGCGGATGGCTACTGAATACTTCGCACTGGTGTTTTGCAACATTGCTCTCGAAATAGCTCAATAAAGACGACCTGTTGGCCTTATTCCACAGCGAAACAGAAGTCGAAGATTTTGAAGGCTTCGAAGAAGACGACTTCTAAAAGATTTTCACTCAAAAACGACTCTTTTTAGAGCCTCCAAATTTACGAAATAATCAAACCATACTTCGAAACGTATAATAAAACAACTATTTTTATTAAGTCACACTGACTGGTTTAACAATTTTACACTTTCGTCTAATGTGTCGTCAAAAATTTATTTTGATGCCAAAATGGCAACTCATGCGCGTAATACGCGGTGCCCGTAATCGCCCGGAAAATACGGTAATTGTCAACTGATCTGATCAATCTAGCTAGTAAATAGTTAGAGTAAACTAAAACTACATTGAACTCCACTAGCTACTGTAAATGCCAAGGCAACTATAACTTAAGTATTTTGAATGAATTGAATTGATTTATTTGCCATTAATATACAGTAATTATATTTGTAATGTACAAGCTGTCGATACAGATGGCGAAGTGAGGTCACCTCACACTGCAAATTTCAAGGAGTCGATCACACCCCAAAAGAGCCATTCCTACACCTTCAAGTATCTTAGACCATTTTCTTTTTCTTGCTATTAATCAAAGCTCAGTCTTATTGATGATTCACCTTAGTTACACTTACCCTAGAGATTCCCGTTCAGTCTAATTTTAATATCCGATTTTTTCTGTTAGCCCATATTTTTTCTGTTAATCCACCGTGGGTCTGCGTACATAAAAAAACTATCACACGATTAAGGTAATTCCTCAGTAATTCTTTCCGAAATGAAAATTTGCTGAAACTTCCCAGTCTTAAAGTTATTGACATACTTATATTAAAACCAAAAAACAAAGTTGGGGTCACCGACGCAATTTTCCCTTTCGTAGACGGTCGTTACCATCCCGAAGCGTCGTTACCATCCCAGCTCTCATAGAATGTTGGGTAAGCGGAGTGAAATTCCTCGTGGTCCCAAGGTTCCCGCATACTTTGTTTGGTGCGGTGACATGTTCGTCGTGAAATTCAAAATATGTAAATATTTAGCATTTAGTATACAGAAGAGCGTTCATGCAGAAGAGATTATACAGGCATTTTGCCTCCACGGCGTAAGGTCGGCGAAAATGGCCCTGGGATCGGCTGGTCCATTCCATAATGCGATTGGCTTGTCATAAAACTCAATTAATTCAGCCGAGTATAATTTATTCATCTAAATCTGAATGATGTCTTCAAATTTTACAGCAAATTAGAAGTGATAGCTTTCGGTAAATTGGATATATGCTTCTTCATACCTTTTGTAAGAGATAACCATGAATTATGGTGGATTATTAAGCTTGTTAGCTGCTTTTATGCCGACGAATGCTGACATGAACAACTCTGAAGAGCATTGAATATTTCTCAATTATTCATGTCAACAAAGTAGACAAAGGCAATGGAACAAAGACCACAAAAATTATCATATCTAAACACGCAGAAATTCTGGGTGTCATGTGACCAGCCGATCTCAGGGCCATTTTCGCCGACCTTCCACCGTGGAGGCAAAATACCCTGGGAACGGGGTTGATCTCTACTATCTTTGGAGTATAGAAGAGATTCTAAAGACTTGGTCCTCCTATTTAAATCTAGACTAGACCTTGGTAGACTTAGATCATCCTTCCTTACATCAGTTCTCATGCTCAAAATCGTATTACTACTCCCAACTTCTCTTCTTATAACTATAGATTACTAAATACAAATAGTAACTATTTAAAATACTCTTACTATCCCTTACAAAAATTCTACATGAACGTGTTTCAAATTCACATGTTATCACATGTGATTTTGGAACAGTCCATGTGGAATTTTCGTAAGGGATTACAGGGCCACTGCTGCCTGGAATGCCTTACCTGAGCTGTCAAAAGTGCTCCTATCCTTTCAACGTTTAAAAATGCTATTTTGAACTTATTATTTGTCGAAATGTCAGTCCTACAGTCTTCCTGACAAAAGATCTATTTTGTCATAACTATATGCAAATTAATAGCATGAAAATTGCAAATTAATAGCATTAATTAATAGCATTAATAGCAAAATAATAGCATGCAAATTAATAGCATTAATTATTTAATAGCATCCTATATGGCTTACCAGAAACTGAATTGAGCAAGTTACAGCGAATTCAAAATACACCTGCTAGACTTGTTACAGGGGTTAAAAAATCGGAGCATATCTCCCCTGTGCTTCGTAATCTTCACTGGTTGCCGGTGAGATCAAGGATTGTATTTAAGATACTAATAATTACTTTCAAGGCTTTGCGTGGCCAGGCGCCTGTTTATATTACTGATTTGCTAACTAAATATAAACCTACTCGTGCTTTGAGATCATCTGACCGAAATCTACTACTTGAGCCAAAATCCAAAACGGTGACTCATGGAGACAGAACATTCTCGGTTGCAGCACCAAAACTGTGGAATTTATTACCACAGGAAATTAGAAGCTTTGATATGTTAAGTAGTTTTAAGTCAGCACTTAAGACTTTTCTTTTTTTAAATAAATAGTTTTTGTTCATATTGGTAATATATGTAGTATAGGCTTTATCTTGTGATGAAACTGTAATTAGTTTTATAAGTAACTTTAAAAATATATTGTTGTAAGAGTATTGAGACTATTGTATAATGCTCCTAATACATCTTTTATTATTATTATTATTATAACTTTTAAATTTTGTACTAATTATTTGTCTTAATTAATTTATATGTTTTGGGGGTTTGATCTCAATTGGAACTATGTCCCTTTTCTTGCTCCCGTTGTCACTGTTCTTTATTTGTAATCAATGGTTGACAACAAATTTAATAAATTCAAAATTTGACATTTGAAATTTACAATAGGACAGTGTTTAGTATAGTACTGATCCAATTATTAATCTTTTGACAGGTGTAAGTTCAGAAAGTTCTTCAAATAAATGGGCTCACTCAAGGGCAAAGCCAAAGAAGAATAAAGTAAGAGAGCTGTGATTTCTAAGAGGAAGGAGGGAGGGAACCTCGTACCTTGGGTCGTATTGGAAGGAAGGTGGAGGGAGGTAGGGAGGCAACCTCGTACCTTGTGTCGTATTGGAAGGAAGGAAGGAAGGAAGGGAGGATACTGGAGGAAGGGAGGAAGGAAGGAGGGAGGTAGGTAGGGATGGAGGGATGGAGGGAGGGAGGGAGGCAACCTCGTACCTTGTGTCGTATTGGAAGGAAGGGAGGATGATGGAGGAAGGAAGGAAGGAGGGAGGGAGGGAGGGAGGGAGGGAGGGAGGGAGGGAGGGAGGGAGGGAGAGAGAGAGAGAGGAAGGAACGAGGGAGGTAGGTAGGGATGGAGGGAGGGAGGGAGGAAGTACGGACAGACGGACGGCGGGAGGGCGGATGGAAGTAGTGAGCGAGGGAGCGACGGAGCCAGCGAGGAAGGAAGGGAGGCAAGTAGGCAGGCAGGCAGGCAGGGAGGGAGAAAGGGAGGGAGGGATTTAGGGAGGAGAAGGAAGGAAGAGAAGAGAAGAGAAGGAAGGAAGGAAGGAAGGAAGGAAGGAAAGAAGTTTAGTTTAGTTTAGTTTATTAGATTTAATTATCACTCTTTGGTGAACGGAATACCCCAACAGGCTAGAAGCCCAATTGATAGGGGTTCCCAGGGCCTACCATTTAAGGTCGTTATCCGAGAAGACCCGAAAATCTTACCATTTGCTGATATTATTGCAAAGGCAGCACTTTCTCCTCGATTATTTTTAAGACCCTGAGTGGTGGTCCGACCCAGGATTTGAACCTGTGTCTCCCAGCTCATAGACATGTGTGGTAACCACTAGACCACAACATCTGGTTGGGAGGGAGGGAGGAAGGAAGGAATGAAGGAAGGAGGGAGGGAGGAAAAGGGAGGAGGGAGGAAAAGGGAGGGAGGGAGGAAAAGGGAGGGAGGGAGGAAAAGGGAGGGAGAGAGGAAAAGGGAGGGAGGAGGAAAAGGGAGGAAAAGGGAGGGAGGGAGGAAAAGGGAGGGAGCGAGGAAAAGGGAGCGAGGGAGGAAAAGGGAGGGAGGGAGGAAAAGGGAGGGAGGGAGGAAAAGGGAGGGAGGGAGGAAAAGGGAGGGAGGGAGGAAAAGGGAGGGAGGAAAAGGGAGGGAGGAACGAGGCAGGGAGGGAACGAGGGAGGGAGGGGGCGAGGGAGGGGGGTGGGAGGGAGGGGGCGAGGTAGGGAGAAGCGAGGGAGGGAGCGAGAAAAAGAGGGAATGAGGGTAGGAAGGTAATCTATATGGGATTTTTAGTATCCGGTTAGATACTAGTATGACTGATATTGGAATACTTGCACAACTTGCCTATATGCTTTTATATATTTAAGGTTATTTGCATAACTACAATTGATCAATTTCTTCAAAATCTGTTTCTTTCATTTGAAAATTAGTTCTGTCTTTACCACACAGGTTCCTAGCTATGACAAAAGTGGCATCAAAAGTCAGAATGGTGCCTTTTCCAGAGGTGAGTCTTGAGCGGATAGAAAGAAAATGTAGTCATCAGAAGATTACAGGATGAACACTTATGTAACCTTCACTCATCATCTTAGTCCATGTAACTCAATAGTTAGAGCATCTTACTAGTCATCAGAAGGTTACAGGTTGTACACATATGTAACCTTCACTCATTATCTTAGTCCATGTAGCTCAATAGTTAGAGCATCTCACTTGTCATCAGAAGGTTACAGGTTGTACATGTACATGCACATAACCTTCACTCATCACCTCTTTAAGACATTTCCGTCTTTATTTGTTTCTAGATGAACATATTCTTGCAAGTGGTAAACCTGCATATAAATCACCTGAAGATTACTATGACGAAGTGATGGAATTGAGACAGGTAATCAGCCATAGAAATTAAGGTATTATAATGCTTTAAGTGCTGCTATAGCACTATTATTATCATTATGGTGTTTGTCATCATCGTCGTCGTTATCATCTTCATCATCATCATTAAAGGAATACCAAATGGTTTTCCGTGCAGGATACTGTGAATTGTTTTCCGTACAGGGTCGTGACGTGTGGTACTTGTTGGACATGACAAGGTGTACATCATTATTTTCAGACAGGAGTAGAGGTGTACACAATTGTTTAACGATGTTTCTGTGAATTTTTATGTAAACAAACGGCACGACTCGTCCCAGGTTTAAATACCGTAATTAGCCTTGCCCTGCCATCTACTATATTGCGATTGAATAGATGTTAAGAACGGTTAACAAGGGGCGTCAGACAACAACAGGGAGGGGGCATCCACAAATGTGCCAGGGGCCCCTGCACGGGTACGAGGCTGTACTATCTCTGCTGCAACTTTGACTTTAATAAGCCAACCACTTATTTTTGCAATTTTGCACAATATCATGACTGACTTGGATTTCAAGGCAGCACTCCCTTGCGATAGTAACTTCTAGTATAGTCATATTTTTTTACATAAGTAGTTAACATGATCCAATGGCATTTACAAAGAAAAAGATTTGGGTCCATATCTTTAATTGCTTAGCAGTCACACCCTTTTCCGCGAACACAACATTTTTAAAGGCACGAAACTGTAGGACGCGCCAATAGTGATTTCTCCAAATAAGTAAGTGCTAAGGGTCTGACATTTTATATGTGCTACATGCAATACCAGAGCTGTGCAATGACGAATTATTTTACAGATATGTCAATGCCTTCATATATTTTAGCCTTTCACAAAAATGTGGGAGAAAAATGTCCAATTACATCTCTTCCAAAGGCCCTGGATATTTTTTGGAGTAGTCTAACAACAAATCAATTCGTCATTGCACAGATACCTGTATGAACTCACAGTGAAAATTTCATTCATATATATAGGTCAAATATTTTTGATAGTATCACCAAAATAGCATCTAGTGGCCTTCAAATTCCAGAATTTGAGGAAAAATACTTTAAGGAGACATTGCATTTTTCACATAAAAATGTTTGTAGTGCAGATATGAGCTTCATCGTGGTTCATTGCATAGCTCTAGCGGTGGTCTTGTTTACTGAAAAGTTTTATACCCTCAACGTTTACTTGAGTGGAGAAATCGTGTTTCCAATAAATCCAGGAAACTAATTTGCATAAAGTCTGCCGCTAAAGTCTGCCGCTTTCCGGTCTCGATCAGGCAAAGGAGACCGGAATGACGTCAGTAACTAATGAGAATTTGCCAAAGCGTTATATATTGTAATTCTCCAAAGTATAAGAAATTGTTTCTAAATTATTTTATAAAAATAATAGAATACGTTTGCCCGGGTCTCTATAACGTTATCGAAACCCTCGTGAAGTAATAAAAACACTCGAGAAGTTGGGAAAGTAGTAAAGTACTCGCCTCGACGGCTCGTGCTTCTCCCTACACTTCTCGCGTGTTTTTGTTACGTCACTCGGGTTTCGATAACGTTATAGAGACCCGGGCAAACGTATGCTATTATTTAACTCCAACCCACAACCTTCTGAATGCTAATTAGACACTATGACCATTGAGCCGCAAGAACACAGTTCATGAACATGTATAATATTAAACAGATGTATATAACTTGAACAGTTCCATAAAAATGCAGTTGAACATAAAGCTAAAACAGTTGTATAACATAGTTCTCTGTACAAGGCTTACATATAAAAATGCAGTTCAATATGAACACAAAACAGTTGACATTATACAGTTGATAAACTGAGTTAATCAGAATTCTGAATTTGTTTCTTGCATAAAAATGCAGTTCAATATGAACACAATAGCAGTTGATAAACTAAGTAAATCAGAATTTGTTTCTGATACGGACACCTCAATATCTGTTATCTTGTTATCTACATTTTCTACATTTGCCATATTCAAGAATAAAGAAGACTATGTATTCTTCTAATGTCGACGCGAAACAATTATTCTAGAATACCCGTCAACTTTTGAAACCGCATTTGAGGCAGAAATAGAAACCAGGTTGCTCTAAAATCTCTTTAAATATAATGTCGAAGGTTTATATTGTGTGTACTTGTTGATAGTTATTAAATTAAATCAAATTAAATGGGGTTTTAAAATAGAACGAAGCAATTGTATATGATGAACTTTCCGTAATTTGACCCTTTTACTACTGTCAACAGATGCAAATAGCGAAAGTGGACGGGTATTCTAGAATTTAGCGGTCGACGCTTCGTTTGTATTGTTTTTAGCGAGCACAATGACTTCGCTTGTTTGATTTTAACGAGCACAATTGCTCGTTTCGTTTTTGACAAGCACAATGGCTCGTTTCGTTTTTGACAAGCACAATGGGTTGATTTGATTTAATATACGTGATAGGCACACGTAGATATAAGCGTCTGATCAGAATGCTGATCAGCGCGAACACAATGGCTCCTGTGAGAATGGACAAACTCACACCAATATGCACCTAAAAATAAAAGATAACAGCCATGAACTCTCCGAAGAAATATCCTGATAAACCTTCGCACTACTATCTTACCTTGACAAGAGAATCTTTCCTCGTTGAAACTGAGGTAGCAGCGTAGGCAAAACAACATTCAATGGAATGCCGGATGATTCGGATTGCTTCAGTAAACCCTCTGGAGTATGTCATTTTGTTGGATGATTCCTACGTCATAAAACTCGACAAACAGACATCCAATTTTTTTCACAAATTGAGATTCAGGTCGACTATACATAGCTCGGCAAAGGGACTGGCACGAATTGCATAGAACCCAAGCAAGCGTCAAGAATAGTGTGCCGCCTACCTATGGTCGGCAGCAATAAAATTTGTAGTATGATAAATCGTGCTTTCAAAATGACTCCATTTTGACTATCGAGCCACCTTAACCAGCTGTACCACACATGTCTATGAGCTGGGAGACACAGGTTCAAATCCTGGGTCGGACCTCCACTCAGGGTCTTAAAAATAATTGAGGAAAAAGTGCTGCCTTTGCATGAATAATACCAACAAATGGTAAGACTTTCGGGTCTTCTCGGATAACGACCTTAAATTGTAGGCCCTCGGAACCCCTATCAATTGGGCTTCTAGCCTGTTGGAGTATTCCGTTCCCCATAAGAGTGATAAATCTAAATAAACTAAAATAAACTAAACTGCAAAACCTTTACAACTTTGCGTTCTTACCTTCTGTTTGACAGTACAGAATGTACAGTACTGTCTGCTTTACCATGTCTAAGGATTATTATTCCTAACCCTTTAGGTTATCAAAGAACTAAAAGCTGACAATGGTGTTGTTAAAACGAAATTACAACGCATTACACAAGAGAATGTTTTAAAGGTATGTTATGAATAAATACATTTTACATTATTACACTTATTGGATTTCAACCAAAAAAAAAGTTGGGGTCACCGACCTTGTTTAGAAGAAATGGCATATCGCAGATCGCCTCTTACTCAGTATGGTGACGTCATTGTGACCAATTTATGAGTTGAGTAAAAACCGCATTGCACAACTTTTTCTGTGAGTTGTAACTCACAGAGTCGTAACTCGCAGAGTCGTAACTCGCAGAGTCGTAGCTCCCAGAGTCGTAACTCGCAGAGTCGTAGCTCCCAGAGTCGTAACTCAGACTCGCATGTCAGACAAATTAACATGCTAGAAAAACTCACATTTACATGTCGAAATAAGTTGCCGAATTGAATTTTTTAAATATTCGTTATTTTAGGATCGACAAATCAAGGATTTTCTAAACCCAAACAAACAGGTCTGTTTATTTTGTAATGTTGTGCATTGTGCTACTAACCCTAATACTAACCCTAATACTAACCCTAATACTAACCACAAATACTGCAGTAAGCGTGCAGCTCCTCACTGTTGAGGTTTGAATTTAAACCCTGTTGGACGGGGGGAGTTGTGGGTTTTTCTCCACTGTAAAATCAACTCTTAAGATGTTAGCTGTGCTCCGTTGTCCGCCATGGGTACATTATGCAAATATTCCAGCTTCAAAATCAGATACAATAGAAAGCTCAAACCAGTCCTATTTTTGAGATCAGTGCCGTGTACCGCATTCCTTAACCCAACCCATAACCCTCCATCGCATTTAGCCTGCAATGCAGGCTCTTGGGGGGAGGGAGACGCCTTGAAATGGGAGGGGGGAAACCTCTGCAGAGGGGAGAGCAGTCACCACAATATGAAATTGACGAGAGATAATTAGTAGCTCCGAGTTTGCAAGCAAATCAAACTGTGACGCTCGCGAAATAGGTTTAGTGTCTGGCCAATATAGTTTCTTTGTTAACATTAAATGCATAAAATCTTGAACCTAATTTGACGTCTCACATATTAGGCTTCTCTCACTGGATAATTTGAGCCAACGGCGGCCATTACTAAGGGACCAAAGTCGCAGTAAATCTGTAGGTAGGCCATGAATCGTTTTACCCAGTAATTTAAAAAATGTGTTCTGCTCCTCTTTATAGTAAAATTATTTTATTTTGTCGATGGTAAGAGCACACAATCCAACCAAAAACCTCATAGGATTCTCAGTTGGTCCCCTAGTAATGGCGGACTACCGGCTTCATTTTCTGAACAATAGTTGCTCGATCCAGTCTTCTTTCGAGATCAGTGGATAGAGGGTAATAGGATAAGGAAAACCGCTGAAATTCGGAACACGGGCTAGGGGAGCCCTCTACCGCATTCCTTATCCCAACTCATTACCCCCCCCTCCCCCCCCCCCCTTCTATCGCATTGGGAGTCTCTGGGAAGGAGAGAGTGGTGACTGCCTAGAGCACCTTTGATCTGTGTTCTTCACAATTCAACTACTGGCTGCAAGTAAGGATGATTTCAGACCCTACTCAAGTTGTGCTGAAGTAGAGTTCACGAGATCCAAGATGGAGGGGCCTATGATCAGGCCCTAGAAGGGGGCCTTCTGCCACGGCACAATGGCACATAGGCCAGTTCAACGCTGCTATCAATCCATCCATCCACACTCCCACAAATCCATCCCTCCATCCATTAACCCTACCTAGCCGTTCATCTGTGCATTTACTCCGACACAAGTATCTTTTGCTTTTTTCATATTTATATCTATTTAGCCAGATGAGATAAGACGAACCCTAACTGACCGTAAAGCTGATTCTAGTGCTGTAAGTTGATATTTATGATGGTGGATGATGGTGATAATGATGATAATGATGATGGTAATGATACATGATAATGAGGCATGATGTAAATGATGGAGATGGTGGTGATGATGGTGGTGGTGGTGATGGTAATGATACATGATAATGAGGCATGATGTCAATGATAGAGATGGTGGTGATAATGGTGATAATGGTGATGGAAATGATACATGATGAGGCATGATGGTGATAATGGTGATAATGGTGATGGTGGTGATGGTAATGATACATGATAATGAGGCATGATGTCAATGATGGAGGATGGTGATAATGGTGATGGAAATAATACATGATGCTTGACGATCGTCCACGTATCTTCGATGGTGAGGATGGTGATAATGGTGATGGAAATGATACATGATGAGGCATGATGTCAATGATGGAGATGGTGGTGATGATGGTGATGATGATGATGGTCATGCTGCTGCTGATGATGACAAATATATAATAGATAATTATTGTATCCTTCATCTCTAGGTGGTTTCAAGTTTAAAACAGAAACTTCATCTCATGGAAAGGAATGTAAAAGACAAGGAAAACGAACTGCGGTGAGTAAATGACGTCATTGTTACGTATTATGTCGTTAAAATCTTCGTCTGGATGTTTCAATTTCAAATGATCTCTGTAGTTGATAACGCCAATCAGAATGCCGAATTTGTAATAGACCACTAGTTGGTTGATACGAACAGCGGATAGTAACTCCTGCGATAGCCAATGAAAATTGAGGATTTGTGATAGAAACTTGTCAACTTATACTAAATATATATATATATATATATAAACTTTCGGTGAGAAATGGATCCCTGCCGCAGCGAGATTATCACCCTCGCCTCACTCGGTCGCCTCGCGATCTCGCTTGCGAGGGGATAAGATAGAAGTAAACTCTACGTGTTTACAAATAAACAGCTTCGCCTTGCTCTGTACTTTTTTCGCGCTCTTTTCCGTAAGAGTATCTGATTGGCTGTTAAGTGATTCTCTTGTTTGTCATTGGTTACATTTTGACACGTGATCAGCGTGTACGGGATTTTGATTGGACGCCTTCCTTTTTGCATATAGGAAAGTAAAGAGTGATATGAAGTCGACGAACATCGAGGAACTGAAAATCCAGGTGGAAACATACTACGAAGAAACTCAAAGACTTCAGAGTGTTACAAGGGCACTAACTGAGTCTAGGTGAGAATTGTACAGATGAATGTAATGAATGTATAGACAAATTAGTGTAGATTAATGTATTTATTTATCTGTTTGCTGATCTACTGTAAAAATAGCAAATGATTTAACTTTTCGCATTTCATTAATTATTAGTTTGTTTATCTCCCGTGCATTAGATTGGCTACTTTCTACTTTTGTGACACCCTTTTGGCATATATATATATAAGCCCTATTTTATTTTATTTCATCTCGTCTTACTCTAATGAAGGGCTCCGCTCGAAACGTCAGTATTTCGTCACTAAATTCTTGGCAGTTTACCACCTTTTCACTTTGCGATATATATATATATATATATATATATATTTTGTACCAAGCTAAACACGTGTCTGTAGATTGTATACTATTACGCTCCTTCACTTCGGTGTTGTTGAGCACTCTGTGAAGTTGGTGTAGGTGTCCTTTAGCGATAATGCAAAGCCCACTACACTGCTTCACGCTCTCTAGATGTGCGCATGACCGCTGTTTGTCCCACAAGCGGTTGTCACCGGCAATCGCGTGGGTATAATTAGTTCTCATGCCCATATCTAGATTGTACCAAGCTACACTGATGAGCTGTGGAACAGCGAAACACGTGTCTGTAGATTGTAATATTACGCTCCTTCACTTCGGTGTTGTTGAGCACTCTGTGAAGTTGGTGTAGGTGTCCTTTAGCGATAATGCAACGCCCGCTACCCTTGTGGTAGTTATTCAAGTTTTTGTAATATGCAAATAAGGCATGTGATAACGTAAGATAAGGAAAGCAGAATTGTCGAAGATCTATTTTCGAGTATACCTGTATCTTCAAACCCATACATCAAACTTTCTCCAAACTTTGCGCTTCTCGTTGCCATTGTTGTAGTTTAGAGTGCGTAAAGATGACCAAAATTTTCCCGGTCCGCTAACGAAACATTCACGTTTTGAAATTGCCACATCTCAGCAATATTTTACAATATCACAACTCTTATATGAAAAAAAATCTGAATGCACCAACCGGAAATCGAACTGGAGGTCTCCGAATCAACGCATCGGCGCTCTAACCACTGAGCTATTGAGACATGGTCAGAAAACTCAAATATCATATACATATTATATGTGTACACCCTGTAACATTCAGATGAATAGTGAGATCTTCTAACTATTGAGCTACATGGACTAAGATAATGAGTGAAGGTTACATATGTGTACAACCTGTAACCTTCTGATGACTAGTGAGATGCACTAACTATTGAGCTACATGGACTAAGATAATGAGTGAAGGTTACATATGTGTACAACCTGTAACCTTCAGATGAATAGTGAGATCTTCTAACTATTGAGCTACATGGACTAAGATAATGAGTGAAGGTTACATATGTGTACAATCTGTAACCTTCTGATGACTAGTGAGATGCTCTAACTATTGAGCTACATGAACTAAGATGATGAGTGAAGGTTACATATGTGTACAACCTGTAACCTTCTGATGACTAGTGAGATGTTCTAACTATTGAGCTACATGGACTAAGATGATGAGTGAAGGTTACATATGTGTACAACCTGTAACCTTCTGATGACTAGTGAGATGTTCTAACTATTGAGCTACATGGACTAAGATAATGAGTGAAGGTTACATATGTGTACAACCTGTAACCTTCTGATGAGTAGTGTAAGATGCACTAACTATTGTGCTACATGGACTACGATAATGAGTGAAGGTTACATATGTGTACAACCTGTAACCTTCTGATGACTGGTGAGATGTTCTAACTATTGAGCTACATGGACTAAGATGATGAGTGAAGGTTACATATGTGTACAACCTGTAACCTTCTGATGACTGGTGAGATGTTCTAACTATTGAGCTACATGGACTAAGATGATGAGTGAAGGTTACATATGTGTACAACCTGTAACCTTCTGATGACTGGTGAGATGTTCTAACTATTGAGCTACATAGACTAAGATGATGAGTGAAGGTTGCATATGTGTACAACCTGTAACCTTGTGATGACTGGTGAGATGCTCTAACTATTGAGCTACATGGACTAATATGATGAGTGAAGGTTAGATATGTGTACAACATGTAACCTTCTGATGACTAGTGAGATGCTCTAACTATTGAGCTGCATGGACTAAGATAATGAGTGAAGGTTACATATGTGTACAACCTGTAACCTTCTGATGACTAGTGAGATGCACTAACTATTGAGCTACATGAACTAAGATAATGAGTGAAGGTTACATATGTGTACAACCTGTAACCTTCTGATAACTAGTAAGATGCACTAACTATTGAGCTACATGGACTAAGATAACGAGTGAAGGTTACATATGTGTACAACCTGTAACCTTCTGATGACTAGTAAGATGCACAAACTATTGAGCTACATCGACTAAGATGATGAGTGAAGGTTACATATGTGTACAACCTGTAACCTTCTGATGACTAGTAAGATGCACTAACTATTGAGCTGCATGGACTAAGATAATGAGTGAAGATTACATATGTGTACAACCTGTTACCTTCTGATGACTAGTGAGATGTTCTAACTATTGAGCTACATGGACTAAGATGATGAGTGAAGGTTACATATGTGTACAACCTGTAACCTTCTGATGACTAGTAAGATGCACTAACTATTGAGCTGCATGGACTAAGATAATGAGTGAAGATTTCCTTAAAGCGTTGATGTGTTTTTCTCTTTTTTTATAAAGCTTCAAAAGCTCGTTGTCTAATAGTATGTCAAGCCAGATGAATAGTCCAGGCCGCGGAAATGTTGGGCTTGTTGATCAGGAAAGATTAGAAAAAATACTTGGTAAGTTACATACAAAGAAATGCAGTCTTTGTTTCAAATATAGTATTTCATGTAGAGAAATGATAAATAAAATACATGTAAGTAAAATACATGTAAAATACAAGTAAGAAGATATAGAAAAAAGGTACGGATTATGAGCCCACAAATCTTTCCGCTGACAGTTTCGCGTCCTTAGCATGCATCTAAACCAGATATCGGGCCGACTGATACAGTAAAAACCCGCATAAAGGAACCACTATTTTTTTACGTCAGGCTAAAGTGGTTCTTATATAATGGCCGGGTATACTAATGAGAAATCAGGCCGAGTTGGTTCTTAACAGGTTCTTATTTCTAGTCAAAAACAATTGTTCCTGGTTTAGTGTTTTGAATGATTTGTTTCCAAGATTACAGTTTTTATGTTGTTTCTTCCTACTGTAATAATAGTCCAGTCAATCTACGGTTTAACATCAAACAAATTGCAAAAGAAATGATTTTAGCTTTTTCATTACCTTGATACATTCAGAAAAACATACCAAAAGTCCCTAGAAACCTAGTGGAAAGTTTAAAAAATCAAGTTTTTCTTACAATTTACCTACAAAAGCACTATTCTTTAAAAAAGGTGAAATTTCAAGTTCACGTTTAGCAAATATTACCTATGTCTTTAGAAAGTTCTCAAAAAGCTGTATGAATGACATTTAAGCGGATAGTACAATTTTCTAAGCCCATTTTGAGTTATTCGCTCAAGAAAAGTGGAAAATGCAACAAAATTCTGTTTTTTAGCAGGTTTAACATTACGTAACTCAAAATCGGAATGGAAAATTGTACTACCCACATAAATGTCCTTCATATGTTTTTTGAGAACTCTCTAACGACATAGGTGATATTTGGTAAAAGTGAACTTGAAATTTCACTTTTTTTAAAGGATGGTGCTTTTGTAGTTAAATTGTAAGAAAACCCGGATTTTCTGAACTTTCCACTAAGTTGATTTCTCGGGACTTTTGGTATGTGATTTCTGAATGTATCAAGGTACTGAGAAAGCTAAAACCATTTCTTTTGCAATTTGTTTGAAGTTGTACCTATATTTCAGGTAGATTAACTGGACTATAATATACATTGTATTCTAATCAATATCCTACATGTATATTACACTAATAATTGCTAATCAAAAGCCTCCAAATTTGATGAAATGTATCCTCGTTCAATACGAAATAACAGATTATGTTTTTGCATTTGCAATAATATTAAATTAAGTATGTACCTGCCTATACCTGCCCTTAGAACATGCTTTCTACTTCAGCTAAAGTACAAAAGTTAAGGTTTTTTAAGAACCAGTCTCATTTGTCAGCCTGAAGTGGTTCTTGTATTTTGGGTGCTTAATTGCCTAAATGCATGCTGATGGTTCTTAATCCACTGGTTCTTTTATGCGGGTTTTTACTGTATACGCTATGTAAGTCCAAGAAATATCCATATCACACCCAAAGAAAAGTTGCTTTGAGAACCCTTCCCCAGAAATTATGTACATGTATACAGTTTGGATTTCAGTTGTTCGAAACTAAGAGTTCAGGAATGCGAAAACCCTGTTTAAAACAAAGTTGATTGTTTTCCTTGCTCTATATGGCAGACTACCCTCAGTTCCCAGCACTCCTGTGTTGTTGGTATGAATGAAAATTTAAAATTTAAGATGTGCTGGGCCAAAAACGAAACTAAAACAAAATGTATAGTTGGGTCATGAAACCATCCAGGGAAATTTGGTTGGGTCACGAAACTTTAACAAGAATTTTCAGTTTTCCTTCTGTCCCCCTCCCGGGTGGAATTAACGACAGCTCCGTAATTAACATGCATCTAAACCGTAAATCAGGCACAAATAATCTTTCGTCTTCATTTCTTTTTTCACGAAGACGAAAAGAGGAGGTTGGAGAGCGAAAATAAAGCACTGAAGAAAGATTTACTCAGTTCCATGGAATCACATCACAAGAGTGAGAAGAGCTCTAAAAGCAAAATCGGTAAACGCCGAGAGCCTAGTCACGAGTTCTGTATATATAGTGGTGGTAATGCCGGGATAAGATTCTGGGTATATTACAAGTAATTTGTTTTTGCATTTCACTCGATTAAATTACAGGTTTTAAGGATTTTTGGTGAAGGAAAATTTCGAGTGTTGGAATATATACATTTTAAGACCAAACCGGGACCAGTTGCGAAAAATGCAACTTGGAGGCCTTCAGGCTGGAATTGAACCCGCGACCGTACGATGCTAGTGCAGTGCTCTGACCACTGAGCTACGGAAGCCGTTGCCGAGAGCCTAGTCACGAGTTCTGTATATATATATATATATATATACAATATTTCTTTGCTTGTAGTAGATAAAAGAGTGCCCAATACTGTGAATATTCAGCAGAGCAATATAAATTTTTAATAAATATCTTAAAACTGAAACATCGCTACTCCGAGTTTCACGCCTCGTTTGTCGAGACGATCTTCAGGCGATTGAGTAAAGTTAATATATATATATTGAGTGAAGTATATATATATAATATATATAATATATTATACAAAACTAAATGTATGTTTACGTATGTTTACTATGTTTCCGTACTGCTCGTTTCCGACATCTAACGGAAAAATCAGAATAGTGTTGAATTGCGAAGACAGTGTAGAAATAGAAATGAAATTCTCTAAAAGGTTGGTGTACTGCCAAAATAATGTGTAGGAGGTCTAATGTTTTGAGCAAAAGGTCGGTCGTCACAGAGTGACAAATCAAATACCCTAATTGAAAGGACCTTCGTCAGACAGTAAAACGTATAAGCTCTAAAAATTATTTTTTGTGCTAGTGTTGTCACGGCTTTTTTCTCGTTCTTCCAAACTTCTACTAGTTGTTTTATAACTTTAAGAAAATGTTTTGTATTTTTTAAATGGCTATCTATGCCGACGTTGCAGAGGATAAAGAAAATATATACTTATGTCTTGCTTTAGTTGACTATGCCGACATGAATCGTCTGCAGATGCTACGGAAGATTGGCGAACTGGAAGAGGTAGGCATAATGTAAATATAGATTACTGCATGGATAATGATGGGTTTTACATTGAGAAACGAATGAGTGAGGGACGAACGGGTGAGCGAGGGACGAATGGGTGAGTGAGGGACGAACTGGTGACTGAGGGACGAACGGGTGAGTGAGGGAGGAACGGGTGAGTGAGGGAGGAACGTGTGAGTGAGGAACGTGTGAGTGAGGGACGAACGGGTGAGTGAGGGAGGAACGGGTGAGTGAGGGAGGAACGTGTGAGTGAGGAACGTGTGAGTGAGGGACGAACGTGTGATTGAGGGACGAACGGGTGAGTGAGGGACGAACGGGTGAGTGAGGGACGAACGGGTGAGTGAGGGACGAACGGGTGAGTGAGGGACGAACGGGTGAGTGAGGGACGAACGGGTGAGTGAGGGACGAACGGGTGAGTGAGGGACGAACGGGTGAGTGAGGGACGAACGGGTGAGTGAGGGACGAACGGGTGAGTGAGGGACGAACGGGTGAGTGAGGGACGAACGGGTGAGTGAGGGACGAACGGGTGAGTGAGGGACGAACGGGTGAGTGAGGGACGAACGGGTGAGTGAGGGACGAACGGGTGAGTGAGGGACGAACGGGTGAGTGAGGGACGAACGGGTGAGTGAGGGACGAACGGGTGAGTGAGGGACGAACGGGTGAGTGAGGGACGAACGGGTGAGTGAGGGACGAACGGGTGAGTGAGGGACGAACGGGTGAGTGAGGGACGAACGGGCGAGTGAGGGACGAACGGGTGAGTGAGGGACGAACGGGTGAGTGAGGGACGAACGGGTGAGTGAGGGACGAACGGGTGAGTGAGGGACGAACGGGTGAGTGAGGGACGAACGGGTGAGTGAGGGACGAACGTTCTGACTACGTTCTTTATCTCTGCTAGTTCTGATTGCGTTCTTTATCTCTGTTAGTTGTTGGAGGATTCAAACATGAATGTAAAGAACATCTCAAAAAAAGATAAGAAAGACAACGAAAGTAAGTTTTGGTTAAGTTAAAGTGCATATACGAGAATTTTCAATTGGTTTCTAAAAATCGGCGGTATCGAACTACGATCGCTACGATCGCTCAATTTTAAAACCGGCGATCGTAGCGATCATATGGAAACCACACGCTCAGCGATCCTGGCGATCGTAGCGATCGTAGCGATCGTGATCGCCAAGATAGAAAATGTTCTATCTCGGCGATCGCAGCGATTATATGGAAACACTGGTTCAGCGATCCTGGCGATCTCAGCGATCGGTATGTACCACAGCGACATTCGGGTATATCTATAAAACACATTACAGTAACAAGATTAAACGGTTCCTTCATTGTATACATCACGCAAATTTAGATGAATCAGTGAAACTAAAGCATTTTATGTAAATATTTTATGTAAATACCTGTAAAAGAATTATCTGTCTTGAAGACGTAGCTGTGTCCGAAGCTGTGGGACGAGAGTGTGAAAAGCTCCAAGCTTTTCTCTCATTCGAAGTATCTGTCGAACCCAAAAACGATATTTCCTTGGCGCAAGTTCGTCCAAACAAACTGGGACGAGATTTAAGGCAGTACTTATAAAATGCAATCCGAACGAGTTCTTTTTACGGGAGGCCTATTATATACGTTCGGCATATGATAAATTCGATGTTTGAAACCGACGTCGATATTTTTTCGAACCTAACTGTGTATTAGATTCGACACATGATAAATTCTACGTTTGAAATAGGCCTTACTGATAAGAGCAACTAGAATAAAAAGCTGTGCTTGCGATAGTAAAAGAAAGTTGTCTTTGTTTACTTCGTCCATGACGATCGGCTACAATCGCTACGATCGCCGGTTTTAAAATTGAGCGGTCGTAGCGATTATATGGAAACATCACGATCGCCGGTTTTAAAATTGAGCGATCGCAGCGATCGTAGCGATCATATGGAAACCAGGCTTTAGACTCGGTAATTCCAAATCTGATTTCAGAATTGAAATCAAGTAAATACGGCGATTTGTTATCTACAGACTATAACTAGAAGTTACTATCGCAGCCTCAAAATCCAAGGCAGTTGTGATATTGTGCAAAATTGCAAAAATAAGTGGTGGGCTTATTGAAGTCAAAGTCCCCATGCGGTTATGGTTTAGGTCATACCAGAGCAGTGAGTTCTATATATATACTGTATATATTTTTATGTAGATATGGGGTAAGACATTCATTATGCGCAGCCAGGGCCCCCTGCACATGCTTCATCTTCCCCTGGCACATTTGCAGATGTCTCACGTCTGCCCCAATCATGTTGACCCCCCTTGTGTTGTAACCGTTCTCAACATCTATTCACAATATGAACATGTGTATATATAAAACAGATGTAAGTTGAACAGTTGCATAAAAATGCAGTTGAACATAAAGATAAAATAGTTTTATAAAATAACATTTTGAAAACTTGCTCACTGATTGGCTAAAAGCCATGTTTATATAACTGTATGTAAACATGGATTTTTCCCGCCATTTTTATAAAATGGACTGCAAGACGAACCTTTGCTCACAAACAGCTAAAATGTCGATAAATTTGTTCAGTGATAAAAAAGAAAAAAAGAAAATTTTTTAAAAAGTATAAAAAAAATTTAAAAAAAATAAAAATATAATAAAAATATAATAAAAATAGAAATAAAAATAAATAAATAAAACAAATAGAAAAACAAGAAGATTGGATGCTTTTCTTCACAGTTAAGAGCGTTTATATACATTTGAGCAGTCGACGACGCTGTCTAGCGTGAGTAAGGAGAATGTATATTTTCATCATTTTAATAAAAGAGTCTTATTACTTATTTCCTCAGTGTTATTTTATAAAAGAAATAGAAAACATCTTTCCGTGTTCCCACACGTTATAGAAATACTCGTGAAAGTTTGGGAGAATTCGAAATAGCGTGGAAACACACTGCCATTTCTCGTTCTCCTAAACTTCTACTCGTGTTTCTATAACTGTATGTAAACACGGAAAATGTTTTCTTTTTCTTAAATATAACATAGTTCTCTGTTATTTAGTATTAAATGTTCTTCCAGATTATTTAAAACAAAATGTTATTCTTGTCTGACGTTTCGGCTTTCTGTACGGAAGCCATCTTCAGAGACGTGAAAGTGTTGACGGTTGTTAATTATGTTGCGTCAGCGGCTGCATGATGACGTGTCTGTCCTCGTGTGTTCTCGTGATGCGCGCGCTTCTGATACTTCAGAAGTCTCGAATATGTTGTCGGAAACTCGCGACAAACGTTAATGGTGTAAATGTTAAGATTAGTGTACCAGCTTTCAAGAAAAGTTCTGTTAAAATAATTAGTTTCGAAATCCAAACACTTTGCCGTTTCCCAATCCACATTGTGCTTGGTTTCCTTGTGGTGGACAGCTATGTTGTTGTCACCTGCTGCTGTACTACGTTTATGTTCTTTAATTCGCGTCACTAGATTCCGGCCTGTTTCTCCAATGTAGGTGGCTGGACAGTCTGCGCATTTCACTTGATAGACAGCTCCTTTCCTGCATTCCGGTGGTGTTGGATCTTTCACTTTCGTTAACATAGTTCGTAAAGTGTTGGTTGGTTTGTGTGCAACGTGGATGTTATATGGTTGGAGGATTCCAGCAAGTGTTTCAGATGTTCCTTTGATATAAGGTATGGTTGCGATGGTTGGTTGGTTGTCCTCTTCGGCACCAGTTGGCGTGGCTATTTTAACTGGTCGGTCAAGCAAACGTTGAACAAATGCATCCTTGTAATTATTTTTATAAAACTTGTTTCAGGTGTTGAAGCTCTTGATGGAAAGCTTCTGCCGAACTGCACACAACACGGGCTCTTTTCACCAAAGTAGTTACAGTAGTAGACTTATGGGAAGATGAATGGTAGGATGAATCATCTAGGCGGCGGTCTGTGTTAGTTGGTTTTCTGTAGACATCTGTACCGAGTTTATTGCCGTTTCTCACAACCACGCAATCAAGAAAGGGAAGCTTTCCGTCTTTCTCGGCTTTCTATTTGACGCAACATAATTAACAACCGTCAACATTTTCACGTCTCTGAAGATGGCTTCCGTACAGAAAGCCGAAACGTCAGACAAGAATAACATTTTTGTTTTAAATAATCTGGAAGAACATTTAATACTAAATAATAATGAACCCGGATTCAAACCATTTGAAGAATAGTTCTCTGTGCTGCGCGGTCTGGGCCCTGGGGACCATGGATGGGAAAAGAAACTCTAGGGGAGGGGGGGGGGGGGGGGGTGTAGAAAAGGCGGGCGAGGGGTTGTTGCGTAACGTATTTCTAGTATCTGTTATTTGCTGTTTCACATTACACAGTTAATCATGTCTGTTGTTTATGATCAGGTACTACTATACGAGAGAAGAATGAGTCAGAAGAATTAGAAAAGCAACGACTCACTATCGAGAATCTGAAACGAGATAGAAGTCATTATCGCGACGAAGCCGAGAAACTAAGGTATAAGACTGTCTGTTATTTTTTATACACATTACGTCATTCTGCATTCTTATTGGGTGATCACTAGAAAATATACTTTCAAATAAGGCTTCCGCGGAAAGACTGAAACTAGTTGTTCAAGGGTTAGTGATAGAGGGGTATCTAGTACGTATTCCTTACAAGGAGGCACAAATAGAAGGCATTGACTGGCAAATCAAGTGAATTAATGAGCAACAAGACGCCCGCTAGGCGTTAACTCGGGCTACTTTAGCCTGCGCGGGGAACTATGATGCAATAGGGTATAACTGCTGAGTCAGCCATTATTGCGACATGCAAGGAAAATAACACAGAAAGACTGCCAAAACCTAGACTCGGTACTACAACAGGTAGCCTGAGTAATAAACCTAAAACAAAGGATTTATACATGGGGAGGTACAGTCTGACATTAATCGCAGATCATTTGTTAACCATTTTGAAGTTTGCCAAGTTTCCAGACTATATCTCCATTGACCATATCTTCATTGACCATATCTTGATTGACCGACTATGATTACATATATAGTGATAGCTTTATTAGCAATCCAAATGCAATCCACTTGCAATCCTTTGTATAACTACAACTTCTATACTAATAAAAATACTGGTAACTGAAAAAAGATATAATAACGATGCCATAATCATTTGGTAAAACTACACTATGGTATGCCCGAGATTATGAGGAAAAATACAGAACTGCACTTTTAAAAGGATGGAGAATGATATATTTGCTCTTATCCACGATATTGTGTGTGAGTATATCTCTCCTTTCTTGTCTGCTATCAACTCAGCAAGTCGGCTGTGATATCGTAAGCATTGCTCTCCCATTCCTCCGGTTGTATAGTGAAAACGAGTGGTGTGAAAGTTCCTTGCTCAATCTCCGTCACTCTTTTGCCATACATACGTTTCTTCTCATTCTCGTGCTTCCTGTAAATTTGTTGGGGAGTGAGATCTTCACTCATGATAAGATTCTGCGTTTGGGTGACAAACCCGGACATCAAAAAAGGCAGATCTTTGTCTTTCCCAAAAGCCCCTTGCATGAACATCTAGCCGCGCTCCAGCATATTTATTTGCTCCCGGGTTTAGAGTCTCTCCATTGACATTCTGTAGAGTGGGTTCAATCTCAACGTCGTTCCATACCACGTTCAAGCCTTCGCGTTTACATATCATTGCGTGATTAGCACACGTCTCCCCACATACACACATCGAAGGGCTGTCGCTGTTACTCCAATCATATCTTAGGTTTAAGGCATCACGGGATTCCCTCTTATTTAAATTGAAGTTCATCTCTGTTTCCCCTTTCTCGCTATTTTCTTGTGTCTGTGACGTAATTCTTTCCACCAGAGGTGCTGTTATCTGTACCGATGCTGCTTACTCTGTGGCTGCTTCTTCGCATGGATTTATGAGTCCTAGACCGGTAATGCTAAGACTTCACGGTCAAGCTCGGTGGTGTTGTGCTCTGTTATGGCTGGTATATAAGGCCATGGATAATGGGTGTCCTTGCGTCATGCCTTCTGACGATTTTAGCTCTTTGCCACCAACGATAAACAATCGCGATGGCAGTCGGTATGTATTCATCGCATAGGTTGCAATGGTGGGGCAGAGCACTCTTATTATGCAGAGCAGCAGCTCTATTCAGGATATTAAAAGCGTTGGAAGCATCGATAAGCAGGACTGCATCTGTGTCATCTGCCTCGAATATATTGCGCATTGCGTGGATTGCTGCCTCGCTACCCGGAGTGAACCACTGGCTTCGATCACATCTTGCTTAACCACTTTCATGACACACTTGCTTATTACTCTTCTGATAACCTCTCCCACACCAATCGTCCAACTGCACCTGCTCCTTTATCTAGCGGAATTAAATGTCTTGCTAATATTGATTCAATTGAAGTTGGATCGCGTTTTCCAGAATATAACCCAGTTAACAAACCTACTATGGTTGAATGGAGAAAAGATAGCGACGGTGGCCCGATAATAATCCAAACATCATGCATTACACAGGCATATAATGAAATAATATCATGGAGAAAAAATGCTTTCCTTGTCCCATATGGGAAAATAGGAACAGAGTTCATCGATCAATTAACGGCGCATTTCTTCAGTTACTTTTTCTTGTGTATCGTCTTCGAGTTGGTTGTCAGACCCATGGGAATTTCTTGTTTGTCGCCTGTCAACCGTTTCATGCAAATTTAGGCTCAAAGTTCCCGAATTTGAATTTGGTGTTATCAACGCTTCGACATTACGATTTTCAGCTTCAATTTCATCTCGACTTTCTCTCGCTGAGTTCGCTACCTCCCTCTCTAATCTAATATCTCCATTACCACCAGTATTCTCCGACAAGTTTCCCCAATGTTTTCTCTAGTCTTGCTTCTTGATCTCTTAGGTTTTGACTTGTCAATCTTAGGTTTGCATAACCTCGTCTCTCCCATGGCTCCTTCATGACATTGATATAGCCTTTTTTCTCTCATTCTCGTTTAGAGGCGGATTCACCGACGAAACCATGATAAGGGCATTCCTTTTGTAATCAAAACAATCTCGGTTCATTTGCTCGGTCCATTTTAACCTTCCTGGCCTTCTTGTCGTGTTAGCTATCGCGCTCGCCGTATTTAAACCGCTCGACATAATAAGTAGTATTTGAAAAACATAAATGTGTCGATAGGAGTGGATGTGATTCAGAAGACAGTGTTACTGGGATCAGCCCGAATCCTCAGAAGAACCCTCACGATCTAAGGCAGCTGGTTGCTGCCCGACGGAGGAGTTTCCAGTGTCTATTTACACTGTGATTATATGACAAAATAATAATAACAGACAGACAGACAGACAGACAGACAGGAGATTTTTTTATGTAACGAGACTATCGATACTGTATCTGAATTGTTTTATGTCGAATACGCTAGATTGTCTCTACAAGGCGCTCATGAAGAATTGGAACAAGTTAGAGAAGATCTTAAGAAGGCGAAAGAACGAGAACCATCCGAGCACATTACGACGCCACCGCGACCGTTACCGAGAACGCGAAACAAAACTGGGTAAGTTCCTACAATTGAGCTCCCCTATCTCCCCTATTTGTTTGTCTGAGTTTTGGTTCTATAAATAGCATTAACGCGCTCCGCTATTGTAAATACGTGGCAAATACATGGATCGCCAATCTCGTTCCCAGAGCCTGCGTTCCCCCTGACCTGCGGGGGGAAACTGAGACTCTGGGATAATCCATCGCCGGAAACAGAAAAACATGGTTCCGGACCTCCGGTTACGAAGAACGCATACGTGACAATAAACCGGGAGGCCTGCGAACAAGCATTTACTTTGCTTTTGGCATAATTTGTCGGACGAGGATATTGATATTTTTCATGCTGCTTTAGGAAAGTCTTTACAAAAACTGAACAAAGGGGATATTGTAATAAAGGAGTATCAATATGAAGCGCTCAAGAGTATAGTCGTCCGAGGAAAAGAACAATTTGGAAGCAATTATAGAATACCCGTCCCCCGTCCACTTTTGAAACCGCACTTACAGGCAGAAATAGAAACCAGGTTGCTCTAAAATCTTTTTAAATATGTGTCGAAGGTTTATATTGTGTGTACTTGTTGATAGTTATCAAATTAAATGTGGTTTTACAATAGAACGAAGCAATTATATATTTGTATATGATGGGGTAGCGAAAGTGGACGGGTATTCTACAATTTAGCGTATACGGACAACGAAAGGTGGAGTATCTTTATATGAGCAGATTGTCAAGCCAAATAATATTCGCCCCTTCCAAAACATTTTGTAAACGCCTGTTCGAACAACATTGTTCTTGTTTGTTTTTATTTAATCCATGACAGAAAAGTGTTAATTATTCCAATTATAGTTAGCCAATCAAAATACTTCCGGCGATGGATTATTCCAGAGTCTCAGTTTCCCCCCGCAGGTCAGGAGGAACGCAGGCTCTGGGAACGAGATTGATGGATCGCGAATCTCAAAAATGTGCGTATTTGGCAACCTCGTACCCAGGGCATTTTGCCTCCACGGTTGAAGGTCGGCGAAAATGGCCCTGCGATGGGCTGGACGATTCCATAATCTTATTGGCCAGTTCTAAAATCAGCTAGAGTATAATTTATTCATCTAAATCCACATGTTAAGAAATTTCCTCGCCTTTCAATTTTACTACAAATAAGAAATATAAGAGCTTGGTTAATAAACGACTTTCACGATCATGCGCAGTAGCAACAAATATTCAAATTTTCATCGTAGGTAAAAACAACTGTTTCAGCTGGAAAGAGCATATTGAAAATAGTAGAAGTGCAAAGTTTGAAAGGAATTGTGTAAAAAAGGAAGAAGTGTTGGCCATTTCAAAAGGGATTTATTAGTGATTTAATAAGGATTTTGGCTTGGCGGGCGGGCGTTGCACGCCAAGCCAAAATCCCTATTAAATCCATAGTGAAGAGCAAAACGTCCAAAGTGTGTAGCTTTCGCCCGATTAGTTTCAAACTTTGCACTTTTACTATTTTTAATATGATCTTTCTAGCTAAAACAGTTGTTTTTAATTACCTCATATGAAAATTTGAAATAAAATTACTATTGCGCATGACCCTGAAACTCGTCTATTGTCAAGAACTGCAGTGGATATCTACTTGTTCGTCCATGATATTTATGAGATAATGATGGATGTATTATGAATTAGTTGGTTTTAGGATGAATGTTTTACATGAACAAGTCTGCAGAGCGTTGCATATTTCTCATCATCATCACATCAACAGAGTAAACAAAGACAAATTACCTAAATTATCATAAATTATCATATCAAAACACCCAGAAATTCTGGGTGTCATGTGACCAGCCAATCCCAGGGCCATTTTCGCCGACCTGGGTACGAGGTTACGTATTTGGTGCATTATGGGATATTTTAGATGAGTAAAATTCTGAACTAGCGCTCCTATGTACCACGATAGTCAAAAAAGGAATGACGGTAAAAACGCATAACACTTAAAAATTAAGTACTTCCAAATGTTATTGACATACTCAATGAAGTCAGTTGACCGAAAAACCAACAGAATCGCCATTGACATTCTACTTCCGGTTGACGAAAAGTAACAATATTCAAGTGTTTATCTTGTTCAAGTTTAACTACAATGTTTCTACGCATGTAACAAGAATCACAGCGCTTTATTAAACATAAATCGTAGAAAACAACAATGAGATCCGTGTATTGACGGGTTTTTTTTCACTCATTAAAAAATGTCTTATATCTCAGTGATTGCTAAGTTTACAACGTTCATTATCATGAGGAGTTATTATACGCACATTTTCAAGTAAATTTGTGGAACAAACTTGAAGATGGAACTAATATTTTAATGAGTGAAAATTCTCTACCCAACACTTGACGTCAGAGACCATCTCATTTACATATCAAACAAACTGAAATATTTCAAAAACGAAGTAAAATTCGGAAAAGGTGTTACTCTATCATTTTACGAGTTCTTTCATATTAGACAAACTTAATATTTGTTGCCAATGTCCTTTAAGGTGACTCGCGATAGTCTATATAATGAGAAATTGCATTTTTTTTGGTTCATTGCATAGCTCTAGCGGTGGTCTTGATTATTGAAACATTTCACACTTGTAGCATTTGTATATATAGAGAGCATTTGTGTATCTAGAGAAATTGTGTTTATGATAAACGGCAGATTTTATGCAAATTAGTTTTCTGGATTTATTGGAAACACGATTTCTCCACTCAGGTAAACGTTGAGGGTATAACACTTTTCAGTAAACAAGACCACCACTAGAGCTATGCAATGAACCACAATGAAGCTCAGATCTGCATTACAAACATTTTTATGCGAAAAATGCAATTTTTCATGATTTAGACTATCAAGCCACCTTAAAGTGTTTTTCCTCAAATTCTGAAATTTGAAAGCCACAAGATGCTATTTTTGTGATATTATCAAAAATATTTGACCTATATGTATGAATTTTCACTGTGATTTCATACAGGTATTATCTGTGCAATGACGAATTGATTTGTTGTTAGACTACTCAAAAAAATATCTAGGGCCTTTGGAAGAGATGTAATTGGACATTTTTCTCCCTTATTTTTGGGAAAGGCTAAAATATACGAAGGCATTGACATATCTCTAAAATAATTAATCATTGCACAGCTCTGGTATTGCATGTACCACATATAAAATTTCAGACCCTTGCCACTTACCTGTTTGGATAAATCACTATTGGCGCGTCCTACAGTTTCGTGCCTTTAAAAATGTTGTGTTCGCGGAAAAGGGTGTGACTGCTAAGCAATTAAAGATATGGACCCAAATCTTTTTCTTTGTAAATGCTATTGGACCATGTTAACTACTTATGTAAAAAAATATGACTATATAAAATTTGTAGTATGATAAATCGTACTCTCAAAATTTTGACTATCGAGCCACCTTAACCAACTCAACTATTCTGGGTGAGAGGCAGGTATTTTCAAATATAACTGTTTCTAAAAATTATTTGTTTGTGATTGTGTTTTAGCGTTATGAAGAAAAGTATTAGTTTCCAGACATTGGATAAGAAACCTTCTAACTTCAAAAAGGACGAAGAGCAAGCGGCAAGGACAATACAAAAACATTGGAGACATCATAATGAACAGGTGAAGATATCATCACTATACTTGACAATTACCATCATCATCGTCGTAGTCATCACCATAGTTACTATCGTTATCGGAAGCACACCGCTGAGGTTTGATATTTAAAGTGCCACTACGATCAAATTTTTTCCTATCGATATTTTTACGTATTTATAAAGCAGAGCTGCTAAATATTACTCGGTCAAAACCGTTTTGCGATTCGATGATTGCAAGTATTATTTTTGACTCCGAATCTGGAGTTATTATGTCCGCCATTAATCGATCATGTTCCTGACCAGCGTAACGAAGTGACGTCGGATTCTCAACGCGAAGACTCCACATGGCTCGCTAATTCTTCAAGTAAATCCATAGTGATCAAGGTCGTTTTTCAAAATTCTTCGTCTGAAAGGCTGGACATTTCATCTACATGTACTTCTCGAAGAAAACAAGAAAACAAGTAATCTCGACTGAAATTCAGGCATAGCATTGAGAATCTGACGTCACAAACAATATTACCTTTTGAAATTGCGCGCTCACTTGGAACACGTTTTTAGTAATGGTGGCCTAAATAGTAGTGATTTCAGAGCTCAAAATACTTACTTCAAAGTACCACTTTTTAGGGTTTTTTTACATCGATGATCACTTTCGACCCTGAAATACTATTCTATGCTAAAGAAAATCTAAAAGACGGGGATGAATTTTCATCGTAGTGCCACTTTAATATCTTAGCTATGCGCTGTGGTCAGACATTGTCGTATGGTAACTGCCTGGAGCACCTTTGACTCAACCTCATTTGATCATCTGTGTCCTTCACAATTCAGCCTCCAGCTGCAAGTAAGGATGATTAGTTTTTAATGTGCATTTATTATTATTCTCATTATCAGCACCATCATAATCACCATTGTTATCAACACCATCAATACCATCATTACCATTATTACTAATCATCATCGTCATCATCATCGTCATCATCATCGTTATCATCATCATCGTTATCATCATCATCACCGTTATCACTATCATCATCACTATCATCATCATCACCATCATCGTCATCACCATCATCATCACCATCATCGTCATCACCATCATCATCATCACCATCATCGTTATCACTATCATCATCACTATCATCATCATCATCATCATCATCACCATAATCATCATCACTATCATCATCATCGTCATCACCATCATCACCATTATCTTCACCATCATTATCACCATCATCACCGTTATCATCGTCATCACCATTATCATCCTGTACACCATCATCACATCATCGACATCATCATGAGCATTGTCACAATCACTATTATCGTCGTCATCGGCTTGCGAGGTCTGGGGACGAGGTCTGAAACTCCATGGGGGATACAACAGACATATGGACTTATCGTACGTATTCCATATACTGTAAGGTCATATCGGACGGGACAGGGAAGAGCAAATACGTTGCCGTATAAATAAGCAAATACATTGACCTCGTACCAGCCCACTGGATGTGGGATTGTTAACACGTTACGATATGTTCGATTATCCGCTCTTTTTAAGAAAAATACGTTCGTTAGCCGGATAATCTGTACGCATATTTTAAACAGATAATTTATCTTTGTTTTAATATATATTGTAGCTTTGGGTGTTGATTATTTCTCAAGAAAACGTTCGTCGAAGACAGCCGAAAGTTCGTGTTTTTGTTTACAAGATGGTATCCGTATTAAAAAAATTATATTTTTGTGCATGTTCGATTATCCACTTTTAAAGAGAACTAAGTTAGCTACCGGATATTGCTGTACGTATGTTGTAAATAGATCATTTAACTTTCCTTTAATATATTTTATAGCTTTTGTGGAGAGTTAGGACCTTTGTTGTTTTGAGTCGGTTACAATCCAATTAACTAGGAGGCTGGTACGAACGTATTTGCTCTTCCCAGTCCCGTCCGATATGACCTTATATGGAATACTATTAGTTACATGTAGTAGTTTTTACTTTATAATGACATTCACTTAGTTTTATAAATAACTTAAGTAACTTTAAGAATTTATCGTTGTAAGAGAATTGAGACTAAAGACTTATTAACCGAGTGCGAGGTCTGTACCGTAAAGTATTTGCCTGAGGTTTTCTTACAGACCGAGCACCAAAGGCGCGAGGTCTGTACGAAAAAACCGAAGGCAAATACTTTACCATACAGACCAAGCAAACGAGGTTAATAAGACATTTATTATATGGCTTTTGGTTCATTTTGTTCTCTGTTTTTAACGTTGTGTTTGTCTTCAGATGTTGCCGTTTACCTTACCTCTGAGCTTGTTGATTTCGCTTCATGTTTACACGCGTTACTGGTCGTTAGGCATTCATTTCCTTCACTTATAGACAAACAGCTTTCAAGAAAAGCAGCACTAATGTTCCAGGACGTGTTATTGTTCGAACTTTTTCATCAAACATACTCAAATCCTCTTTTATTTTCATCTAAATCACCTCAGAAATTTTCCCGCCAAAACTTACCAGTTAAAAAAAAAGGCGCATTGCCCTCTCACAGCGCCGGGAGGACAATACGCTTTTTTCCGGACCTCTCACGAACCAATCAGCGTGCGCCATCTTTCTTAGCCATATAATAATAACTTTTTATTAACCGAGAGCGCGGTCATTACGGGAAAATATCAGATCGAGTGGGTCTTGACAGTACGGACCGAGCTCGTAGGGCGAGGTTAGTACATAAAAGACCGAGGTCTGATATTTTCCCGTAATGACCAAGCGGTCGAGGTTAAAGGAAAATGGCAATAAAAATTAAGTTTATCTTATTTGAAAGAACTTTTAAAATGATATATGAAGACCTTTTACAGATTTTCCATATCGTTCTTGGTTCTGTAAATATTTCACTTCTTTTTAACAAAGAACATTGAACATTCCGCCATCTTGGATATGCATAACCATCCTTGGATATGCGTGACGTCACAACCAGGGTAGAAATGTTTTTTATATCAGCAATTATCGAGTCATTATAGATGCTAAATCGTAGTTGTTTTGGGTGTTGTATACTTTTAAGTGAAGTAGCAATCTATTTGAACGCATTCCACTGATATTTGGGCAATTATTTACAACTTTTAGAATGTTTACCCTGGTTTTGACGTCACTTAATTAGATCTAATTATAAAACAAGATGGCGGATTGCAGATATTTTAGTTCACAGATATTTCAAAAATTAAGGAAGTTACGGAGAAATTTTAAAAGGTCTTCATATATTATTTTAAATGTTCTTTCAAATGATATATATATATATATATAATTATAAAACAAGATGGCGGATTGCAGATATTTTTGTTCACAGATATTTCAAAAATTAAGGAAGTTACGGGGAAATTTTAAAAGGTCTTCATATATTATTTTAAATGTTCTTTCAAATGAGACAAAGAAAATTTGTATTGCCATTTCCCTTTAATAAGAGGTTTATTATATGGCATGGCTTTTTTAAACAACATACTTTACATACGTTTTGAGTGACAGAATCGTCATTTTCAATCTTGTTCTTGTTTTTCTATTGCTTTCATGATAGTAAGACTCTCATTTAGATTGTTCATCGTCCGACTCGTATATGATTTAGTGCTTAATTTACTAAATTCGTTCAATTTTTACTGCTTTTCAAAGTTTCCTATCGTTGTTCGGCTCATTTGTAAACAAAATGGCTGACAAAATCCGTAATCCGGACCGTACGGACCGGCACGTGACGTGTCTCAGCCAATCAGAGCATGCAATTTCACCGGAAATAGCTTGTGCCATATAATAATAATAATAATAATAAAAGACGTATTAGGAGCATTATACAATAGTCTCAATGCTCTTACAACAATATATTCTTAATGTTACTTATAAAACTAATTACAGTTTCATTATAAGATAAAGCCTACTACATATATTACCACTATGAACAAAAAAACTATTAATTTAAAAAAAAGAAAAGACTTAAAACTACTTAAAATATCAATGCTTCTAATTTCCTGTGGTAACGAATTCCACAGTTTTGGTGTGGCAACTGAGAATGTTCTGTCTCCATGAGTCACCGTTTTGGATTTTGGCTCGAGTAGCAGATTTCGGTTAGATGATCTTAAAGGGATATGGCAATAAAAAATATTTTTGCCTTTCTGATAAACAAACGGTCATAGGATGGCAATCCAAGTAAACAAAACGACTCTTGTGCAAAACAACATCACTAATTTCGACAAAAGACATTCCTGTTTTCCGCCATCTTGAATAGTTGTTCGATATGCATGTGACGTCACAAGCAGGGTAAAGTGAAAACTTTAGTCAGCCATAATTTCACGTTTTTAGGTCTAAAACTTGATTTTTGTGGATGTTGTTCTTTCCCAATTGAACTACAATACTTTTAAAAGTATACCACATAAATTCAGGTACCAGAAAGGAAAGTTTCATCATGTTTACCCTGCTTGAGACGTCATGTTAATTAAGGTAAGGTATTAAAACAAGATGGCGGATAACAAGATTATTATTTGTGGAAATTAGTGATGTTGTTTTTCACAAGAGTAGTTTTGTTTACTTGCATTACCCTCGTATGACCGTTTGTTTATCAGAAAGACAAAAATAATTTGTATTGCCGTATCCCTTTAAAGTACGAGTAGGTTTATATTTAGTAAATCAGTAATATAAATATAATAATATTGTATAATGCTCGTAAGACGTCTTTATTATTAACCTTTGGAAATAATTTTACGAAAACTAGTGATCTTGAGAATTAGAAAAGCACTTGTTTCTAGCCAGATTAAGTCTATAATGGGCTCCTCGTATACTTCGTTGAATCACCTAATACAAAGTATACTAACGTGATAAATACTCCCAGATACATGGCAAATTTTTGATCACATGACCAAGCCAGACCAGGCCTTTCTCGTCTCGAAAGGTCTGGAAACGAGCTTGATCACAATTGTCGCTGTCTGTGTTAATATACACACTGCTGTAGTGAATGTGGGAGAGCTTGGAGTATACTGGAGTATACTCAGAATCATTTTTCTGAGGATACGAGCTTGACGATCGTCCATGTATCGTCTGTCTACTCCACGCTCTCCCACATTCACTACAACAGTGTGTATATTAACACATCCAAACCTTACCGATATATAGTGACTCCGCATAGGCAGTACATATACCTTCGCTCTCCATCTGAGTCTCGGTGGCTCAATGGTTAGAGCGTCTCACCGGCAATCAGAAGGTTACAGGTTCGATTCCTGTCCCAGATAATTTTTCTGAGGATACGAGCTTGACGATCGTCCACGTATCGACTGTCACTATCATCACCATCAGTTTCATAGTACATTGTTCCTTTTAGAAAGCTACAAGTCAAGACAAAGATTATTCAATGGTAAGATATCATTTTAATAATTCACAAAAATAGACTAGATTGTTATTATAAACGGGATACTGTTGTTATTATTCAGTGTGATTATTGTCCATTTTTTATGATCTCCATTTTGATTGCCTGATAGCCGACGCAAAACCACTGATCTCGAAAGAAGACTGGATCGAGCAACTATTGTTCAGAAAATGAAGCCGGAAGTCCGCCATTACTAAGGGACCAACTGAGGATCCTATGAGGTTTTTTGTTGGATTATGTACTCTTACCATCGACAAAATAAAATAATTTTACTATAAAGAGGACCAGAAGATATTTTTCAAATGACTGGGTAAAACGATTCATGGCCTACCTACAGATTTACTGCGACTTTGGTCCCTTAGTAATGGCCGCCGTTGGCTCTAATTATCCAGTGAGAGAAGCCTAATGTGAGACGTCAAATTAAGTTCACGATTTTATGCATTTAATGTTAACAAAGAAACTATATTGGCCAGATACTAAACCTATTTCGCAAGCGTCACAGTTTGATTTGCTTGCAAACTCGGAGCTTCTAATGATCTCTCGTTAATTTACATTATGCAAATATGCAAGCTTCAAAATCAGACAATAGAAAGCTCAATCCAGTCCTATTTTTGAGATCAGTGGTATGAGCTTATGGAAAATACTGAGTCAGTGGTTACATACCTGTGACTGGCTACTGGATTACATAAACAGGTTTTTAGTGAGTACACATTGTTATAATATTAGTTGATATACATGTATAATTATCTACTTTTGTAAATACGTATAATTATTGTTGTTATGCTGACCCTCCACTGTAATTCAGTCATATAAAACTGCAATAGTGGTGATTAAACTATTATTTTGTCATATAATCACAGTGTAAATAGACACTGGAAACTCCTCCGTCGGGCAGCAACCAGCTGCCTTAGATCGTGAGGGTTCTTCTGGGGATTCGGGCTGATCCCAGTAACACTGTCTTCTGAATCACATCCACTCCTGTCGACACATGTTTTTCAAATACCCCTTCAGGTTAACGGAGACAGTTCCTAACGCACCTATCACAATAAGCACGATCTTAACCTCCTTTAACTTCCATAGCGCCTTCGTTTCAATCGCCAGGTCCACGTTCTTGTTTACCTTTTCTTGCTCCTTCTCCACTACCCTACTATCTCCTCGGCATGCCACGTCTATTAATTGGCAGCTTCGACCCTTCTTTAATTTCGTATGACCACAATATCAGGTCGATTATGATCAATCCTTTTGTCGGTTTGAATAGAGAAGTCCCACAAGATCTTAATGTCATCACTTTCCATCACTTTCTCTGGATCGTGTTCATACCATTTCTCTTCATGTTCTAATCCGTACTGTTTGCATATGTCCCAATACAGGGCTTTTGCGACTCCGTCATGTCTGCGTTTGTACTCTGTCTGTGCCAGCTTGGAGCATTCACTCAACAGATGGTTAGCTGTTTCGTCTTTCCTTCCACACCAGCGACACAGCGAGTTTCCATGAGTCTTGTCAATTTTAGCCTTGATGGCGTTAGTTCTTAATGACTGACTCTGTGTAGCCATCAACAACCCTTCTGTCTCTTTCTTCAGCTGACCCTTTCTTAACCATGTCCAACTTTCTTCACTGGCTACCTTCTCTGTTTGCCTTAGGAATTGCCCATGCAACTCTTTTGCCTTCAATTCTTCCACTCTTTCCTTCTTCCTCCGCTCCTTGTGCTCTCTAGGACACTCTTCCGTGGTAGTTCTACCTTGAGTCGCTGCTTTCAATATCCTTTCCCGACTCTTATCAACATACTTTGCGAGTCCTAGCTTTGCTTCTTCCACACAGTCTTCCACGGATATAAGTCCGCGTCCTCCCATCTTTCTTGGGAGATAAGTCGAGCCACACTATCTCTGGGATGGAGCGCTCCATACATACTAGAAATACGAATCCGCAATAATCCCCTCGCCCGCCTTTTCTATCCCCCCCCCCCCCCCCCCCACCCGACGCGATTTTCCCCATCCATGGTGCCCAGACCTCGCACGCCGTGGCCGTGTACTTGTGTATTTACTATTTGCAAAAATTCACAATTTGCAAAAGCCCGTTTCGTCGAAGAAATGTTTGAACGTTATCTCGGCCAATATTTAACCGATTTAAACTCTGAAAACAGATTTGGAATTAGCGAATCAACATACATAACATACGTGTTCACTATATTACGAGAACGTGAGTACCCTTCGTAAAAACGGTTTATGTACTTAGAAATTAGTTGGCTATAAGCCAGTCACTTCGTTGTATATTATTTTGAACGTTATCTCGATCAATATTTAACCGTTTTCAATTCTGAAAACAGATTTGGAATTAGCGAGTCAACATACATAACATACGCGTATATACACTTCGTAAAAACCTGTTTATGTAGTTCGTTGTCCGATTCAAACGGATCACCCAAAACGACATAGGAGTTGGACCTACCCACTTTACACTTCACTTGACACCAACAGGCAGACATCGCATCTAACCATAATGTGGAGCAAGGCCTCTCGAGCTCACTTCCCAAAGTAGCGAAGCGATACACAACTTCTTGTATACAGAGGGCTTTAAGAAAAATTAATTAATATTAGAGAGGATAATATATATATATATATATATAAAGGTTTCGTGAGAAATGGATCCCTGCCGCGGCGAGATTATCACCCTCGCTTGCGAGGGGATTAAAAACTTCCTTGTTCTTCGATCCAGTTCCCTTACCTCTTCCTTGGTATTATTATTATTATTATTATAATGATGTATTTTAGTCTTGTATTAATGGTTGCCATGGTGATTTGTGACGTCATCGCACGTCATACTTAATATTGTGACTCTGGTGGTTCGTTTCAGGCTGTAGTCCAGATCCAGTCCCTTCTCCGCGGTCACACCGTGCGAAAGCAACGCATTGGCGAACTGAGTGAGACTCGTGACGAGGAAGTCGATGAACACGAGTTGGAATGGGAGGATGCCGTGACTAGGATCCAGTCTGCCTTGAGAGCGCATCGCGCGAGGCGGAAGTACTCCCTAAATAGCGAGAAGAGCGAAAATGCAAGAAATCATCGGTAATGATTTACGATTGTGTTGTTTGTATATAATAGCGTTCAGTTTGAAGAGCATTGAAAACAAAAATAACTACTATTTAGGTTTAGGTTTAGGATTAGGTTTAGGATTAGGTTTAGGTTTAGGATTAGGTTTAGGATTAGGATTAGGATTAGGATTAGGATTAGGATTAGGTTTAGGATTAGGTTTAGGTTTAGGTTTAGGTTTAGGATTAGGTTTAGGTTTAGGATTAGGATTAGGTTTAGGATTAGGATTAGGATTAGGATTAGGTTTAGGTTTAGGATTAGGTTTAGGTTTAGGTTTAGGATTAGGTTCAGGATTAGGTTCAGGATTAGGTTCAGGATTAGGTTTAGGTGTAGGTTTAGGTTCAGGATTAGGTTCAGGATTAGGTTTAGGATTAGGTTTAGGATTAGGTTTAGGATTAGGTTTAGGATTAGGTTCAGGATTAGGTTCAGGATTAGGGTTAGGATTAGGATTAGGATTAGGGTTAGGTTTAGGATTAGGTTAGGTTTAGGTTTAGGATTAGGTTTAGGTTTAGGATTAGGTTCAGGATTAGGTTCAGGATTAGGTTTAGGATTAGGTTTAGGATTAGGTTCAGGATTAGGTTCAGGATTAGGTTCAGGATTAGGTTCAGGATTAGGTTTAGGATTAGGATTAGGATTAGGTTTAGGATTAGGTTTAGGATTAGGATTAAGATTAGGTTTAGGTTTAGGATTAGGATTAGGATTAGGATTAGGATTAGGTTTAGGATTAGGATTAGGTTTAGGATTAGGATTAGGATTAGGTTTAGGTTTAGGTTTAGGTGTAGGATTAGGATTAGGATTAGGATTAGGTTTAGGATTAGGATTAGGTTTAGGTTTAGGATTAGGATTAGGATTAGATTTAGGATTAGGTTTAGGATTAGGATTAGGTTTAAGTTTAGGATTAAGTTTAGGATTAGGATTAAGTTTAGGATTAGGATTAGGATTAGGATTAGGTTTAGGTTTAGGATTAAGTTTAGGATTAAGTTTAGGATTAGGATTAGGATTTAGGATTAGGGTTAGGATTAAGTTTAGGATTAAGTTTAGGATTAAGTTTAGGATTAAGTTTAGGATTAGGATTAAGTTTAGGATTAAGTTTAGGATTAAGTTTAGGATTAAGTTTAGGATTAGGTTTAGGATTAAGTTTAGGATTAGGTTTAGGATTAGGATAGGATTAGGTTTAGGATTAGGTTTAGGATTAAGTTTAGGATTAAGTTTAGGATTAAGTTTAGGATTAAGTTTAGTTTTAGGTTTAGGATTAGGTTTAGGATTAGATTTAGGATTAGATTTAGGATTAGGTTTAGGATTAAGTTTAGGATTAGGATTAAGTTTAGGATTAAGTTTAGGATTAGGTTTAGGATTAGGATTAGGATTAGGTTTAGGTTTAGGATTAGGTTTAGGATTAGGTTTAGGATTAGGTTTAGGATTAAGTTTAGGATTAAGTTTAGGATTAAGTTTAGGATTAGGTTTAGGATTAGGTTTAGGATTAGGTTTAGGATTAGGTTTAGGATTAGGTTTAGGATTAGGATTAGGATTAAGTTTAGGATTAGGTTTAGGATTAGGATTAGGATTAGGTTTAGGATTAGGTTTAGGATTAGGGTTAGGATTAGGATTAGGATTAGGATTAGGATTAGGTTTAGGAATAGGTTTAGGATTAGGATTAGGATTAGGTTTAGGATTAGGTTTAGGATTAGGTTTAGGTTTAGGATTAGGTTTAGGATTAGGTTTAGGATTAGGTTTAGGATTAGGATTAGGTTTAGGATTAGGATTAGGATTAGGTTTACGGTTAGAATTTCAACTTGAAATCCTAATCCTTTCAAATAAAGCGTGTTTGTCATGGTTTGCCTATATATACGTATGGTTCATTACGTCATCGTTTTTTGTTGTTTTTTTTGGTCATAATTAGTGTGTCGGCTGAATGTATCGCCTTTAACATAAACTATAAACAGCGACTTACATTAGAAAGTGACGATGACCGCCGCTGAGGCCGTTGAAACGTCAGTCACCAAGAACAGTCTTTCTCAAGACTACAACAACCTGGACGATCAACTTCACACATCTAATAAAGCCATATATTGCCCAGTTTTGGGTTGTAATAGTGATTACTAATATAGCGCTGACAAGAAGCTTTATTTCTTTGCATTTCTGCCAACACTGACTGCTTTCAACGGCTTCTATAGCTCAGTCGGTTAGAGCTCTTGGTCTAGGCATCCGCGACGCCTTCAAGTTGCATTTTGTCGCAACTGGTCCCTCATGCGTGCGAATCACTGATCTCAAAAAAAGACTGGATCGAGCAACTATTATTCAGAAAATGAAGCCGGACGTCCGCCATTACTAAGGGACCAACTGAGGATCCTATGAGGTTTTTTGTTGGATTATGTACTCTTACCATCGACAAAATAAATCATTTTACTATAAAGAGGACCAGAAGACATTTTTTAAATTACTGGGTAAAACGATTTCATGTGGCCTACCTACAGATTCACTGCGACTTTGGTCCCTTAGTAATGGCCGCCGTTGGCTCTAATTATCCAGTGAGAGAAGCCTAATATGAGACGTCAAATTAGGTTCAAGATTTTATGCATTTAATGTTAACAAAGAAACTATATTGGCCAGACACTAAACCTATTTCGCGAGCGTCACAGTTTGATTTGCTTGTAAACTCAGAGCTTCTAACGATCTCTTGTCAATTTACATTATGCAAACATGCAAGCTTCAAAATCAGCTCATCAGATACAATAGAAAGCTCAATCCAGTTCTATTTTTGAGATCAGTGGTGCGAATTGCTGACGCCACCAAAACCTATTTTGCCGGTAACCCATGCTAAAATGTTGCATGATGTTGTATTTTATTGCTAAAATCTGCCTCTAAGTAAATAATTAAAAAAAAATTGTAATGCCGAAAATATTTTATCAAAGAAAACGATATTTTTTTTTCTGAAAAAATGACATTACAGATTTTTTTATAATCTGCCTATTCATCGTCCATCCTTGAAGGAAACGCACAAATGACAAACAATGGGAGGTCACCTTGCTTATTTTATAAATACGTGAAGTAATAGGTCATTTTGTAGGAAATTTGCGAGGGGATTAAAAAACTATTTCGACCCTCCTTAAGGTGATTCCTCAGTTTTGCATTACGCACACTTACTGCGCATATCCAATAATCAATGTTTTTATGGCCATTATGCAACACTTTCAATAAATTCCGACCATTTTAGGTCAATGTAATGCCAAATCTAACAATTGCCGCTTATGATACTGGTAGGGAAGAGTTATTAAGAGACTAAATCAATTTTTTTCCGAGAATGGTTACACATGTCTAGCTAGGGCTCCCCTAGGTTTGTAAACTACTTGATAATGCAGGTTTAAGGCCATAGTTCTTAAAGAAGGTCGGTGACCATAATTTGTTCCGTAATAATTATTTTCTTCTACCACTTTTACGTGTTATAACAGAAACTTAGAGAAAAATCATGAATGTTTCTTCAAATAACATGTCAAAGAATATGGGAAACGACCTTTCTTTATCATAATAAACCCTGTTAGCTGTTTCTTTTCCCCTAAAATTTCATGTTTTCTTGTATAAAATTACTAGTTGCGAAAAATAAAAAAATATCTTTGTCAAAAGGTTCAAGAAAAAGTTGTGCAAAGCGGTTTTTACTCAACTCATAAATTGGTCACAATGACGTCACCATACTGAGTAAGAGGTGATCTGCGATATGCCATATCTTCTAAACAAGGTCTGTGACCCCAACTTTTTTTTTGGTTTTAATATAAGTATGTCAATAACTTTAAGACTGGGAAGTTTCAGCAAATTTTTATTTCAGAAAGAATTACTGAGGAATTACCTTAACAGAATCCAAAAGAAAAATATTAATCTATGGATACAAGTATCAGACTATCATACACCTAAATAAAAAAAAAATATTTCAATCCGCCCTAATTGTTTAATATTTTGTAGTCACGATCCAGAAAACGATCATTCGGTTGCCTCAAGCGACGACGACAGAGAACATCACCGAAAGCCGGTTTGGGAAAGTACAACATTTAACAAACCAGACCGACACAGTTCTGGCCAAGAAACGTCCTCTGGTTAGTAATATTCAATGTATTGTCATTCAGATTTGTTTAGATTTGGTGTGATTTTAGTGTGAACTCTTCATGTGAGACTTCATGGAAGAAAACATAACTAGAAATACGTAATTAGAGTGAAGATCAGTCGTGTCAGTCGCCTGCGACTCTGCAAAAAACATCACGGCAATATGCAGTGGCGGAAATTCACCTTTTTCGGTGGTGGGGCAAAGCCTCTTAAATGTCCGACAAGTTTAACAGAAAAATGGACAAATAAAGAAACTAAAAAAGGTTTTTGACACATAAAATGTTTTTAACCTTTTTTGCGCCTGTAGTCGCTGTCGAATACTCTGTTGCAGGACAGGCATTCAATCTTCACTCTTTAGGCTTTTCGACGATTTCGATCGCTATTTCAACGTTTATTGATTTGGTTTGCAGATGTACTATCGTAATAAGTTTATATTTAGTTTAGTTTAGTAGATTTAGCACTCTTATAGCTGAACGGAATACCCCAAACAGGCTAGAAGTCCAATTGATAGGGGTTCCGAGGGCCTACGATTTAAGGACTCGAAAGTCTCGAAAGTCTTACCATTTGCTGGTATTATTGCAAAGGCAGCAATTTCTCCTCAATTATTTTTAAGACCCTGAGTGATAGTCCAACATGTGTTGTAACCACTAGACCACAACAGCTGGTTAAAACTCGATAGGGGTATCTAGTACGTATTCCTTATAAGGAAGCGCAAATAGAAGGCATTGACGAGCAAAGACAGTGAATTAACGAGCAAATAGCTGACACGTTGAACCCTCGTACCAGCCTCCTAGTTAATTGGATTGTAACCGACCCCAAAACAACAAAGGTCCTAACCCTTTGGCAAACGTTTTCTTGAGAAATAAACCACCCCCAAAGCTATAGAATATATCAAAGGAAAGTTAAATTATCTATTTACAACATACGTACAGCTTTATCCCGGTAGCTAACTTAGTTCTCTTTAAAAGCGCGGATAATCGAACATGCCCAAAAACATAATTTTCGCAATACGGATACCATCTTGTAAACAAAAACACGAACTTTCGGCTGTCTTCGACGAACGTTTTCTTGAGAAATAATCAACTCCCAAAGCTACAATATATATTAAAACAAAGATAAATTATCTGTTTACAATATGCGTACAGCTTATCAGGCTAGCGAACGTAGTTTTCTTAAAAAGAGCGGATAATCGAACATATCGTAACGTGTTAACAATCCCACATCCAGTGGGCTGGTACGAGTGCCATGTATTTGCTCGTCAATGCCTTCTATTTGCTCGTCGGTCACTTCCTTATATGGAATACGTACTAGAAGTACATATGTAAAACTCTGGCTCCTCAACTCTAGTTCCAGTTTCCTAGCCGCAAACATCTGCCACGTATGGATGGGTCTGGGTACGATGATCAGCGCGGTATTGCAAACAAGTTAACTTGAGAAATTTATAAGTATTTATAAGTTGCTTCTGTAACATTTTTTCCCATTTTCAATATATTCCTTAAGTATTTCCGAAATTCCGACAAAAAGTGAAAATTTCCGACAAATGAGCGATTTGACGACAGGTGGTGGGGCGGTTGCCCCCCACCCACCATAAATTTCCGCCACTGGCAATATGGCACTATTAAAATTCTCGAAGGATAACATTTTTCACTGATGTAAAATGTCTTATTACATCTGTTGCCAATTAAGATATTGCCGCCACCAGTTTGGTGAGTCATTCTGCTTCGTTCACTATTATGCTCAACAGTATATTTTGTCATTTGTTACTTTCAATAGACTCACTCACTTCAGCATTTAACCAAAATAAATTTATTTAATTTATCATTCGATGACGCCGAAGGAATCCGATAGTGTACCGATTGGTTTCCGAAAGCTAACACCATAGCGAGCGAGTCAAATATTTTAATACCTCCAATAATGAGGAGTGAGTGAGTGAGTTAAATTCTTTATTGCCTCCAAATATGAAGAGTACTAAAGAATAATAGAATAAATAAATATATAAATAAATATACCTTAATAATTAATAAATATACCTAAACTATATACAAATTGTCGTAAATTTATATGTTTAAGTAGTAGATCTAACCAATTACAAATAAATCTAAAGACGAATTCTGTAAGCAGTACGAAATATATCTGGCACTTTGAAGTTCATAAGTCTCATTTAAATTGTTTCTTTCGCTTGAAGTAAAGACTGAATAATCGCCCAATAAAGTCTGAATAAATCTTTGATTATCCAAAGAATTAAAAATTATATTGATGGTAAAAGGAAGATGACTCGCGATCTACAACCACCAATTATCTCTCGCTTGCCGAGTCTGGTTTGAGAATAGCAAAGCATGACGAACTGGTTGATAAATATTTTCTCACACGCGGAGCAATTTCCCGTTAAAGTTCCGGTATTTCCTAGTCTGTTCTTTTGTATGTAAGCCAAAGTACCTGTAGTCTAATCACATCTGTAATCTGTCTTGAATGTGATGGTGAGAAGTTCCACAGTTTATACCACTTACTTATTGCAATTGTGGTAATCGCTTGTTATAATCAGTAAATCATTTTAAATCCTCTCATTTAGCATCAAGATATCTTAATAAGTTAATTGATAAACACGATGACGACGACGACGACGATGATGATGATGACGTTGTTATCGGTGGTTCACGTCAACGTCTTAGAGAAAGACAACAGAGACCTATTAGAACACATGGAGGTAAAAGCAACAGTAAACATAGTAAATTACTTGGTCATCAGATTGCACATAAGTAATCTTCACTCATTATCATAGTCCATGTAGCTCAATAGTTAGAGCATTTCACTAGTCATCAGAAGGTTACAAGTTGTACATATATGTAACCTTCACTCATTATCTTAGTTCATGTAGCTCAATAGTTAGAGCATCTCACTTGTCATCAGAAGGTTACAGTAATTGCACACATATGTAACCTTCACTCGTCATCTTAGTCCATGTAGCTCAATAGTTAGAGCATCTCACTAGTCATCAGAAGGTTACAGGCTGTACACATATGTAACCTTCACTGATCATCTTAGTCCATGTAGCTCAATAGTTAGAGCATCTCACTAGTCACCAGAAGGTTACAGGTTGCACACATATGTAACCTTCACTGATCATCTTAGTCCATGTAGCTCAATAGTTAGAGCATCTCACTAGTCATCAGAAGGTTACAGGTTGTACACATATGTAACCTTTACTCATCATCTTAGTCCATGTAGCTCAATAGTTAGAGCATCTCACTAGTAATCAGAAGGTTACAGGTTGTACACATATGTAACCTTTACTCATCATCTTAGTCCATGTAGCTCAATAGTTAGAGCATCTCACTAGTAATCAGAAGGTTACAGGTTGTACACATCAGCTCAATAGTTAGACAACTATCCAGTTATCAGAAGCGCTATACCATGGATCTCAATGGAATGTAATTGAAGAACGAGTTCATCGTGGAATTTTCATTCAGATCTTTCCTTCGTTTTAGAACCTACATCACTCAAGACACCATTAAATAACACTGAAATGCCAAGCAAGTTAGTTTTAAATATCTCAAACTTTTACATGTTTTCTATCCTCATCAACACCATCGCTACCATAATTTTCATACCACCAACGTCACCATCATTACCACCAAAGCACCATCATTACCATACGTCTCCATCATTACCACCAAGCACCATCATTAGCACCAATGCAACGCCACCATCGTTACCACCAATGTCACCATCATTACCACCAACGTCACCATCATTATCACCAACGTCACCATCATTATCACCAACGTCACCATCATCACCAACGTCACCATCATTACCACCAAGGCACTATCATTATCATAAACGTCACGATCATTACCACCAACGTGACGATCATTACCACCAACGTCACCATCGTTACCACCAAGCAACATCATTATCACCAAGGCACCATCATTACCACCAACGTCACCATCATTACCACCAACGTCACCATCATTACCACCAACGTCACCATCATTACCACCAAGCACCATCATTACCACCAAGGCACCATCATTATCACCAAGTACCATCGTAACTACCAACGTCACCATCATTACCACCAAGGTCACCATAATTACCAACAACGTCACCATAATTACCAACAACGTCACCATCGTTATCACCAAGCACCATCGTTACCACCAACGTCACCATCATTACGATCAATATCACCATCATTACCACCAATATCTTATCAATATCCATCGTTATCATTACCACCAACATTACCATCATTACCACCAATATCACCATCATTACCACCAACATCACCATCATTACCACCATCAATATCACCACCAATATCACCATCATCACCACCAACATCGCCATTATCACCACCAGTACCATTATTATTGCCAGTACCATTATTGTTACCACCTTTATTACCATCAATATCACCATCATTACAATTAATACCACCATCATTTTCACTTTCAGGTTTCGGAAGACATCCCCTACCAGTAAAACCACCAGAAGTCAAAATGGGTTTTCATTCGCAAAGTCGGACTCGCAAAAAAGACGAGAAACAGAAGAGAAGAAAACGCCTTTCTTTGGTCGACAAGATGACAAAGAACAAACAGGTATCACCATTTCTCTCGCTAAATTAGTTATCCCATAGATTGTCTATAGGGCGCGCATTGATCAATAATTCATAACAGCATGGTAGCATTCTACTAGACAATATACAATTATTGGATGAGGCTGAGCATTATATCAAGAATTATCCAGACCGAGATCAATGTTATCTGCCAAGGCTGAGGCAGATAATAATAATAATAATAATAAAAGACGTATTTGGAGCATTATACAATAGTCTCAATGCTCTTACAACAATATATTCTTAATGTTACTTATATGACTAATTACAGTTTCATTTTAAGATAAAGCCTACTACATATATTACCACTATGAACAAAAAACTATTAATTTTAAAAAAGAAACGTGTTAGTGCTGACTTAAAACTACTTAAAATATCAATGCTCAAATATCATATGACGTGTTTGAGAAAAATAAGGTGGTCGAAGTTGATTCGTTGCGGTACGTAACAAGTTCTCCTCAGTATGACGAATCCCGCGAAGAACCAACTAAACACTGAAAAGGATAACGTCGATTGTTCGGAGCAAAATCATGGCGCGTTGTCTACAGCGAGTACAGTTCGATGAGTTTTATTCCAATTAATTACTGTGCAGTAATTAATGTCGTCAGCATACGTAGCGTGCTTCGTTTGCTTGCGTGTGAAGACCAACCGTTTTTGCGCGAGCTTGAAAAACAAACGTTAAAAATCTCGGTATAGACAATCCGGTATTTCACTAAATATTATTTAGAAGGCGAAAAGGATGCTTGGAGTTTCTCAGATTCCAATAGAAGAACACTTTAACAACCACTTTGAGAAGTATCCCGTTCAAAATCGCACAGGAAAAAAATGAAATACGAAATAATTCGCGGAGCACAATTCACTTTCGCGAAGCACGTCCAAACAGTTTCACGTCACGTCAGATAACATTGACTGAGTTTCAAAATGGCCTTCATTCACCTTTAATACGAGTATTTTTGTTGCGAGTATTTTTACAACTTCAACCTAAGATATTCCAGCTATTTAAGTCGCATAGTTTGATATCAAACTAATGTTGCTAATAATACCTATTTTAAAATTACCTTAGATTAATGTGGTCTTGTACAAAATATTTCCAAAATACAAAATTTTCAAAACTACCAAATTATACATTATTAATCATTGCTTTTTCGTTTCCTGATGTTAAATTTTGTATTCGTGCAGTGAAAAGGAGATAAATATAAATAAAGAGTGGTTTTCAGATAATGAGGCGACACAATGGAAAACAATGAAATCAATAGCGCGGAATACAATAGAATACAATAGACAATACGAAGTTATTTCAAAACATTAAACTCGAATTTCTCAAACCGTTATTTTACTAGACATGGGACGCTATGCTACATTCAATATTAGTTGTATAGACATCAAATTGTCAGAATATGATCATTGTGAATAGATCTCAAACTTAAACCTCAAAAATTGAATACATGGTAAATATATGTTTTAGAAAACTCCTTTTTCTCGAATTTTATTTTATTTTTACTTTATCCGAATTTTGGCATTGTTACAAACAAATTAAATTTTTGAGATAAATTTATAATTTTTTGAGGTTGACATGTTGGATATTATATCTATTAGCTTTATATCTATTGTATTTTTCTAGTCTTTACTTTTCTTGCTATTCGGCCCCGAACAAGTGCCCTTTATTACTTTATTAGGGGTCCTTTTTAGGTTACCATGGTAACATAACGTATGAAATTGACGCATTTAGTATCAGCATATGACATCCTATCATTTCCATCCAAAATATGTTTGAAAACACAAACATTACAGAATCTTATTATTTTTGTCCTGTCATCATTACTAACATCTATTTTTGACGTTGATATGACTTGTACATGGTCATTATACCGTAACTGTTCCTGTCACTGATAGTTTTCCATTGTACGGTGTACCAACTGTTTGGATTCTACGGAGCATCGTTGTATGTGTGCAGCTTCAACCTAGTTCTTCTGAATTCCACTCAGTTTTATTCATTTTGTTCTTTCAGTAGAGTTCGGAAGAATGTGGTTTCCAAGCAGTTGATCTATGACTTTATGTATTTTTAATTTCAACGGGAAGGTGCCTCGCATGAGTCCTCGAGTCCCGTTCGCGCTCTTTCCGTTTGAGTATTTTTTGTATTTACATTAATATCTAATAAAATCGATCAAAACACCATAGAGAGTGCAGAAGGGAAAAAAATCAAATACAGAACGGCTGTGGCTCTGGGTGGCAGCAATTGTGTGTTTCTCGATCCTTACCATTTCTGATGATGAGTTATTGATCATAACTAATCTTGGCGTGGTGTAGAAGTGGAGTATTGTGGCCCTCCTGAGCTACAGTTGTTGTGTATTATTATTAAATTAACAGTAATTATTTATTATTATTATTTATAAATATACTTTTAAATTCTGGGTCCGCAGTAATTTGCTATGCTGTTGCGGTCACGCTGTCATTGTTTTATTACTGTATAGTATAATCTATGGGTTGTATCGAAAACTAAGACCCCCGAAAACAAAGACCTAAGACCTACGAAAACTAAGACGCCATCTTAGTTTTAGAATTACGAAAACTAATACCCTTTAACCTTTCATAGAATTTCAACTGGATACACCAGACGACCAGGAATCTGAGTTGAATACCATGGAGTATGGGTGAAATTGCCATTATTCCATACTGCGCTTTCCAATTGTGTATGGAACTTCAATTCTACAGTTTTTCTATGAAGTTTCCTCGTTCAAGATCTGCTGTATGGATGCGTAACTAGTGATTTTTTGAACGAGAGAACTATAGACGTTCCAAAGTGAACAGGGGAAAGCGCAGTAACAACTTCCGCAGTGACTCGCAATGTATTTGCTTCCCCAAACCGCTATTTTGACAACAATTTTGTCCGCTGAAGATTAACCTGTAACCTTCTGATTGCCGGTGAGACGCTCTAACCATAGAAGTTCCATACTCAATTGGAAAGCGCAGTGTGGAATAATGTCACCCATATTCCATGGTATTCAACTCAGATTCCTGGTCGTCTGGTGTATCTGGTTGAAATTCTATGAAAGGTTAAAGGGTCTTAGTTTTCGTAATTCGAAATTATTTCTCTCTAAACCAGGTGTTGACAATACTTCGTCTCTTGATATGCTTTTCTCGCCATCACGGTCCGCGAAACAACCTCTCGATCGTCGACCTGGTAACGAGGAGGAGAACGAAGACGATTTTGTAACTAGCAGCAAGAAAACACAGGAAAAGACCGAAAATAAGGAGAAGAAATGTATGGCAATAGTTGTATTTCTTATAGCTGTTGTTGTTGTTGTTGTTGTTGTTGTTGTTGTTGTTGTTGTTGTTGTTGTTGTTGTTGTTGTTGTTTTACCATCCGCGCTATAATGCACCTGTCAATGTTAAGCCCCAGAGGGGTGGTATCGGGCATATGTGGGGCATTTGATTTTTCATGCAAATTCGGGCAATAAATATCTGTCAAATGTAATCAAATATCCCCACGTGGGGATTACCTTAAAGAGGCAAAATAGGCCTTTCATGATTCCTTTAACAAATGTTCAATAATATAAACGAATTACACTAAGAAAATGGAAACTTTAGACGCCACTTTTCCACCAATAAAAACTGCATAATCGCTACCAAACGCGCTGCTTAGTGTGCAAAATGTCCAAAATTAACACAAGACAATTGGCATAAAAACAAGCTTCAAACAAATATTCAAGAAGCAACAAAGAGGCGTATCTATCGTGCTGTTTGATACCACTGGACAAGAACCCGGGTGTGCGGCCTATTGGGATTGGTGAAGTGCTCCGGCGGATCATAGGCAAGGCGATCATCTTTACCATCAAGCCCCACATCATTGATAGTGCGGGAGATCTGCAACTTTGTGCCGGACAACCTGCAGGCTCTGAGGCCGCAGTTCACGCCATGTCTGAGATTTTTGCGGAAGAAGAGACAGATGCTGTCTTGCTGGTGGATGCTGCTAATGCCTTCAATTCCATCAACCGGAAGGTCATGCTGCATAACATCAAGTACATTTGTCCTGCAATGGCTGTGTACACATACAACTGCTACTCCACAGCATCACGATTGTTTGTGCAAGGGGGTAAAGAAATTTCATCTGCGGAGGGCACTACGCAAGGTGACCCGATAGCCATGCCGTTGTATGCCGTCGCCATTACTCCCTTGTTGCAAATGATCAAGTGGAATGAAGCCCACGATGTACGACACGTTGCCTTCGCTGACGACCTGAGTGGTGCTGGTAAGCTGGTAGACCTACGTTCCTGGTGGGATAACATCGTCGCCCACGGTCCGCGTCTTGGTTACTACCCACGAGCCGATAAGATTGTGAAGCCACATCTGGAAGAGACAGCCAAAGAAATCTTCGCTGGAACTGATGTTTGCATTTCAACCAGTGGACACAAATACCTTGGAGGATACATCGGCTCGGAGGAGGGGAAAGCTGAGTACGTCCGAACTTTGGTTGGGAGGTGGTGCAACCAGCTCCATGTGTTAAGTGAGATTGCGAAATTCCAGCCTCAAGCAGCGTATGCCGCTTTTGTGTCTGGGTTTCGCCATCGGTTTACTTACCACATACGCACAATCTCAGGTATCGAGACGGATATGCAGCAGATCGACAACGTCATCGACACGAAGTTCCTGCCTGCACTCCTCGACCACCGCAGTTTGTCCAGACATGAACGTGGACTGCTTTCGCTGCCTGCTGGACTGGGAGGTCTTGGTATACCCATCTTCTCGGACATTTGCGCAGAAGAAAACGCGAACTCGAAGACCATCTGCCAAGATCTCTCAAACAACATCGTCGTCCAGAACCACACACCAGCACCAAGATGCGGGGAGTCCATTCACCATCGACGCCGTGAGATTGCCAGTCAACGGGAGGCACGCTACAAATCACTGTTACACAACTTGAGATCTAGCATGAACGATGAGCAACTCCGGGAAAACGACATCGCCCAACTGAAAGGATCCTCTAGCTGGTTGACAGCGCTGCCGCTCGCCGATGAAGGGTACGTCCTCACCAAGCGAGAGTTCTACGACGCGATCTACCTGCGCTACCGGTGGCAGTTGAAGCGCCTTCCATCCTATTGCGCTTGTGGTAAATCTTTCACTGTAGACCACGCCTTGTCGTGTCTGAAAGGAGGTTTTATCCACCGTAGACATGATGAGATCCGTGATCTACTTGCAGCTGCCATAAACGATGTTGCATACGACGTGTCAATTGAGCCCGCCCTTGCTCCACTTACTGGTGAAGTACTTCCACCCAGTGCGAATTCGGCTGATGAGGCCAGAGTGGACACAGCTGTAATAGCATCCTATATGGCTTACCAGATACTGAATTGAGCAAGTTACAGCGTATTCAAAATACAGCTGCTAGACTTGTTGCAGGGGTTAAAAAATCGGAGCATATCTCCCCTGCGCTACGTAATCTTCACTGGTTGCCGGTGAGATCACGGATTGTTTTTAAGATACTAATAATTACTTTCAAGGCTTTGCATGGCCAGGCGCCTGTTTATATTACTGATTTGCTAACTAAATATAAACCTACTCGTACTTTGAGATCATCTGAGCAAAATCTGCTACTCGAGCCAAAATCCAAAACGGTGACTCATGGAGACAGAGCATTCTCGGTTGCAGCGCCAAAACTGTGGAATTCATTACCACAGGAAATTAGAAGCTTTGAAATGTTAAGTAATTTTAAGTCTGCAGTTAAGACTTTTCTTTTTTAAAATTAATAGTTATTGTTCATAGTGTTAATATATGTAGTAGGCTTTATCTTATAATGAAACTGTAATTAGCTTTAAAAGCAACTTTCAGAATATATATATTGTTGTAAGAGCATTGAGACTATTGTATAATGCTCCTAATACGTCTTTATTATTATTATTATTCGCTTTGCTTCGAAGTCAAGTTGTGTGCGTCCGTGGCAGCCGCACCTGGAGAAACATTTCCATTCCGTCGACCAGTGACATTCCATTATCTGAATGGAATTCTAATATAAATTAATTATTGTAACTGTTCATTGACTGAGAGAGAGTGTAAATTATTCGTAATTGTTCATATTTATATATTCATTTTATGTAAAATGATTATCTTTGTTGATCCAATGATTAAAAATGTATTAGCTAAAAAAAAAAAAAGGATTTATTATGTGCAAAGATAATTAATAATTGTCCATCCATATTAAACTGTGAACAAAAATATCAACATATTTCATATCATCCTTTGGTGAGATCAAATCGGGCCAAGAATAACGATCAAATTCCCGACGGTGGGGCGTGAAAACACGGCAAATGCCCCACATATGCCCGATGCCACCCCTCTGGGGCTTAACATTGACAGGTGCATAAGCCATACGTAGATGCTGACCATCTGACCTTAAAGTGCCCATAACCTCAAAATGTTTTATTGTCTTGTTTGGAAGAACTTTTAAAATGATAAAGTAACTTCTTTTGAAGATTTTCGTTTCTTTGCTTTTGTGAGATATATCAGTTTGTTTGATATGCAAATGTCTGGAATTTCGTCACACATGCATAATACTTATTGGAGAAATGTGTATATCTCTTTCATTCTCGAACGAAATCCTTTAAAATCAAGAAGTTTGTTGTTGTGGGAGAAACGCACACACGCGTTATTCACACTTTGGTGTTTTTTATTTCATGAACGCAAAGATATATAACATTCTCTGATAACTCATTATGCATGCGTGACGAAATTCCAGACATTTGCATATCAAACAAACTGATATATCTCAAAAAGAAAGCGAAGAAGTGAAAATCTTCAAAAGAAGTTACTTTATCATTTTAAAAGTTCTTCCAAATAAGACAATATCAAATGTTGAGGTTAGGGGCACTTTAAGGCCCCGTTAACACTATACCGGACAAATTTGGATCCGGATAACATTTCGTCCTGTTAGGCCTTTTGTTTACACTGGGACCTGCTATCTGTACGAATTTTGTACCTCAAAAACGAAGGTACAGTTTCTGTACCTGTACGGTTCGCTGGCGTACCGGTATAGTATAAACACTGTAACCGGTACGATTTTCGTACGTTTTCCACATTTTACGATTATAGAAGGATTGGGAACTAGTTTTCAACATGTAAAATGGCGACCAAAATGGTGATACAGTAGTGAAGTTTTTGTTTGGTGTATTTTTATGTAAAGAAAGCAATTATTGAAACAAGCTGTTGCCTTGCTTGCCATGTTTCTTGGCATAACCGGCTTACTGATGAAGCTCCATTTTGTGCAGATGGCATTATGTACGGCATTATGTACCCCCAGAGATGACTTTTCGGTTTTGTAATCCATAATAACATGCAACAGAAGAGATAACTCACCGTCTGTCCAAGTAAAGTTGCTGGTTTGTTGTTCTTTAGATCTCCCCTTCTTCGCCGCCATTTTTAACTTGCGCTCGTGGTTATTTTGCACATGAGCAAAAGGCCAAATCGTCTCGCCTGGGAATATTTATCCGGTACAGTGTAAACGCACACGAAAGAGGATAATAAAGTAAACGGTACAGTGTAAACAGACCTATACCGGTACAACATTGTACCGGGACAAAAATTCGTCCGGTATAGTGTAAACGTGGCCTTAGATGATATGTACCAACAGGCTTACTTATCAGTAATTGCATGTGAGATGAAATTTGGTGCCGCTCCGTTCATAGCCTGCGTGCAGACGTTACTCCGTGGTGCTACTCCGTTCAGAGCATTGTATAAAAGGAAACCAATCCTGAAATCCCCCACGCTTGTTGTGGTTGGTGTTGCTGTTGGTTATATAACTTTATCATATCTATTTTTTTCACAGCTATTTTTTCATGGGGTGGATCAAAAAAGAAGCCATCACAAGACGTAAGTACAAATATTTTATCTACATCAACAAACACCGTCAGAAATTTCCCATATTTGCGAATGAAAACGTCATTTCTCGAGTACAAGAACAGATATACCCAACCTCGTTCCCAGGGCATTTTGCCTGCAGGGAAGGTCGGCGAAAATGGATAGGGTATCTAGTACGTATTCCTTATAAGGAGGCGCAAATAGAAGGCATTGACGAGCAAATAGAGTGAATTAACGAGCAAATAGCTGACACGTTCAAACCTCGTACCAGCCTCCTTGTTAATTGGATTGTAACCGACCCGAAAACAACAAAGGTCCTAACCCTTTGGCAAACGTTTTCTTGAGAAATAAACCACCCCCAAAGCTATAGAATATATCAAAGGAAAGTTAAATTATCTATTTACAACATACGTACAGCTTTATCCTGGTAGTTAACTTAGTTCTCTTTAAAAGCGCGGATAATCGAACATGCCAAAATATAATTTTCCTAATACGGATACCATCTTGTAAACAAAAACACGGCTGTCTTCGACGAACGTTTTCTTGAGAAATAATCAACTCCCAAAGCTACAATATATATTAAAACAAAGATAAATTATCTGTTTGCAATATGCGTGCAGCTTATCCTGCTAGCGAACGTAGTTTTCTTAAAAAGAGTGGATAATCGAACATATCGTAACGTGTTAACAATCCCACATCCAGTGGGCTGGTACGAGTGCCATGTATTTGTTCGTTAATGCCTTCTATTTGCTCTTCGGTCACTTCCTTATATGGAATACGTACTAGAAGGCTGGTCACATGACACCCAGAATTTCTGGGTGTTTAGATATGATAATTTGTGGTCTTTGTTCCATTGCCTTTGTCTACTTTGTTGACCTGAATAATTGAGAAATATTCAATGCTCTTCAGAGTTGTTCATGTCAGCATTCGTCGGCATAAAAGCAGCTAACAAGCTTAATAATCCGCCATACATCCATGGTTATCTCTTACAAAAGGTATGAAGAAGCATATATCCAATTTAGCGAAAGCTATCACTTCTAATTTGCTGTAAAATTTGAAGACATCATTCAGATTTAGATGAATAAATTATACTCGGCTGAATTAATTGAGTTTTATGACAAGCCAATCGCATTATAGAATGGACCAGCCGATCTCAGGGCCATTTTCGCCGACCTTCCGCCGCGGAGGCAAAATGCCCTGGGTACGAGGTTGCAGATATACCGTAAAACTGCTAACATTTCTAAACATAACACTTGAAGGCCTATAATTTCAATATTATATAAGTGCAAATGAATCGAAAATTAAGTTTATCTAATTTGAGTAAACGTGAGGAATAACAACTTACAGCTCTTCCATATTTCACTCAGTTCTTGAGATATTTAGACTTATATATGTGATATTTAAATGAGCAGATCTATGACGTAGCAAGTTGTACACAAGATTAGAAAATCATGTATATCTTTCCAATATTATTAAAAGAAATCACTCAAAACTTTGTAATTGCTACAGCTCATAAAACAAAACATTAAAGACAAGCTTCAAGTGATTTCGTTCAATAATCTTTAAGATATACGTTCAATAATCTTTAAGATTTGTGACGTCAGATTCTCAATGCTACGCCTGAATTTCGGTCGAGGTTATTTGTTTTCTTGTTTTTTTTTCGAGCAGTAGATGAAATATGTCCAGCCTTTCAGACGAAGAATTTGAAAAAACGACCTTGATTTACTTGAAGAATTAGCCACGTGGAGTCTTCGCGTTGAGAATCTGACGTCACTTCGTTACGCTGGTCAAGAGCATGAACGATTAATGGCGGACAGAACAACTCCAGATTCGGAGTAAGAAAAATAATACTTGCCATCGTCGAATCGCAAAACGGTTTCGACCGAGTAATATTTAGCAGCTCTGCTTTATCAATACGTAAAAATATCGATAGGTAAAAATTTGATCGTAGTGGCACTTTAACATTTTTCGTGTTCTGTTTGTTGTAAGAATATTAAACTTATAAATGTTTTCTTATTGAAAACTGTGAAAATAAGGGAAAACTAGATCTTTATGCCCGGGTAGCCGGGTATTTTAACAACTGAACGGTATTTTTGAGCCAGGTTTTTAACACTCGTGAAATGTTAAAATCCCCGCATAGTCCCGGGGGGTCGGGGTCCGTAGTTTCAATTGACTAGTGCATAAATATCTCAAGAAGTAAGTTAAATATGGAAGAGCTGTAAATTGTTATTCCTCATTGTTTTAAGAGTTCTTTCAAACAAGACAAACTTAATTTTCGATTCACTTAAATCAAAGACCTATATTAATAAAGTTTATCCTTATCGTTATGATCTTTTTAAAATATATTCAAATAATAAGGACGATAATTATACATATTTTTAAATCATATTATATCTGTTATATACTTATATCTTTTTTTTTTAATTAATTTTTTTATATAATAATAATCCTACACTTCTCTTATATAGATCGCTAAGTCGCCTCGTAAACAAAAACCATCGGATAAAAAGGAGAATTCGAAACCTACCAGTGTTTGGTCGTCACGGCCATCGGAATCTATCGACGACGACGATGATGATGACGATGTTGTTGTAACGCCAAAGTTGGCGCCACGTAACCAAACCAAAACTGCATCTTTGTTGGATGAACTGTTTTAGTTTTGGCATTTGGCAAAATAACATTTTGAAAATGGTGTGTTCTGATTTGTAGCTAAAAGCTGTGTTTTTATTTAACAACTATAGATTATAAGTTCACTGTTTCTATGAGATGATAGTTAACGCGGGCGAAGCATATGTACTTCTAGTACGTATTCCATATAAGGAAGTGGCCGACGAGCAAATACAAGGCATTGACGAGCAAATACAAGGCATTGACGAGCAAATACATGGCACTCGTACCAGCCCACTGGATGTGGGATTGTTAACACGTTACGATATGTTCGATTATCCGCTCTTTTTAAGAAAACTACATTCGCTAGCCTGATAAGCTGTACGCATATTGTAAACAGATAATTTATCTTTGTTTTAATATATATTGTAGCTTTGGGAGTTGATTATTTCTCAAGAAAACGTTCGTCGAAGACAGCCGAAAGTTCGTGTTTTTGTTTACCAGGTGGTATCCGTATTGCAAAAATTATATTTTTGGGCATGTTCGATTATCCGCGCTTTTAAAGAGAACTAAGTTAGTTACCGGGATAATTTAACTTTCCTTTGATATATTGTATAACTTTGGGGGTGGTTTATTTCTCAAGAAAACGTTTGCCAAAGGGTTAGGACCCTTGTTGTTTCGGGGTCGGTTACAATCCAATTAATTAGGAGGCTGGTACGAGGTTTCAACGTGTCAGCTATTTGCTCGTTAATTCACTCTATTTGCTCGTCAATGCCTTCTATTTGCGCCTCCTTATAAGGAATACGTACTAGATACCCCTATCGGGCGAAGAGAGCTAATATATAATTGTTTTTGTAAAAATTAATCAAAATTTCTATTTAGCAATTAGTCACTGAAGTCGAGGTAAATATAACGATAATCATTGAGACTTAGGTGAATAATTGTTTTAGTATAATTTCAGTCCTGAACAGAATATCCAATTGAGATGTTTCAAACATAGTTTGAACTGTGTTAAATACAGTAAAAACCCGCGTATAAGAACCTAGATTTTAAGAACCTGTTAGGCTAAGATTTTCCATTTAGAACCTGTTTTAGGCTAAAATTTGAAAGCAGCTTCTTATTGTATCAAATAGAGTCAAAACTAAAAATGAAAATGAGCTAGAACCAGACAAATAGTGTATATATGTTTACAGTTGTATACGTCGTTATTTTGTTCCATTGAATTTACACACAGTAAGCTGTAAATTATATACAGTGTAGCTTTAAAGTAATTTGGAGAAAATTTATTCATAATTTATATAAATAATAGACCACACTTACCAAAACCAAGTCGCTTTTTCCATAAATAAGAACCTGTTTAAGAACCTAAACACCATTTATATAAGAACCTTTTTAGGCTAACTTGGAAAAATCTAGGTTCTTATACGCGGGTTTTTACTGTATCACCATGGATAATAAAAAGACTGGATAGGAAACTAGCTGACGTCAGCGTGAAAACCTAGTTGAAAATCGTGATATCACGAAGATGTCACGAGTATGCAGATTTTACTGAGTTTCTCTTTGATTTCTCCATAGTTTCGTATTCTGGTAGCTATATTGAGATTCCCAAAAGTTTCATCGTCTCACAAACCTGCCTAAGCCACGACTAAGTGTTCGAACAACTAAGTTGTTCGTGTTTGTTTCAGCTGTTTTCATTTTGTTGTGAAGAAACTGGCGTCGCAAAAACTACCGTTGTTTTAGTTGAAATTTGCGACGCGTTTTTCACCGTCTAAAGTTGGAAGTTTTCGTCTAAAATGAGTAATGGTAGTCGGATATTCCATAGTAAAGTGGCATTGTTATATTTTTTGGTAGTTTGACTCATTTTTAGTTGTATTATTGCTAAACGTTGCGATTTATGGAGATTTTGTGACATCACGATTTTCAACTAGGTTTTCACGCGATCAACTGGTGCCTTAACCAATCAGCGTGCTGGAAACGTCACACGTGATCTTAGTTTCCTATCCAGTCTTTTTACTATCCATGGTATCACATATCACACAACACCAAGGTGAGAACTTGAAATGTAAAATCTGTTTTCGACTGACTTGATAGTTCACGTAGTAATTCCTTCTTGTTTCTCGTTAGAATATGTTCTACAATCTATGTACAGTATTTATTACGGTATTCGGTCAAACCTACGTCAATCCTATTACTTACTTACAATTACTTGCCAAAAGTTTAAATACAAGCTCAAAAAGTTCAATATTGTGCAAAATTTCATTACAATTTAAGTGTGTCTTACGCACATATGCATCACGCACACCTAATGTGCGTTACGTGTACGTTACGCACATCTGAACTTTTAAGTGTGCGTTACGCACATGTGCGTCACGCACACCTGAACTTTTAGTGTGCGTTACGCGCATGTGCGTCACACTCCTGAACTTTTAAGTGTGCGTTACGCACATGTGCGTCATGCCCACCTGAACTTTTAGTGTGCGTTACGCGCATGTGCGTCACACTCCTGAACTTTCAAGTGTGCGTTACGCATATGTGCGTCACTCCTGGACTTTTAAGTGTGCGTTACGCACATGTGCGTCACTCCTGGACTTTTAAGTGTGCGTTACGCACATGTGCGTCACACTCCTGAACTTTTAAGTGTGCGTTACGCGCATGTGCGTCACACTCCTGAACTTTTAAGTGTGCGTTACGCACATGTGCGTCACACTCCTGAACTTTTAAGAGTGCGTTACGCACATGTGCGTCACACTCCTGGACTTTTAAGTGTGCGTTACGCGCATGTGCGTCACACTCCTGAACTTTTAAGTGTGCGTTACACACCTGGACTTTTAAGTGTCCCGCCGAATTCAGATCGGACAACGGAGGAAACTTCGTCAGTGGCGAAAAAGAGCTTCATGACTGTGTAAAAGCCTCGAAACAACAGACGGTCCACCAGTTCTTGCTAAAGGGCACGAAGTGAATCTTCAACCCACCTGCTGCATCCCACCATGGCGGCGTTTGGGAACGTTGCATTAGAACGGTGAGGAAAGTAATGAATGCTCTTCTGAAGGAACAGATCTTGGATGACGAAGGCCTACTCACCTTGATGAGCGAGGTGGAGTCCATAATCAATGGTAGACCGACAACCAAAGTGTCCGATGATCCCAAGGAAAGCGATGAAGCGCTTACACCAAATCACCTGTTGGCTACTCTGATGTGGTTCAACCTTACCGCCAGGCAAATTCCCGTAAGAAGATTTATATTCGCGACGAAGATCGCGACAGGTCCAGAAAGAATACCTTGGCCGCCGTTGCAACGGAGAGAAAAATGGAATCGCGCAGCAAGGAACTTCGCCGTGGGCGATATTGTCTTGGTTCTACAAGAGAGCTGCCCTCGCATCTACAAGAGAGCTGCCCTCGCAGCTACAAGAGAGCTGCCCGTATGATTTCGTACTCAATACTAGTTATCAACACATTTATCTATATATATATATATATTTATATTTATTCATAGATTTATTGTTTGAGCTAATATACATCGAGTTCGGTACGTGAAGTTCGACGTCTAAACCGGGCCTAAACAGCACTAAAGTACGACAAACCGTTGCATGGAAAGTGATCCCAAAATATTTCTGCCCCTCGCTTGCAAGAGGTTAAAGTGCTTATAAACCCAAAATGGTTTTTGGTGATTCGGATAGAGCATAAAAAGTTAGTCAATAAGTTCTGGATTAGTTTTTGCGTTAAACTTTTAGTTTCGGAGATATAAGGGCTCAAAGTCACAATTTGTGAAAAAAGTAGCGCAGGCCGGGAGAGTGGATCCGAGGAACGTGTTATGTTTCAACGCTACTTTTTTCCAAAAAATGGCACAATTTGCATGTTTGAGCCGTTATATCTCCGAAACTAAAAGTTTAACGCAAAAACTAATCCAGAACTTATTAACTAACTTTTTATGCACTATCCGAATCACCAAAAACCCATTTTGGGTTTATAAGCACTTTAAGTACTATTTAAAACACGAGTAGCAGTGTTTTATCAGGTATATAAAATACCGAGGCGCAGCCGAAGGATTTTATACCTGATAAAACACGTGCTACGAGTGTTTTGAATAGCTTAAAATACTCATTAATATTCAATAGACGATTTGACCAATCGAGATGAAGAAAACATGGAAGTTCAGTTCATCTGGGACTCGAGACAATAAAAGTGAATTACAATGCGTAACTATAATTACAATGTTAACATGAAGAATTTTTGTTGACGTGCAGAAATCAGTTTAGACCTTCAAGTGCTCGAAAGTGAATAACAACATGCCTCCAAAGCGGCGGTTCAGGCCACCGAAGTCTGAACAAGAAGAAAAAGAGATATTGGAAGAGTGTATCCCCTATAAGTCTACACGAAGCTATACAAAGTGGGCTTTCAAGCTCTCAAGAAGTGGTGAAGGTTAACGGAGAGAGGTATCTGGGGAGAAGTTTGTACATGATTGATGCGGGTCATCAACGGCATTTAGGCGAAAGTGGAGCGCTATTCAACTGCTAAATCAAGACGAAGCAAGGTTAGTTAAAAGCGAGTATTTAAAAATGTCAGATGAGTTGATACGCAACATCGTTTCACCAGATACTAGTAGGCGAGCAAACCTGGGCCACTATCGCATGAATGTTGCCCGTTATCTGTGGGTGGTAAGTTCAATGGCAGTGTTTGCCTAAATTCTTTAGTTGTTTCCCCCTGCAATATACTAGACGGGGGACGTGTACCCATTCCGTCGGGCTCTCGGCTAAACTTCACGCCTCATCTCAACACACTTCACTAGATGTTTAGCGGTAATATTAAATAGCCACTCTAATCATAGTCAATCGATCGAGATATGGTCTGGAAACTCGGCAAACTTCAAAGCGACTATAATGAGCTACGTTTTGATGTTGAACCGTACCTTACACCGTGCACATCACGGTTGAGCGATTAAACCCAAACGATTCTATTGGATGATTGCTTCATTATACTAAAATACAATAGGTTCAGTGACCGTGCACAAAATTGCATAAAGACGAACAAAAAGATAGAACAAAGACTTTAGCTGAGTTTCCAGACCATATCTCGATTGACTATGATGTAAACGGCAAACCGCCGCTTTTTCGTTGTGCTCCATGAAGGAAAATGAATCTGTGGAAGAAGAAAGTTGTTTTTATATTGTTGTCAGTGCTTCTGCATGGAGAACTATTTCGGCTGCGTGGATCCTGAACGCGGCCATTGTAATGCTTTCAGGCAATTCCCATCGAAAACGAAGGTTGGTTGAAGAGAGTTCAACTATAAAGGTTAGCAGGATGTCACATATGATTAATAAACGAGAAAAATAATAAGATTAATAAACAAGAAAACATCGCAGGTTCTGGGAAAGACCTGGAAGAAGCAGTACTTGCTTGGACAATATTCTCAGTGGCTTTGTTGTACAAGAGGAATGGAGAGAAAATTTCAGAATGTCAAAAGAGAGCTTCTTCAACTTGTGTAATCAACTCAGGTAGAAAAAAAACACCAACATGCCATTGCGTGCTCCAATTTCAGTTGAAAAGCAGGTATAGCTGTTATCCTGTATTACCTATCAGATAAGGGTAGATACCGAAAGGTGGCAAGCGCCTTTGGAATCATATCTAGAGCTGCTGTTTCCGAACCGTGGCCAAAGCTGTCAAAGATGGTGGCTCGTTTCGGTGTTTCATTGCGCATGCATGTCACAAGACCAATCCCCATTTACCAACCATTTACCCCCATTAACCACGAAAGTTCCCCTGGAACTTCATCGAACACGACTCCGTGTTTTCCTACTTGGTTGCACTGCACGAGCGCTCCGCGTAAAACAAAAGAAGAGAGTCGCTCGCGCGACTATATTCATTTGATTCACAAAAACGTCCTGCAAAGTCGGCGCGGCCGTATAAAAAGTCTGCTGACGTGTAGAATTTCAATTGTGGAAGATCGCTATCTAGCTCATACGCATGTGCAGCAGTAGTTGTCGCGCGCGAGACAACACGTGAAACGCGTGCTATTTCACGGGACTCGATTGTTGTGAGGTTTTGTTTCTGGATGTGCTTATATATCGAACTCAGAATTCACGTTTCTTTAAATAATCTGTGTTGATATGGCCATTGGCTAGCGGTAGTTAATTGGCGGTTATTTCCTCCCGAATATGGTAAACAATGTAGTGCTGCCATGTTTTTGTGATAACTCGTTTTCATATTGTTTATTGAATATTCTTTGATGCGACTTTTAATGTGAGAGATTTAATACAAACCATGGTTAATTCAATACAGATACTCTAACTCGAGTTAAATCATTGGCATTTCATGGATAGTCCTCGTAATAAAATTCAAAAGTTGTGAAAACAAAGTATTTTCGTGGATAAAAAAACGTCAAATACATATACTTTGTCATTCTTTTTTGCTGTTTTGCAAGAATACCATATTCTGAGTTGTGACTCAATACAATTTTTTTTTCTTAGTTTTCCCTTTACCGAAAGTCTGCTCGACTAAAAAAAGACAGTTACGAGCCGACATGAATATGAAAACAAATGTTTGACTTGCGTGAGCACCACACGCGAGAGCCACGAACAGCCACCACGCCATATTTAGTAGCCAACGATACAAAATATTTACAATTCAAATTTACCTCTTTGAATAGCGGAGTGCGTTAATGCTATTTATAGAAACAAACCTCAGACAAACAAAGCAAAATTGACTCTCAAGGGATTCCTAACGACTCTTTTTCTATTGTTTGGAATGCAAGCCATTTATAGCAAACTCAGACAAACATACATACTGACGTCATTATCGCGCGCGCTTCACTATTCCAACCAGGGCGCTTATATATATAAGCGCCCTGATTCCAACCATACATTTATTCTAAAGAAATACCTAATGGTTTCCGTGTTTGGATACTGTGATCCAAACACGTGGGACGTTGATCGAGATATGGTCTGGAAACTCAGCTACAGTCTTTGTTCTATCTAGCTTTTTGTTCGTCTTTATGCAATTTTGCGCACGGTGCACGGTCACTGAACCTATTGTATTTTAGTATAATGAAGCAATCATCCAATAGAATCGTTTGGGTTTAATCGCTCAACCGTGTTGTTTAAATATTAATTTACCTAAAACAAAGGATGTGCACGGTGTAAGGTGCTCATTATAGTCGCTTTGAAGTTTGCCGAGTTTCCAGACCATATCTCGATTGACTATGATAAAAGCGTAAAAACACACGAGCCGCATGGCGAGTGTTTTTTAGCTTTTCGAAAGTAGAGCAACTTTCCAAGTGTTTGGATTACAGTTTATAAAATAACAAGTGAGCTACGCGTGTTCTGATTGGCTAATACCCGTGTTTGGATCAGGTTATCCAAACACGGGAATACTGAGGTCGTGTCACACAAAAAGACATAGTCCACCAAGAGAACATGGAAATTGGAAAAGGTGTAAAATGTTTATTTTACTTCGCGTCGGGCAGCATATTTACGAAGAAACCATTCATTTTCAGTGTTATTGTAGCCAACAAATAATCACCGAACAACACTTCGACAGTGACAGAAAACCACAAAAAAGATTCTGTGTTGTAGAATATGAAGGCTACGCAAACTCGCGACATCACTTTACATCTGCAGCAATCCAACATAAATATAACCGGCATATTTTCGTGCTTAGTAAATCCATCTGGAAATATCTTTTTCATCTTTCTAAGCTAGCATGTTTTCCTGATGTTTTTACCGGCTCTTTGCTAGACCTCCCCTGATTGGTAGTTGATGGTTTTTGGGAGAATTGCAATGTTGATCTAATTATATTAATAACTTTTAGTGATATTTCTGTGGTTATTTTATAAAAGAAATACCTAATGGGTTTCCGTGTTTGGATACTCTGATCCAAACACTTGGGATGTTTTTTACTCGGCTCGTATTTTTTACGCTTTTCTCAAGTCTCGCAACATCCCGCGTGTTTGGATCACGTTATCCAAACACGGAAACCATTAGGTATTTCTTAAATCCAAACACAGAAAAACAATTAGATATTTCTTTTATAAAATAACAGGAGTACGAGCAGCTAAACTTAAGGAATTGTTTGGCGGGAAATTTCCGTGTTTGGATGGCTTAATGCAAAGGCTATTGACCAATCAGAGCCTGCGTAACATATATGTTATAATATTGTTTCACACGGTTTTTTATTTATGCATTCTCAATAACCTTAAACAGCAAATTTTATTTAATTATTTAATTAGTCTACAAAATAAGATGTTGTAATGATAAGTATTCTTGAAATGGTTTAGGCGTCGTCAGCACGAAGGGCTTTCTCGGCAAGAATGGCGTAGTCAGCACGAAGTTCGTCGTCGAAGTTCGTCACCAGTACGAAATTCGTCGTCAGCTCGAAGTTCGTCGTCAGCACGAAGTTCGTCGTCAGCACGAAGTTCGTCGTCAGCACGAAGTTCGTCGTCAGAACGAAGTTCGTCGTTAGCTCGAAGTTCGTCGTTAGCTCAAAGTTCGTCGTTATCTCGAAGCTCGTCGTCAGCTCGAAGTTCGTCGACAGTTCGAAGTTCGTCGTCAGCACGAAGTTCGTCGTCAGCACGAAGTTCGTCGCCAGCACGAAGCTAGTTCGTCGCCAGCAGGCAACTCTTGGATTCATTTGAACTATGATCGCTGTAGAATTAGATGAAAAAGTTTGCTCAAATTGCTGCAAATTGTCTTTCCGAGATTCTAGATTTCAAAATTTTCCGGGGTAGTACCCCCCACCCCCTTAAAATGCGGTCACTAATTACCTGCTTCTCGACTTCAGCCCCCCCCCCCCCCCCCCCTCCCCCCAACTTTTAATCCGTTCCTACGCCTCTGGCGAGGTGTAAACATAGAGAGAGTGGAAGAAAAACCTAAACTATAATTATCATCTTACAGTGTAGTTTTCGTGATAACTAAAAAAATGTTTAGGTTTTTTAAATTTTTTCAAGTAAAAAACTTTTTAAGTAAAATTAACTGACCATAACCAACTGACGTGAATGTAATTAAAACTGTTATCGTGCAGTGTACTTTACTATCTATACTTATATCTATTCTGAGATAAGCAAATTATAAACAATTATTGTGACACGCACGATCAATTCCATGCTTTAGAATAACAGAAGGACATAACTAGAAAAATTCTGATGGTGTGCTAAAAATTTGTTTCCCTCGTTGAAGAGCTGGTGACTGTATATTAGTCGTTTTTAACTGGCAGATTAAGGTATACTTTCAGTCCAGTTCTACAGAGTGATCTTGGGGTATGATGTTGTGAATTTACATAAAGGAGTGCTATAAACGTATTGTACGTGCGCATAGCATGCATGCAGTGTAGAAATACAAATTGAATACTCTAAAATGAGGTTGGTGTACGGGGGGAAGAGTTGTAACGTTTCTGATCTCTCTAAAATTTCGGCAACACACCAACATTTTAGGCTCTAGCCTCTATCACTCCCCAATAATACCATCTCGGCCATATGGCATTATAGCACCACTATAAATATTAAACTATAAAATATAATTATCCTGGAGACTACGCCAAACCAGAAAACTCGCCTGAACATTGCAACCCTTGACAGTTTAATCACATAAGCTTCATACTGATCAACATGAGTGATATTTAAGAAATAGAAAACATTTTCCGTGTTTACATACAGTTATAGAAACACGAGTGGAAGTTTGGGAGAACGAGAAATTAGCGGGAGCGAGTGTTTCCACGCTATTTCGAGTTCTCCCAAACTTTCACGAGTGTTTCTATAACTGCATGTAAACACGGAAAGATGTTTTCTATTTCTTTTATAAAATAACACTGAGGAAATAAGTAATAAGACACTTTTATTAAAATGATGAAAATATACATTCTCCTTACTCACGCTAGGTAACGTCGTCGGCTGCTCAAATGAACATAAACGTGAAGAAAAGCATTCAATCTTCTCGTTTTTCTTCTTTTCTTCGACATTTTAGCTGTTTGTGAGCAAAGGTTCGTCTTACAGTCCATTTTATAAAAATGGCGGGAAAAAACCATGTTTACATACAGTTATATAAACATGGCTTTTAGTCAATCACCGCTTGCGTTTACGAAATGTTATTTTATAAATAAGTGATGTGCTTGTGCATTGTATATAGAAATACAAGTGTAGATCAATGTTTCAAGTGAGAAACCAAATTTTACTTTCGTTTCAGATATCACGAAAAATAAAACTCTTCCACTCTCTCTCTCTGTTTACAGTATTTCTGTTCCTCGGGTAGTATTCAACCTCAATCAGTCGATCGATTAATCAATAATTTATTCACCCACTTAACACAATATAAAACGTTCACGTGTCGTTAGATAAAGGTGGTCTTACACCCAAAAAATATTAATTTTTACTTTTAAGTGTAAGAAAGCATGTGAAAATGTGAGCAACAAAATAGTTTATACTGCTCTAGAGTTGTCATGGAAAATTTTCAGTGTTTCTAATTTGATATTGACAAAAAAGGTTTCGAAGCAGTGATATCTAAACAACTTTAGTGTATTGATATTAAAACTGATATTTTTTCCGGTTCGCTTGAACTTTCCGCAGATATCCTTGTGCCGTCTAGTCCTACGCCTAGCCTTATCCATTTCATTTCGATGTCAGGTTATTCTTTGGATATAAGACATTCGTTTTTGACCGTAGTTTCAATAGGTAGGGCTTCGTGAAGGGGATGAGTTATAACTGATAATTGTATCTCTGTTTACACAATTTTCGGTGCAGGATTATATTTATCTATACGGGAACAAGGACCCATTTCTTCTTCGTCTAGGATTGCCGTTATAACTTTATTCTCGGTGGATACATATTCTGTATACTTTAGACGTGTTTGCTGTATACTTTAGACGTGTTTACGTGGGTATAAAAATTAAGTCTAATATGGCGCAGGACGAATCTGTTAACACTTGTGGTTTACGATTACACGCGGATCGGTTTCGTAATATCTTTATTTCATCCTCAAAACTTTCGACTTGAACTGACCAAAGGATTGATAGTCACGAAGTGATAAGGTTACTCAGTGTTTATAGTTTTTGTTTTTAAGATACTAATAATTACTTTCAAGGCTTTGCATGACCAGGCGCCTGTTTATATTACTGATTTGCTAACTAAATATAAACCTACTCGTGCTTTGAGATCATCTGTCCGAAATCTGCTACTTGAGCCAAAATCCAAAACGGTGACTCATGGAGACAGAACATTCTCGGTTGCAGCACCAAAACTGTGGAATTCATTACCACAGGAAATTAGAAGCTTTGATATGTTAAGTAGTTAAGACTTTTAAGTCAGCACTTAAGACTTTTCTTTTTTAAAATTAATAGTTTTTTGTTCATAGTGCAGGTAATACTGTATACTGCATGTTGTAGGCTTTCCTTATAATGAAACTGTGATTAGTTTTATAAGTAAAATTAAGAATATATTATTGTAAGAGCATTGAGACAATTGCCGGTATAATGCTCCTAAGTCCTGATACGTCTTTTATTATTATTATTATATTATTATTGTTGTTGATATCGTCATGTTGTTGTTTACATTGGAGAAGAAGGTCGATGGGATATAAGCATTGGCGCGCAAATTGGTGGCGCGGGGTTGGAATTCGCGTATACTAGCTTATTATCAGTATCCATAAATACATACCGTATGCATCACCCGGAAAAATAAGACCTATATGGGACATTATGCCTACTGGTTGCCAAAAATGACATAAACCGTAGTCTGATTTTATCAACTGGGTAAATATTTATCAACTGGGTTCAAAGCGGAAGTCGAAAAGCCGGGGACTCCAAATGCACCTTATGCGAGAGATTTCACACTTTAACTCGTTATTCTTACTTTTAAAACAAACTGTTCTTCTACACTTTCGACTCTAGAGACGTGTTTGTTTTACAACTAGGAGTAATCAAAGATTTTGTATACAAATGAAAAAAATACTTATGGCACTCACAACTTTCAAATGCAGCATTTCGATTGCATGGCAAAAGTGTAAAAAGTTTTCAATGCTTTGACGTATAATACCTACAATACTTATTAGTCGTAACAAGTTACTTTAAAATTCGAAAAGCATGTACGAAAAAGTGCAAGAGGCAACGCGAAGGGGGTTTCACCTCCGAGGCCATGAAGCACAATCATTTTCATGGCCACAAAGAAGAAATAATATGAAAGGAATACTAACCTTTTAATGTTTAAATAACATCTTCCCGGATGCCATTCTTTTCAAGATAGTCTCACATCGTTTCGGACGTAATGAAAAACCGTATAAACGACAAAAAGAACTAATTGAATTTTAGTTTTAATCATTCGAATCGATTGACTGTTTCAATCGAACATAAGATTCGCAATCTTTTAGATCGAAAAATATTTCACTCTCTCCAAGGACTGAAATTTTCAATATTTTAAATTAAGAGAGTAAGTGCGTTCGACGCATCGGTTTATAAACATAAAATTATATAGCTAATAAATATATATTTACAGCGTCTTAATTCAAGGAGACAGTATAACCTCAATGTTTTTGATAACGGTGACATCCCGCATGATTTCCGTATGTTATTTTAATATTAGAACTGGTAGAAGTGCATATACTAGATAAAAATAGCCGGGGCGGGAGGCACTTGCTCTTACACAAGTTTCAAACAAAGATCAGTTCAACCATATGCAACTAGTTCCCAGAAACTAGTCGGATATTGACGAAGAAGCTGTGCTATAGCAGCGGTAGTTCTCTCGCACATCTCTTCTACCACAGAAAAGGCCGTAGGAAGATGTTTTAGGTTAGGGTTTCTTAGCCAGTGTAGTTCGCCATATCTGAGAGAATGTTCGGGGCAAGACCCATGGCGGAAAGATATAAGAACGTTTTGTAAAATATTAGAACGTTCTTTTTAATAACTTTATTGCAAATAGTAGTGTTGTAAATCTCTAAAATCTATAACAGAAATATAAAGTATATTTAAATTATTTATAACACAAATATTGTTTTTGAGTTTGAAAATGTTTTAATTTGAAGTCTTGCGTGCGTTGCGTGTTTTATAGCTGTTTGCGTGTTTTCTAGCAGTTTTCTAGCTATTTGCGTGTTTTCTAGCGGTTTATGGCCTGTTCAAAAGGTCCCGCGGTATCAGCTCGCTTAACGAGATCTCAAAATATTGCGTTCATATGGCAGTTTCATCAATCTCGTGCCCAGAGCCGCACTATATTTGTTCAGCAATGGCTTTGTTCGTATGCGCACGAGATTTTTCGGGACGTAATGTTCATATGGGAAAATCTCATCCTGCTTGCCGAGATCTCGGTAGACGCCAAGCACGAAATGAAATTTCAATAGAGAAAAAAGTGTGAGGCAAGTGCCAAGGACCATATATGAACAGGCCCTTACTCAGACATAGTTTGAAGCTACTCTGGCTTTAAAAAGTTTTTTGAGCGTAACTCCATGTATTCGACGCTTTAAAGGAAAATAACTATCCTAATGATTTTCTAAAAAACTGTTTAAAACTCGTACAAACTCTGAGAACGAAAGTTCGGTGATGGGTTTTGCGGTTGTTCCGTATATTCAACGGATTATGGAACCAATTAAAAGAATCTGAGGTAGTTTCAACGTAAAAGTTGCTCAAAAACCTTTCCGGACGTTGGGTCATATTTTTGCGAAACCTAAGGATCGTATTGCGAAGGAACAGAGGAAAGACACTATTTATTCCATTCCGCGTGCAATGACTGTGGTCAGGAGTACATCGGTCAGACTAAACGTCAGTTTTGTACGCGTTTAAAAGAACACCAAAAGGCTGTTTTCTTTTCAAAAAAGGAAAATTCTGTTTTGTCGGAGCACGCGTGCGTAACCTACCATGAGATTGCGTGGAAAAATTCAAAAATTATTACCACTAATCAGCGGTACCATCAGAGACGTTGTCTGGAGGCTTGGTATATCAATAGCGCCCACGCCCCATAACTTTTAAAGTTACGTTAAAAAATTAAGCGATGACGGTGGTTTATTTGCATCTTGTAAACAAATAACGTCATCATCGGTTCTATCAGGGTATAAATAGGGATCCTAACTTTACAACGATCATCCCTGATGAAGACACTAGATTGGAGTGTCGAAACGTTGCGTCATGGACAGTAACTTTTAAAGTGACGTTCAAAAACATTCAAAAGGCCAGAGCGTCAAACTATATGTCTCAGACATCAAGATTAAACTTAGGTGATGATAATATTAACTTTTTATTAACCGCGAGAACGCGGTCATTACGGGAAAATATCAGACCGAGGTCTTGACAGTATGGACCAAGCCCGTAGGGCGAGCACCTCGCATGAAAGACCGAGGTCTGATATCTTCCCGTAATGAATATGGCCACTTTTGGACCTTTCTGCAGAGTGTTCATCCTCTGATTGTTGCTCATTCATGATTTAATTAAAACACTGAAACGAATTTGTATACTTTTTGGCTTTTAAAAAAAAATTGTTATTATTTGTTGTCGTCACAACTCGTAATCCAGAGCGTCTCAGCCAGCGCGCGATTTCACCGGAAGTAAGTTATGCCATATAATATCATAAAGTGACAAATATTATTAAGAATACGTCCAAACATGAGATAGGCATTGCAGTTCATAAATAATATTGTAAAAAATTAGTTCAAATTACTGAATAGTATTGATAATTACTATCTGATAATCAACAAACACCGATGTTAAATTGCCTTTGCAACGAAATTTTCAAGTTGGAGAAAATGGCATTAAAGTAAAGTTTGAGATGTGAAAGTTTCAGGGCGAATAATTAAGGAAAGTATGTTTGTTCAGCGTTTGAAAAACTGGCTTTTGGCTCAAAAAGTTGCGACATTTTTTATTCCACAACTTATGACATCACTAGGATCTACATGAATTATTATTGTTATCGAACAGACTGTTCAAAACACCCTTTAGAAAACTAAACTCTCGTGGGAAAGTGTGCACAAGGGTGTGTAAAATTTATTCATAACGAGTTATTTGTTTTAAAATATACATGGTCGAAGCCGTATCCAACTTAGTCGTCTTATGAGTAATTAAGAATGTACCGTCGATTTTCGACATCTAAAACATATTCGTGAATAGTTCATTTACGAACTTCGAAGTTTCTACCAGAAAATGAACGACAAATCCCTTTATGTTCTCTTAATATACACGCCATTGCGGTAAGAGTTTAGAAAGCAATCAAAATTTGGGGTCTGGGTCGAGTGATGTCATTAGTTGTGCAAGTATGCCAACTATTTTAATGATGTCTCAATTTTTAGGGGGGAAAACAGTCTTCAAACGCTAAATAAACATACTTCCATTTAATTGTTCGTATTAAAACTTTCACAGTCGAAAGAAGCGATACCAAATATTACTTCAATGTTATCATTTCCAATTTGGAAATTTCGTTACATAGGTACTTTAACCATTTCCACAGCAATACATGTATAATCCTGGCTGAGAACTGACTGAAACAGTGTGTAATGAGAAGCTTTCCGGGTCACTATAACGTAAACTTTGCAATTGGTCCACTTTCTCCATCAGTTCCTCCATCATCAATTTGAAAATTGTTTCAACATTACTTGCTTGTTTTGCACTGGTTTCCCAAGCATGGACACTGTACAGATTTGCTAAATACTAGCCAAAAATAAAATTAATTGATATAATTATTGTCAGAAATTTCTCCAGAAATATTTTAAACATTGTGCGCTGCGAATACATATTGGACTGTGCAATGTACATATTATGGATATATTTAATAATACATTATGTTGAATATACACACTGCTGCAGTGAATGTGGGAGACCTTGGAGTAGACAGATGATACACATTGTCAACCTCAAATCCTCAAAAAATGTTTCCCAGACAAGAATCTAATCTGTAACCTTCTGATTGCTGGTGATACAGTAAAGACATAACAAACAACTGAAATTTTAAAATTATTACCCTCCAGTTGGAATTCCTGCTCTTAGCTTTATGAAAATGATAGTATTGGGAAAAATTTTAACTTCACCTCAAATGCTTCTTTTTCCACTTCTCTTTTTTCAGTAAGGTCACTTTTATTTCCAACAAGCAAAATATATGCACTGCTTCTAAAATTGGATGACAACAACAAAATTATAATTTATTATTACATTTATTAGAGTAAACAAATTACATCCACTCATTCACCATCTACTCATTCACCAATTACTCACTCACCCATACATGCATACATCCTGGCCTCTCATTCACCTCATTCATTTGTTTGTTCTTTCATTCATTTGTTCTTTTCTCCTTTCCCCCTCCCTCTCTTCTTCCCATAGTCCCAACCTCCCATCATCCCTCCCTCCAGGCCTCCAACCCATCCTCCCTGCCTCATTCCCATCATTCCTCTTCCCTGTCATCCTCCCATTCTCCTTCCCATCCCATCATCCCGTCGCATCCTCCCATCGCATCCTCCCGTCCCATCCTTCCTCCCCCTCCCACCCTCCGTCATTCCTTCATCTCATCCTCCCTCCCATCTTCTCTTCCATCTTCCCTCCCACTCTCCCTCCTTCATCTCATCCTGCCACTCATCCTCCCTCCCATCCTCCCTCATCCTAACTCACACTCTCCCTCTCATCCTTCCACCCTCCCTCCTTCCTCCCTCTCATCCTTCCTTCCTCTCTCCCATCCTCCTTCCTTCATCTCATCCTCCCTCCTATCCTCCCTCTCATACTCCCTCCCATCCTTCCACCCTTCCTCCTTCCTTCGTCCCATCCATCCTCCCTCCCATCCTCCCTCCTTCCTTCAACTCATCCTCCCTCCCAACCTCCCATCCATCCTCCCTCCTTCCTTCATCTCAACCTCCCTCCCATCCTCTCTCCCATCCTCCTTCCTTCATCTCATCCTCTCATCCAACCTCCCTCCCATCCTCCCTCCCATCCTCCTTCCTCCCTCCCATCCACCCTCTCTCCTTCATCTTATCCTCCCTCCCATCCTCCCTCCATCCTATCCTCCCTCCTATCCTCCCTCCCATCCTCTCGACCAGCATCCCTCCCATCCTCTCGACCAGCATCCCTCCCATCCTACCCCCCATTCATCCCAGCTACCCCCATTCATCCTAACTCTCACCCTCCCTCCCATCCTTCCTTCATCTTATCCTCCATCCCATCCTCCATCTCATCCTCCCTCCTATTCTCCCTCCCATCCTCTTGACCACCATCCCTCCCATCCTCTTGACCACCATCCCTCCCATCCTCTCGACCAGCATCCCTCCCATCCTACCCCCCATTCATCCTCCCACTCATCCTCCCTCTCATCCTCCCTCTCTTCATCTTTCACTCACCCAATCCATATCCATTAATTAAATTGGAAGCAATTCATACCCAACAACTTTGTGAAATGCCCTGATCCAGTAATCCTGCACATGGTTAAATGATTTCTTTGACGTCAAGTCAAACACAATAATTGCTGCATCAGCATTTCTATAATACTGACTTGTCAGTGACTTGAATCTCTCTTCACCAGCAGTATCCCATAAGTCAAGCTGCAAGAAAATATATCAGTCTGATTCCCAAAGTTAAAAATGTTGTTGCTGTGAGACATTTAGTATAACAGTTAAGGAGTATTGTGACTAGTAATACAGAAGATTTGTTGATACTGAAGTAAAGTTCTTGTACATGATTATAAATTAAGATCTCACGTGTACATGTATAATGGGCTTTCCATTTAATAACCGCACCCAATACCCCCCCCCCCCCCTATCGAGGACACATGCTTCAGATTCATGACCCGTGAGGAATTCCAGGCTCTGAAATGTCCACTCCTGAGGAATTCCAGGCCTTTAAATGTCTTCCCCTGAGGAATTCCAGGCCATAAAAGTCTTCCTATGAGGAATTCCAGGCTAGAAAATGTCTACCCTGAGGAATTCCAGGCTAGACAATGTCTTCCCTGAGGAATTCCACTTCCAGGCTAGATAATGTCTTCCCTGAGGAATTCCTGGCTAGAAAATGTCTACCTGAGGAATTCCTGGCCCTGAGGAATTCCAAGGCTCAATATGACCCTACCCTGAAGAATTCCAAGGTCCTCTTCACCTTGCTTCTGGTGATAACTTGTATCATATATAGAGACATATTACAAACTATTTTCTATGCAAGTTGCTCTAACTTATGAAATTCTCATCTACAATGTTATCATTATAATTTCATGCCTTTGAGCAACAGATTTAGTTAAGTAGTCTAAATTATACTGTATAATTTATACTCGTCAAAAGGAAGTAAATAACCTATCAAACATAACCGAACGGTTCACCAATCACCATCGACACTTCAAACCAAACATTTCCAAACCAATCCTAATCCCTATCACAATAATACCTACAGCAGTCATATGATCAACTTACCTGGACAATATTTGAACCAACTTTTAAGCGATATGTCGAGAAACCAACACCGATTGTTGACGATGGTAAAGGGTCGAACTCGCCGAATTGGAATTGTCTCAAAAGGCTTGATTTCCCAACACCTTTGTCACCTAACACAATGATTTTGAACGAATAACTGGCATCATCTTTCCAGTCGTGACACACTGACTCGTTCATATTCATTCACCCCCAGAGTCCATTAAGTCTAAAGTTTCGGCTGCGTTTTTTCTGGGTTTTTTTCTCTACTAAAACTGGTCCGCAATCTCAAAGAGAAAGTGAAAGTAAACGTGTCAATTGCACTGAAACTGTTACTCAAAAATTCTGTAAACCTGCAAACTCGATATAATCCAAAGATAATTGTCGTAATTGTCGCGGGTAATTGTCGCGCGTCGCGGGTAATTGTCGCGGGTAATTGTCGCGGGTAATTGTCGCGCGTAATTTTCGCGCGTAATTTTCGCGGGTAATTGTCGCGTGTAATTGTCGCGCATAATTGTCGCGCGTAATTGTCGCGCGTCGCGGGTTTTTGTAATTTCCTGTTTTTTCTCCGTTTGTTTTTTTTTCTATACATACCTTTTAATTTAATATATTATTATCGATTTGTATATGTAGAACTAACTAGCTTCTGTTTTTAATTAGTAAATTATTCATTTTTTAATTAGTAAATGTATATATTTGAACAAATAATGTAATCCACACGCGGCTAGCGTGTGATTTTAAATAAAGTTTACCTTACCTTACCTTAATGGTTCTTCTTCGCTCGTTGCGGGAAAACGGGGGACGTGAGGATGCAACGGTAAAAGTGGGCAGTTTACCGCGTCATTTTTGACTGTGCGCGTCAACGTTATTTTTTTATAAAAACCGCTGATCAGTTGCGTGTTTGTGGGCACGGACACCCTGTTGAAAGCATAAAAATCAATGTTTGCACTTTATATAGAAACTAGAAAAGTACTCCACAAAAAGCGTTTCCTTGAAAAAAAAATTGAAAAATAAAAAAAGCCGCATCGCCGCGTCAATTCTGGGCCGACCCACTGACCAGAAACAGAATACTTTTTTGGCCTTATGTTCAGTCGTTCGCGCACAGGGCCTACACCGTAAACTTAGCTGTTTGTTTTGACGTCATTTTATCAACTAATGCCCAATATTAACCCTTACCCTAACCATACCTTATGCCCGTACAGATGTCTTTAAGTGTTCTTATTTCGTTCGTGTCACTAGGCTCTGGAACTCTCTCCCATACTCTATACGTGGCAGTAACACCTTGTCGTTTTTTAAGAGGCTACTTTCTCAGCATTATTTCAAACTTTTTCCTGTTGCTTTTAATCCATAGTTTTTGCTGTTTTCGTATATAATTTCGTTATGTCTTACTCTTTTATTTCATATTAATGTTATATGTTATTTGTATTTGTAAAGGGTGACCAATCCTGAGGGAATCTTGAATTCTGTTTTTGGTTTACCCTAATACATTCAATTTTTAGTTGTAATACTGTAATTTATATGTATTATAAATTCTAATAAATAAATAAATAAATAAATAAATAAATAAAACTAACCCTAACCCTAACCATAACCCAAATAAAAACTCTGGTCCTAACCCTGAAATAAAGGAATACTAACCCTACTTTTAAACCCAATATTTCATTCAATGATGTAATATTCTGTGTCCGGTACACGAAGTAAGAGCCATTAACACCTACGTACACTTTACTTACCAATTGTGGAAGTAATATTTAAAGGCCGAGAAAAAGAGTCCGATTTCGAGGCCTTTGAATGACTTCTCAAAATCAATTAGTGTAATCCCTAAGTGGATTATTAATGATACGTGGATGATTTAATTTGGTGCAGAAAATTTATGTCTTCAGTTATTTGAATAACAGCATGCTAGCGTTTTCATTGCGGCCTTAAACTTTCGGTATGTATTCATGCTCGATTAGTTCTTGACGTCATATTCGCAGCACCGGACTGGAAAAAATATTTCTAGTCCTCTGCCCAGTACTTTACTGGCATTTCTAGTGTCATCACGTGGTTCAATTTAGAAGGTCTGATTGAATAATTTGCTCATGAATTATTAATGAGTTTGAGAAGGTTAGGTGCAGGTCTTGCTACAGGGTTTTGCACGCCAGTATTATTGTTACTTGGAATTCAAGTCAAGATAACGCGAGCTGATCTTGATCTGATCACCACACCCTGTTGTCGACCTGCACTTATCACAACAAAAGCTTTTGGTGGAAGTTATTGCACCTTAATCGTTTCTTTGTATAAAGGGAGGGTTGGTGGGATGTTCAATTCCACACGTTCTCGTTACTGCCCTCTAAGCCGTGTCCTGCTCATCCCAACATGCTTGTCATATGATACTCCGATGTCCCCCGCGCTTGCGCAGTTTCCTTCTTGTTATTTAATGAGGTTATGTAATAACCAAGGTACCTTGGTTATTACATAACCTCATTAAAATGTCCTAAGAATCTGATACGTTCGCCAGCTAAACGTAGGTAGTCATATGACACCTGAACAGTGACGTCGTTCCGCTTAGTTGCGTTCGACGAAGCATTCTAATCTTGCATGTTAGGCCATCCGCCGCCGGAAATACAAGCGTCTGCACGCAGGCTAGGGTTACTTAGCCTGCATCGCAGCCCGACTTTCCACCCGGATTCTCACCCGGAGAAATATAAAAAAAATAAATAAATAAATATTTTCTCCGGGTGAGAATCCTGGTTACTGTGCTTTACAGCTAAAATAAATTAAGATAAAAACTTTACCCTTTTTGAATAAATTACCGTTTTGGAATTTGGAATAAATTATGGCATTAGTACTAGCTAGTAAAATGCTGCCTCGGGACTGACACAGCAGCAGTGGATACAGGGACGTAGCCAGGGGGGAGCCGGGGGAGCCGCGGCTCTTTGCTTGTTGAACTAAAACCAAAAATTCAACTAAATATTTTACAGTACATGATTAATTTGTTTACAGATTGCTTGTTCTTCATAAATTCATCACAAAACAAAGTGCTTGTGCTTTACGGGAAAAGTTTACATTAGTCTCGGAATTTAAATTTGTGTTTTGTGTTTTACTGTCAGAATAAATAATGAAAGGCTGGATAAAATATAATTAATTATTAGCACGATGTAAAAGTTAAAAATGAAATTTCTAGCCATCGTCTGGTGGCCTAATTTCGCAAAAAATCATGTTAGAAATTGCTGTAAAATTGAAATTGCTGTAAAAGCACCCCGCGACGCAGGCTATATCTTTTGGGTTGGCTGATTTTGTTTTGATGGAGCGCGGACGCGCGGTTAATTTGTTGGCAACGTGATTTCCAGATACGATTCACATCCATGCAATTTTTACTTTTTCTTGGACTGTAGGGAAGTTGAGGGGTCGGAGAAAAAAAACTGTAACCATTTAATGACCGCCATTTATAGGGGGAATTAGCATATACAGGTATTTCATTGTTCCCCTAATAGACTAGTGGTCTTCAAATAGTTCGACTTTGTCCCGTATGCTTAGGCGGAAGAATTGATGTTTTAACTTTTAAATTATTAGTCATAAAGACCATACCTCAGCTATATTTGTATTTTGCGCAACACGATGTCGAGGCTCGCTGCCTTGACAACAACCATATAAACTGACAAGATGGCGGTCGAAAATCACAGTTTAAACGAAAGAAATGCATTTATCCATCTTGTTTGGTGTGTTTAAGAGCACTTTAAAACGATATAATAATTGTAAAACGTTCAATAATAGTTTCTGGTAAAGCATGGATGAACGACATTGGTGGTTTGCCACGAAACTCCAGGAAACTTTCCGCATTGGAGCACAGGACAGTCCCACAATGTTAGAAGATTTCATGGCAGAGCAAACGACGTTGGAGTATATAAACGATTTTCTAGCAGTAGGAGGCCACACGAAGCTCTTCTTTTACTGTCCAAAGCCTGGCATGGACACTCTTGCTCCCAGGCATATGTTTGTCACCAATACAACTGCGAAACTTCGTGAAGTTTTGAACGAAGAGGCTATTTGCTTGTATTTTCTTCGCTCCGACGCCGAGCACGTTATCGACTCGAATCGCGTGGAAAAGGAGGTATTTTGCGGTGAGATAAAGGAGGGCCCTCTAATGACACTTAGCCTGCTCGTAAACGATGTGTTTGCTCCCATTTTACGCGCTCAGAAAAACTGGGGTTGCAACGAGGAAAGTGTTGTTCAGTTTTTCGTCCAGTATGAAAAGCTATCTTCAACGTTGAACGAGTATGCAACTGCGTCTGTGGCACCTCAGCCGATCTTAAAGCGAGCCGAGATGCAAGTCAGTAATGATTTCAAGCAAAACAGGGCCGCAGCGATTAACCCAATGGTGTTATCTGAGTACGAGGCACTGGTTACTGATTGGACTCACACCATTGAAGGGATTCTGTGCGATGGGTCAGACGACAGGTACATATTTGAAGGAAAATTTCGAGGGTAGGAATATATACATTTTAAGCTTGCATTTTTCGCAACTGGTTCCGGTTTGGTCTTAGTATATATTCCTACACTCGAAATTTTCCTTCACCATAAATCCTTAGAACATGTAGTTTAATCGAGAGAAATGCCAAATATTACTTGTAATATACCCAGAATCTTATCACGGCATTACCACCACTATATATACAGAACTCGTGACTAGGCTCTCGGCAACGTCCTCCGTAGCTCAGTAGTCAGAGCACTGCACTAGCATCGCAGGGTCGCGGGTTCAATTCCAGCCAAGGCCTTGAGGTTGCATTTTTCGCAACTGGTCCCAGTTTGGTCTTAAAATGTATATATTCCTACACTCTAAATTTTCCTTCACCATAAATCCTTAGAACATGTAGTTTAATCAGTGAAATGCCAAATATTACTTGTAATATACCCACAATCTTATCCCGGCATTACCACCACTATATATACAGAACTCATGACTAGGCTCTCGGCAACGGCCTCCGTAGCTCAGTGGTCAGAGCACTGCACTAGCATCGCAGGTTCAATTCCAGCCAGAAGGCCTTGAGGTTGCATTTTTCGCAACTGGTCCCGGTTTGGTCTTAAAATGTATATATTCCTACACTCTAAATTTTCCTTCACCATAAATCCTTAGAACATGTAATTTAATCGAATGAAATGCCAAATATTACTTGTAAGGTACATCTTTATATTGATATCTTATTATATTTATATCGATATTGTTTATGCAGCATCAAATATCATTTGGGTTTATCTAGTTAACATTTAGGGCTTTAAAAAATCACTCTAAATTGTATTGTACATGCAACAAGCGGGTGTGGTAATGTGACGTTACATATACGGGCATGTTACATTATACGGGTATGTTACGTATACGGGCTCGGGATGCGAAACAGGGTGGTAACGTGAGGTTACATATACAGGTTCTTTGCTTGAGTACGTACCCATATATGTACCCTGTAGTTGAAACAGGGTGGCAATGTGATGTTACATATACGGACATGTTACATAAACGGGCTTGCTCGATTTAAAAAGGGATAGATTTAAAACTAGAAATAAGCTAATAAAGATAGAAATAAGCACACTTATGCGAAGTTTGGAAAACAAACTGTACTAACGAATTAGAGAAACTTTCCAACAGGGATTTCAAGGGCACCCGGCATGACATGGGTTAAAGTCCAAAAGTGTAATGCATTATTGAGCACGTGTGTTTCACGTGTATTTCATGTTTCAATTTCTTCAGTTTATGTCCTCTCTGAATCCCTGGGTTATATGGGATACTTTTGACCAGACAATGTCGTTAAACTAACAAATAATGTGCCAAAAAACTATGAATTATCATCGGATATATCGATGATATACTGTATAGTCTAGGTGTGTGAAGTTGATCATCCAGGTTATTGCATAATAGTCTTGAGAAAGACTGTTGTTGGTGACTGACGTTTCGTTATATAGTCTTTATTTTCAAATAGTGTCTTTTGAAGCACTAGCTAGCTTTAAGTTCTGAAGACGACATCACGGATGGATCGAGTTTCGTGCTAAATACTATATGCTATATATATATATGTATACATACCGGTATACCATAATATTCACTCCCTGAAACACAAAGTATATACTTATTAATAGCTATTTGGAAATATTCTTGCCTTCATTATAATTATAGGGAAAATGAGGGATGAATGGGAACACGTCTAATCTCATGTTGTAACCCCTAGCCCATATATGTAACACGCCCGTATATGTAACATGCCCGTATATGTAACATCACGTTACCACCCCATATGCATGCAACAACACTGAGACACTGATCAGCACTTGTGATGTTGGTCTTACACATAGATTGTTGCATGGAAAGATTGACATTATCTACTACTAAGTGTGAGGTCTGTAGTTCCTGTATGAAAGACAATATTTGTGGTCTATCTATCATGCGGAATGCATCCGAGACAGATTTCCCAACACGCTGCCAGGAATCTCTTATATCATCTGATTAGTATCTCTAACAACACAGTCAATGTAGTTGATTGGTCTTCTGCCTCTTGTCGGACATGGCAGCTTGATGAAGCAGAAGATGACTTGAAATCATTGTGGTACAGCTGCTTTTATATTATTATTTAATATCTATCTATTTCAGGGCATTAGATGGAACGCATGGACCATTGACTGAATCACACTTGTGGCATCGACGGCAAAAACACTTGATTGGAATAACAGAACAACTAAAAACCAAGGAATGTAAAGGAGTTATTGGCATCCTGATAACTGGAAAGTCAAAACTGTTGAAAAAATGGAAAGTCATTGATTCTAGGTATAGACTATCAGGAGTCACTATATAAGCAGTCGAGTTTCGAAATAATATGGTATACAGTGTATATACTTATATAGGCCAACTATATTAGGACACTATTAACTTTTGATTGCTGGACCACTCTAACCATCGAGCTAGTGAGACTTACCAGTAATTATCAGAAGGTTACCGCAACCAGTACATCATTGTAAGCTTCGCTCTCCATCTGAGTCTCAGTTACTCAATGGTTATAGAGTGTCTGACACCAGCAATCAGAAGGTTACAGGGTTACAACACCAGCGTTGTTTCAACAGGGTTGTTTCAGCGAATCCGTTGTTTCAGTGTGTTAATATATATAAAAAGAGATCGCCAATTGACGTTATTGGATGATTGGTGCCAACCAAAAGGGGGATACCACCCCTGAGTAGAGATAACCATGGCAACCCTGCCACAGCCAACCTCCAGGCACCAGTCACACTGTCAAAGCAGTGGAATTTATACTTACCTTGCATTTCCTTAGGTGTGGGAGGGTGGGACAACAAAGCGCTAGAGCATGTGCTTCCAAAATATCCACCAAATGATAGCACGCGCAAAACCAGTCAAGCTCACACCACTCTGACAAGTGCTGCGATCCCTTCACATATTTAATTGAGTGACCGCTGACTAGCATTGACTCCTTTTTTACCTTGCCTAAATTACATTTAGCCACATTATATATATATATATATATATAGTTACCAGAGATTTACCTGGCGGAAATCTTAAACGTAAAATGAATATTAGAGCCCAGCTCAAAATTCGAATGTGGAGAGCCATCTCATAACAAACATGGAACAAACAAGAAACAAATTCTAAAGAAATTTTACTGACGTTTCGTTGCCAACGCGCAACATTTTTACAGTGTTATCAAAGCAGAGTCAAAACAAAGCGGCGCGGAACGGAACTGACGTTTCCGTTGAGGCAAGGTTTAAATTTAGATATAAGCAAATTTTCTCTGATAAGTAATTCAAACGTTGAATGACACGAGGAAAGAACAGAAAAGTCATCAAAAGAAATGGGAGTTTCGTTAGAGTGACATCGAATGTTTGAAAGTGAAGGCTGAGACAGTTTCTTGCTCGTTAAAACTTTTTTAAAGCTTTTTCGTAATTCGACTCACTTTATTGGTTTCTCACACATTCAGTTTAGGAAACTTTTATCTTTTGCAGTCAAGAATTGTCATTTTCTTTTCAATGGTGTTCTTTATGAACAAATCGGTGGCGTTCCGCTATTTGCTAATATTTTTTATCTAGTTTTCACGAAGGTGGTTGGTTGGAAAACTGTCCTCCTGAGTGCAAACCCTTGTTTTATCCACTGATGGTTTTATTGTAGATATGTTGATGACTGTTTTATTGTATTTCGTTCCCAAAATCATGTTAAACCGTTCTTAGATTATCTTTATTATTCATGTCATAGTAATATCAAGTTTACTAGTGAGGTAGAAGTAAACAGATCGTACCGATGGCTTTCCCACTTCCGTATATCGTAAGCCTACATTTTTTATCCTTTATCTTTTAAACGTGGGCTGATATACACGTTGCTTGATCCTTATTTTAAGATTTGCACATCCTATCAAATTTTTCACTCGGAGCATGTCAAGTTTCTTTCCGTTTACATACCAGATTCCCAAGTTACTGAGATCGCATGGTGTCTATCAATATAAGTGTCAATGCTGGGGAGCATTGTATTTTGGCCAAACGCGCCGTCATTTACACACGCGCATCTCGGAACACATGGGAGTCTCGGCTTTAATGGGCAAGAAACTGTTTCAGTTAACGAAACTTGCCACCCCATTTCTTATGATGACTTTTCTGTTCTTTCTTCGTGCATTCAACGTTTGAATTCAACGCCAACGGAAACGTTAGTGCCGTTCCGCGTTCTTTGTTTTGACTCTGCTTTCATTGGCTTATTAACACTGTAAATATGTTTAAATAATTGTTTTCACATCTTGTATTTCACTTTGAGAATGTTGCGCGTTGGCAACGAAACGTCAGTAAAATTTCTTTAAAATTTGTTTCTTGTTTGTTTCATGTTTGTTATGAGGTGGCTCTCCACATTCGAATTTTGAGCTGGGCTTATACAGTTTATATATATATATATATGGAAGGCCGGAAGGCCTTGAAGTTGCATTTTTCGCAACTGGTCCCGGTTTGGTCTTAAAATGTATGTATTCCAACACTCGAAATTTTCCTTCACCATAAATCCTTTCAACATGTAGTTTGATCGAGTGAAATGCCAAATATTACCTATATAAATATAGGTATATATAAATACAGTACAATCTACCGACACCGCACGTGTTTCGCTGTTCCACAGCTCATCAGTGTAGCTCGGTACAATCTAGATATGGCATGAGAACTATTTATACCCAAGCGATTGCCGGTGACAACCGCTTGTGGGACAATAGCAGTCATGCGCACATCCAGAGAGCGTGAAGCGGTATAGGGCCAGAGTGCCAAACCAAGACCAGTTGCGAAAAATGCAACTTCAAGGCCTTCCTGCTGGAATTGAACCCGCGACCCTGCGATGCTAGCGCATCGGTTCAATTCCAGCCGGAAGGCCTTGAAGTTGCATTTTTCGCAACTGGTCCCGGTTTGGTCTTAAAATGTATATATTCCAACACTCGAAATTTTCCTTCACCGTAAATTCTTGGGGCGTGTGGTTTCATCGAGTGAAATGCCAAATATTACTTGTAATACACGCAGAATCGTATCCCGGCATTACCACCACTATATATACAGAACTCGTGACTGTTGTATATCATTAACAAACTGTTAAACCATAAAACATTTTGGCATTCATCTATTCACGTCATGTAGCCAATCTGTCAGGAATATTGTATTTGGGGTGATAGCTGGTACGTACTACTTTATGTTGAAAGTTAAACTTTGTATGTTTTGTTCTTTAATAGTATTACAGATGCTTTTAATGAAACAAAGGATAAGGTAAAGTATCTTGATTCACTGAAGAGATACTTTGAACAGTTGTATTTGTCAAACATGACGGTATCGATGTTGTGTAACACCGTATTACCTGGTCTCATGTCTACTGTACGTCAAATGGATGCCATATCAAGATATTATGCTAGAACAGGTTATCTGGGACTCTTATTTACAAAGGTGAGAAATGAAAACTACATGCAGCAGCTTCTCAACTATTAAATTGTGTTTAGGGAGAACAAATACAGTAAAATAATGTAAAATCTAATTTGTTAATTAAGCTAAGAACTATTAACATGACCACAATCATCACCAGCTGTTGTGATCTAGTGGTAATACCACACATGTCTATGAGCTGGGAGACACAGGTAAATCCTCATGGGTTGGACCACCACTCCATGTCTTAAAAATAATTGAGGAGAAAGTGCTGCTTTTGCAATTCAGCAAATGGTAAGACTTTCGGGTCTTCTCGGATAACGACCTCAAATTGTAGGCTCTGTTGGGGTATTCTGTTCACCTAAAAGAGTGATAAATCTAATAAACTAAAAAACTAAACTAAACTAAATAGTAATTATCTTCTCCCAGGTTACCAATCAGCTTGTTGTAGCTTCGAGGCAGTTCGTAAATGCATCGATCACATGTGGCGAGGAAGATCGTCTTTGGTCATGCGTCGAACAAGAAGTCAACAGCATGGATGGTTGTGCCTCAGCGCCAGCAACGTTTGTGAAAACTAAATTAGGAAAAAAGAAACAGGTATAGAACATTAGATTTAACAATAAACGTTTCTTCTGATTAGCTAGCTGTTGTGTGTGTGTTCCATGTCTCGATGGAGCAAGGGAGTTTGAATATGTGATGAAAAACTCCTCCCCGTACACACGTATAAAAACGCACAGTCTGTTTCTACCTGTGTACTGCCTAAAACATCGTTGATATCGGCAGGGTTGAGCTGGCCAGCTTGAACAGGGTTATCAACAGGCCTGTTCATGGATGTTGGAACAGTATTGTTCATGGCTGATGATCGAACAGGCTTGAACAGTGTTGAACAACATTGTTCATACGTGATACAACGTTGTTACAACAGCCATGAACTTGGTTGTTCTACCAAGCTGGTTTTTGCATGTTCTAACATGCATGAACTACTGCTGTCGATTCAACAAGCCTGTCACAACATGTTGAAACATGCTTGAACAGTGCTGTTATTTTAACAGTCCTGATCTATCATGTTGACAATGCTGTTACAGGCATGTTGAACCAACAACCTTGTTACAACCTGTGAGATTTTTACGTGTGTATGTTTCAAATATTACATGATAAAATGAGTTATTTTTCTAGGTTGGTGGTGAGGTGGTGCTTGGTACGAATGAGGACAACTTTCACGCTCGACTCAACTCCTGTCTGCTGCTTCAGAAGCAGTATCGTGATATGATCAGAACTTTGCGCGACAACTTTGGAGCATCGCATTCGATGACCCAGGTCGCCAGCAGTGTCACGCCTGTTCTTAATACGTCTAAAAAGTCAATTCTACTGAGCGCTGCCAACACTTTGACCACCAATCCCAGTACTGCAAGACTGCCCTCGCATTTGTCCACTCAAGGTATTTTCATTGATTCGATGCTGATTGGGACAATGTTGATTGGTATTTTGATTCAATGTTGATTGGACAGTTCATATGTTAATTTTGAAGCTATATCATTTATAGACCATATTTGGCAATTTAACAAACATATTTGGCAATAAATTACCTGTCCTTAACAACCGGTTGTTGATTTAAGAAATAAAAAACGTGTCGCGTGTGATTATCGAGTTATAATGGCACGAGAGATGCGTGCAAAACACGAGGCGATAGCCGAGTGTTTTACTAGCTTCTCGAGTGCCATTATAACTCGATAATCACACAAGACAAAGTTTTTTATTATTAACAATAAAGCCATGAAAAATGTAGATTTACCTGTTATAAGAGGCGTTGTTATGTGCGTTGCTAGGAAGCCTTTATTGATTTTAGCGATGAAAATACACTAAACGTTGCATTTAAAACGTATCCAGGTATTCTTTGACTTCCCTTTGTGATTTAAACTACTTAAAATCCGTCAAAAACGACAAAATCTACGCGAAGAATCACGTCAGCTTAAGCTTTATTGAGTTATAATGCACGGTTTTTGAGCTCAGTAACCAATCAGATAGCGTGTTCTCACTCATTTACTTCCGGTTATTTTATAATTCTTATTTAGGTCATGTGAAGTTCCGAGATTCTGATAGCACGAGCACCCAGGCAGTAGCCGGTGTTTCCCTAGCAGACGAAGAAACCATCTTCAATGGCATGGAGTTGTTATGCACTCGAGTGCGAAACATGATTGACATCATGAACACACTGGGACAGTTAACAAAACTTTGTAAAGCGGTCAAGGATCTACCTCGCTTACCTAAAGATGCCTTTGTCCTTAGTGATGGGGCGAACGAGGAGTTAGTTGATGAGGAAGAGGAACACATTGTTGACATGCCACGCACCCTTTCTGATGCAAGTGCAGATGAAGGTACGTTGGTTGCATATTTTCATGGTAAGAATCCCAAACTAGCTGTCAATCATAACTTCTACTACTACTACTACTGCTGCTGCTGCTGCTGCTGCTACTGCTGCTGCCATTGTTGTTGCTGCTATTGTTGTTGTTGTTGCTGCTGCCGCCGCTGTTGCTGCCGCCGCCGCTGTTGCTGCCGCCGCCGCTGTTGCTTCCGCCGCCGCTGTTGCTGCCGCCGCCGCTGTTGCTGCCGCCGCCGCTGTTGCTGCCGCCGTTGCTGCCGTCACCGCCGTTGCTTCCGCCGCCGCTGTTGCTGCCGCCGCCACTGCTACTTGCTGCTACTCGCTGCTACTTGCTGCTACTCGCTGCTACTTGCTGCTGCTTGCTGCTGCTACTTGCTGCTGCTTGCTGCTGCTACTTGCTGCTGCTGCTTGCTGCTGCTACTTGCTGCTGCTGCTTCTACTTGCTGCTGCTGCTACTCGCTGCTTGCTGCTGCTGCTACTCGCTGCTACTTGTTGCTGCTACTTGCTGTTGCTGTTACTTGCTGTTGCTGCTACTGTTACTTGCTGCTGCTACTTGCTGGTGCTGCTGCTACTTGCTGTTGCTGTTACTTGCTGTTGCTGCTACTGGTGCTACTTGCTGCTGCTACTTGCTGCTACTGCTGCTGCTACTTGCTACTGCTGCTGCTACTCGCTACTACTCGCTGCTGCTGCTACTCGCTGCTACGTGCTGTTGCTGTTACTTGCTGTTGCTGTTACTTGCTGTTGCTGTTACTTGCTGTTGCTGTTACTTGCTGTTGCTGCTACTTGTTGCTACTGGTGCCACTGGTGCTACTGCTACTTGCTACTGCTGCCACTGGTGCTACTGCTGCTGCTACTTGCTACTGCTGCTACTACTTGCTACTGCTACTTGCTACTGCTGCTGCTACTTGCTACTGCTACTTGCTACTGCTGCTGCTACTTGCTACTGCTGCTGCTACTTGCTGCTGCTACTTGCTACTGCTGCTGCTGCTACTTGCTACTTGCTGCTGCTACTTGCTGCTACTTGCTACTGCTGCTGCTGCTGCTGCTACTCGCTGCTACTTGCTGCTACTTGCTGCTGCTACTTGCTACTGCTGCTGCTGCTACTTGCTACTTGCTGCTGCTACTTGCTGCTACTTGCTACTGCTTCTGCTGCTGCTGCTGCTGCTGCTGCTGCTGCTCGCTGCTACTTGCTACTGCTGCTGCTACTTGCTGCTACTTGCTACTGCTGCTGCTACTTGCTACTGCTGCTGCTACTTGCTGCTGCTACTTGCTACTGCTGCTGCTACTTGCTACTGCTGCTGCTGCTACTTGCTGCTACTTGCTACTACTGCTGCTGCTGCTGCTGCTGCTGCTGCTACTCGCTGCTACTTGCTGCTGCTGCTACTTGCTGTTACTTGCTGTTGCTGCTACTTGCTGCTACTGGTGCTACTACTACTTGCTGCTGCTGCCACTGGTGCTACTGCTGCTGCTACTTGCTACTGCTGCTACTACTTGCTACTGCTACTTGCTGCTGCTGCTGCTACTTTCTACTGCTTCTGCTACTTGCTGCTGCTACTTGCTGCTGCTACTTGCTGCTAATACTTGCTACTGCTGCTGCTGCTGCTACTTGCTGCTGCTGTTTGCTGCCCAGCAGCAGTAGCAGCAGCAGTAGCAGCAGCGCCAGCAGCAAGTAGCACCAGCAAGTAGCACCAGCAGGAGTAGCAGAAGCAGCAGCAGGAGTAGCAGGAGCAGCATAAGCAGTAGGAGCAGCTGCTGCTACTGCGGCTGCTGCTGCAGCAGGAGTAGCAGCTCCGGTAGCACCAGCACCAGTAGCACCAGCAGCAAGAAGCAGAAGCAGAAGCCTACTACTGCTACTGTAGTGTTACTACTGCTGCTGCTACTGCTTCTATAGTGCCACTACTGCATTGCTGGTGCTACTGCTACTAGCCTACTACTGCTACTATAGTGCCACTACTGTTGCTGCTGTTGCTGCTACTGCTGCTGTTACTATAGTGCTACTACTGCTACAGCTGCTACTGGTACTGCTACTGCTACTGCTACTATAGTGCCACTACTGTTGCTGCTGGTGCTGCTACAACTGCTACTACTGCTACTACTGCTACAACTAGCCTATACTACTTCTGCGACTATAGTGCCACTACCGTTGCTGCTGATGCTGCTACTACTGCTGCTACTACTGCTACTATAGTGTTACTACTGCTACTGCTTCTATAGTGCCACTACTGCATTGCTGGTGCCATTGCTGCTACTACTACTGTAGTGCCACTACTGCCGCTGTTGCTGCTACTGCTACTATAGTGCTACTACTGCTGCTACTGGTACTGCTACTATAGTGCCATTGCTATTGCTATTGCAACTACTACTGCTACTACTACAGCCACAACTTCTGCTACTATTGCTCTACAGTCACTCATGTTTCACTTCACAGAAGACGAAAGTGTAACTGCGGAAAATCCAAGCATTTCATCACAACTGGTGCAAATGGTGCAGGACATGAAAGATTCATTAACTGCCTCGATTACAGCTCAGACGTTCCTCGATATTCATGGCAAAGATCGGGAGAAATTTGAACAAGGGTATTCTGACTTTGTGAACAACGTACGCAGGATAGAGGGCTGTATTTGTCAATATATCCAGGTAAGGCACTGCTAGAAACTGAATAATGAAGCGGCGTTCTCCGTGATCAAAAATATTTTTTTAGGAAGACGGTCTTTGATATGATATTTAAAGAGTGAGTGTCAGGGTAGTGCTTTGCGCGCTTGTGTTTTTGTTTTCATACGAATTGACAACCTCGTACCCAGGGTCTCATCTCCGCTCAAAACCCGCCCCACGAATCGCATCGTTAGAACTATAATTTGCTTGTGAACTCAGATTTATTTGGAAATGTTGAAATTGGAGTCCGATCCTGACTTCGGGGCGTTATGAAGTTAATGTTCAAGACGATTTGAACAGTTGCGGTTCGCTTGTTTGTGAACCACTGCGGGCCGCGCGCAACGCCGTTTCTGACGAACAAGCTGGCCCGGATGGCTTTAGTGCCTGAATCTTTGCAAATTCAAATGAACAAAACATCAGAAGAAACAAAATATATTTATTTACTTGTCACTCATCAAACACTTCCATTCGCAAACTTATTCGCGCTGTTTCAGCAGCATGCTCGTAGCAGCTTCTATGAGTAGGTACCCCCCCCCCCCCATATAGCAATCAAAGGGATGCCGCCTCATTAAAAAAGTCATTAAGAAGTGAAACAATGGTGCATGTTCGGTCAACATGCGGATCACTTTTGGGTGATTAACGGATAGAATAGTACACTAACTTGAACCTCATTGGTGAATTTTCAGTCGGACCTCTGCGAAGACATCTCCCTCTTCTTCGCGCGTTTTTTTATCCGAGGCAGAACAAAGAGCGTTGCGTACAAAAAGTAATTAGTATTGTTAGCGTGACGAACGCGTAGCACATGTGAGGGACGGAAGTAATTCCGACTCCTTGACTCTCATTGGGAGTCGTGCGATTGCCTAAGCGTTCGTTTGAACCTATATGTCTTCGTTCGAATGAACCTGTGTTTTCACCGCATCTATACAAAGAGATGAACCCTAATAATTTTGGCCGTATTATGGCTTATCTCGTTTTAGTGTACACAATTCCTATGATGAAGAAACACTTAGGGAAACAGTTCGAAGAACTGTTCAAGATCTCAAACATATTGAAAAAATATAAAGTTAATCGTCTTGGTTAAACTGGATGACTCGGCTATTTTATGACGCCGTTGTCATGATGTATATTCACGTTGTTAAGGTTAAGATTTGCATACATGTTCATGAATTTGGCCGAATTATCGCTAATTATCTCGCGTTAGTGTAGGCGATTCCAATGGGGGAAGAAACCCTTCGGGAAACAGTGTGAAGAACTGTTCTAGATCTCAAACGCATCGACATAGTTAGTTTTGGCGTAAAGTATTCTGAAGAAACCATTCGCAAAATGATCAGGAATTACAAAATCAAGGCTTCCTGGCCAACTTATCCTACGGCCGATATTTGCATATTTCGCCTGAAAGCATGTGTTTACAAGGGCACTTATGGAGATATATAAAACCTTATTAATACGTGACACAAATATAGAGTTAAAAAATATTTATATCAGTTACAAACGTATACATGTTTTTCAACGTTTACTTTAACGGGGCATACCTAACAGAAACGAATTAGTATTTTTAGCCTTTCACCTTTACGACCCTTAACCCTAGTCTCGTGTACCTTTGGGATCCCCAATGGTATTGTATTAGGCCCGTTTAGGCCCTATCTGGCCTTCTTTGGCCCGATAAGGCCTTTTGGCCCGTTCGTAGGAGGGAGTTTATACGGTCATCACGCTCCCATCTCTTGTCCTCGTGAAAGGTTCGAAAGTTTTCTTCGAAATGTAGGCCAGGAAGCCTTGATTTTGTAATTCCTGATCATTTTGCGAATGGTTTCTTCAGAATACTTTACGCCAAAACTAACTATGTCGATACGTTTGAGATCTAGAACAGTTCTTCACACTGTTTCCCGAAGGGTTTCTTCCCCCATTGGAATCGCCTACACTAACGCGAGATAATTAGCGATAATTCGGCCAAATTCATGAACATGTATGCAAATCTTAACCTTAACAACGTGAATATACATCATGACAACGGCGTCATAAAATAGCCGAGTCAAGGAGTCGGAATTACTTCCGTCCCTCACATGTGCTACGCGTTCGTCACGCTAACAATACTAATTACTTTTTGTACGCAACGCTCTTTGTTCTGCCTCGGATAAAAAAACGCGCGAAGAAGAGGGAGATGTCTTCGCAGAGGTCCGACTGAAAATTCACCAATGAGGTTCAAGTTAGTGTACTATTCTATCCGTTAATCACCCAAAAGTGATCCGCATGTTGACCGAACATGCACCATTGTTTCACTTCTTAATGACTTTTTTAATGAGGCGGCATCCCTTTGATTGCTATATGGGGGGGGGGGGGGTTACCTACTTCTATGTATCGAAAAGATTACTATAGTAAATGATCAATTTTACGAAAAATATCACAATAATTTATCACTCAGATATATTTACTTCTTAGAAAACTTGAAAATGGATAATTTATAAAAAGGATTGCAAAATATATTTGTCGACTGATCTCGCAGCATACGTTGTTGCGATTGATATTTCGAAATCTCGAATAACGTCGTTTGCCTTTTGGAAAGTATCTACATATACGTTGTGACTATCGATCACAAAATCGAATTTACTGGTCCAGGATTGAGAGTTTGCCATGTATAATTTCTTCTGCATGAACGCTCTTCTCCTGTATACTAAATACTAAATATTTACATATTTTGAATTTCATGACGAACATGTCACCGCACCAAACAAAGTATGCGGGAACCTTGGGACCACGAGGAATTTCACTCCGCTTACCCAACATTCTATGAGAGCTGGGATGGTAACGACCGTTTACGAAAGCGAAAATTGCGTCAGCGACAGGGTAGTCACTAAGGTTTCGTCTGACTGAGCTAAGATGTTCTCGAAACAGATCCCTTAATTTGCGTTTAGTTTCACAAATGAAAAGTAAGCTTACAATTTTTAAAAATAATGTTAAATGGAGGGCCATATCATAGCATTCCAGACCTACCAGTAACCAACCAGCTTGCGTTATTTCGCGTATGGACCAGAGAAGGAGCTCAGACATGTATATAATAATATATTTTATTGCCTTTGCAGGGGATCTTCACTTTAAAACTAAGCGTAGAACGATCTCTACAAATCTTATCTCGGTATGTACAATACTGTATTTCTTGTTCTTAATTCATGCAGTGGTGCTTGCTTTAATTTTTTTCTATCTCAACGCGCACGTCGAACCATACTCAACTTGTACACTGTCCCAATGGGGGTGATGTTGATGATGTTCATGATGATGCTGGTGATCAGAATAATGATGATGGTGGTGATGTTCATGGTGGTGATGATAATGGTGGTGATGTTCATGGTGATGGTGTTGATGATGATGGTGGTGATGTTCATTGTGGTGATATTCGTGGTGATGGTGATGATGATGGTGGTGATGGTGATGGGGTTGATGATGATGATGGTGATAATGGTGGTGATGTTCATGGTGATGATGTTTATGGTGATGGTGTTGATGTCCATGGTGATGATGTTGATGATGATGGTGGTGATGATAATAGTGGTGATGTTCATAGTGATAGTATTGATGCTGTTCATGGTGATGATGTTGATGATGATGGTGATGATGTTCATGGTGGCAATGATAATGGTGGTGATGATGTTGATGGTGATTGTGTTGATGATGATGGTGGCGATGTTGATGGTGTTCATGGTGATGATGGTGATGATAAAATGTGGTGATGTTGATAGTGATGGTATTGATGATGATGATGATGGTAGTGATGATGATGGTGATGATGTTGATGATGATTGTTGTGATGATAATGGTGATGATGTTCATAGTGATGGTATTGATGATGATGGTGATGACGTTCATGGTGTTGATGTTCGTGGTGTTAATGATGATGGTCATGATGTTCATGGCCGGTGATGATTATGATGATAGTGATGATGTTCATGATGATGATGATGATGATGTTCCTGGTGATGATGATGTTCATGGTGATTGATGTTGATGAAGATGATGGTGGTCGTGATGATGATGATGTTCATGGTGATGATTATGATGATGGTGATGATGTTCATGGTGATGATGTTCATGGTGATGATGTTCATGGTGATGATTATGATGATGGTGATGATGTTCATGGTGATGATGTTCATGGTGATGATGATGTTCATGGTGATGATTGTGGTGATGATGTTCATGGTGATTGATGTTGATGATGATGGTGATGATGATGATGGTGGTCGATGTTCATGGTGATGATGTTGATGATGATGGTGGTGATGATAATGGTGGTGATGTTCATAGTGATGGTATTGATGATGATGGTGATTCGTGATATTGATGATGTTCGTGGTGTTGATGATGATGATGGTGGTAATCATGTGGTGATGTTCATAGTGATGATGGTGGTGATGATGTTCATGATGCTCATGGTGATGATGGTGATGATGATGTTCATGGTGATGATGGTGGTGATGATGTTCATAATGATGATATTCATGGTAATGATATTCATGGTGATGATGTTCATGGTGATGATGATTATGAGGTTGCTAGATCTATTTTGTTGCTAGATATATTTTAACATCTACTGGTTACTTTATTAGATTCGACTGTGTGCTGAATCGGCCTGGTTTAAGAAATGCTTTTTCAGAGAAGTACATAGCCGTGTTTACCAGTTTTGAAGAAGTGCTCGAGGAAGTCCAAAAGTTGTATGAGACACAGAAGGTAACAACTTTGACTTCCCACCTTGTCTGCTTTTAAAAGCGCAACACCTATTACATCTATTTTTGTAGGAAAGTCCACCGCTATCCCGCAATGCTCCTATGGTATCTGGGGCCATTTCTTGGTCAAGAGGGTTACTTAGGAGGATCGAGGAACCTATGAGTATATTCAAGGAGAATAAGTTCATCACTTCTCTTCGGGTAACTAATTAAATTTATGCGTTAATATACACAATGTTGTTGTGAATGTGGGAGAGCTCGGAGTAGACAGACGATACGTGGACGATCGTCAAGCTCATATCCTCAGAAAAATTATTCTGAGTCCCGTACAGGAATGGAAAAATGATTCTGGGGACTCAGAATCATTTTTCTGAGGATATGAGCTTGGGTGGAGGCTATTTCAGATACCTTGAAGCAGATCCGCACCAGTACTTTCATTATTTTACACGGTCATATTCAAATCAGGCCGGGCGCCTGATTTGAATATGCGCTAAGATGGAACATAGTTAATATATGGATGGAAGAGAACGTTGAACCTACTCGAGTAATATTCACCATATTATTGATGAAAAAAATCCATTTTATGGCTACGTCGACACAACAGAAGAAGCGCTCTTGTAAGAGATTACGAGCTCCGAACAACAACGAAATTCACAATCTACAAGAAGACAAAAGCATTTGGAGTCCACGACCACCACGTGCTTCGTGCGCAAGCTTGTGTATTAACTCATATGAACGATTTTCATTATTCTAAATTAACTATGGTTACACAATTCCAGAATATAAATCGAGGAGCAGTTTTACATCAGCTTCACTTTGCTTTTCTTTAGTATTCCAGTTTTTCTTTATTTTGCGCTATACATATATTACGAAACTCGAAAGCCACGAGCAATGGCCTTCGCTTGAAAAGATGGGAAATGGACCTTACTATTGATTGTCTGGATTTCTATCGCAACTTTGTCCACGCAACGCGTTTTTCTTGCAGCGGTATATGTTATAAGACCTTGGCCTGCCTACGTTATTTGAAAAGATTTACACCATTTGCACTACGAAAACAATTATCTGAAATGCTGATTCTATCTAAGCTTGATTACTGTAACTGTCTCTATGACTCCCTCCCAAGCTATCTGCAGAAACGCTTACAAAAAGTTCAAAATGCCGCGGCAGGTTTTGTTTATGGAAAATTTGCAAAAATTGATGAAGTGATATCATTGGGATGGTTGCCAATAAAAGAAAGAATTGATTACAATACAGTAAAATCCCACAGCCTGAAATTTGCCATTTAGACACCCATATTCAGCCTGAAATTTGGAAAAGGTTGTTATTTGGTAGGTATGTAATAGTTATGGAATGAGAATAAGACTGAAGGCTTGGCAGTGATTTATACAGTTCCAGATAAATGTGTTTCAGGGTATTAAACTCCTAGACTGCAAAATTTACTTTCATGAAAGTGTTTCAGACTTTATATGAAACAGCACTTATACTTTCAAATTCTACTAATGTCTAAAATCTATAGTAACTTTCACATCACACCTATGTTATACATCTATTTAAAATTTCATGACCTGCACCACTCTTTGAAAAAATAAGAACCTATTTAAGAACCTAAACAGGCTTATTTTGTCTTATGCATCAAATATGTAAGAACCTATACACCATTTGCACTACGAAAACAATTAGCTGAAATGCTGATTCTATCTAAGCTTGATTACTGTAACTGTCTCTATGACTCCCTCCCAAGCTATCTCCAGAAACGCTTACAAAAAGTTCAAAATGCCGCGGCAGGTTTTGTTTATGGAAAATTTGCAAAAATTGATCAAGTGATATCATTGGGATGGTTGCCAATAAAAGAAAGAATTGATTACAATATTGCAAAGCTGACTTTTCAAGCCTTGTATAAAGAAAACTGGCCAAGCTATATCTACCACTTCGAATCAAACAACCAGCCAGAGTTCTTCGTAGCAACAGTAGTGGAAATTTAACACTCGATTTTTCTCAAATTGAGAACACTTTCCAGCATTCTGCTGCTAAAGTTTTTAATAATATTCCTTCTAGTTTTAAAAATATGGATTTTAAGGGTTATAAGATTTCTTTAAAAAAACATTTTCAAACGTTACGTATTAGTAGAATTAGAGAATGATTTGTAAATTATATTTTAATTAGATTCAAATACTGGTAAATTATGTTAGTTATTGTTCTTACTGTAATGTAGTTAGCTGGATGAAGAGCCATGTAAATGGATAAGCCAGATTAAACCATTATTATTGAAAGTTTATCTCTATATATTATACAGGAAGTTCTGTAGGGCATCGGGCCACAGCCTGTGGCCTGGCCCTAGTTCTTATAATCTCGCCTTGGCACAGTTCTTATGTGTCCAGTACTTTTCTTAGAATTTTTCCCGAACCCAGCAAGCAAACACGTTGCAGCATTTCCACACTATATGGTATTTCCAGTCGATTCAACCACTTTTCAAATCCCTTTGATATTGTCCCTAATGCACCTATAATTATCGGTATGATTTTAACCGACCGACAGTTCCAAATTCGCTTGATTTCGATTTTCAAATCATGGTAATTTTCCACTTTCTCTCTCTCCTTGCTTACAATTCTTGTATCAAAGGGGCAGGCGACATCGATAATCCAGCAAGATCTTTCTTCTTTGTTTAGTAACAGAATATCGGGTTTGTTGTGTTCAATATGGTGGGGCGGATCTGCTTCAAGGTATCTGAAATAGCCTCCACCATTAGCTTGACGATCGTCTACGTATGTTGATGTCGCTGGAACGGTTGACCCTCCCGGATCAGTTACCCTACCGGATCAGTTACCCTACAGTATCTCCAGCTCTGACTTGATTACTTTGATTCTCTGAATCTTACTTTGCCTCTTCACCCCTGATACTCTGGTGGAATTTTGACTCGAGTTCTCTTTTGCTACAGGATTTTGGTCGAATTGTGAAGTTTTACAACAGAATAGCAACAGCTCTTGTTAAATTTGAAAGTTTGTGGCTCACCATGTGGAGGTCGCGAATAGACAGCGCTCGAGTTGCTTTGAAATTACCGTTACTCACGCACCATTTTGAAACAAAAGACCTAATTGTGAATGCTGACGAAAGGTTTGTAGTGAAACGTCTTATCGACTGTATCTAGATCCCGGGGGCTTTGGTGTGTGGAGGGGGGTGGTGGAGGGGGTTGTGAGAATCCCAAAAAGTATTTAAAAACTATGGACAAAAGAAGTATTAAATTCGGACAAAATCTGGCGTAAGATTTGGACAATTTTAGAACACCCCCAAGCAAAGTAGGATCGCAACACCCCCGTCTAGAAGTATTTGAATTATTACTTACTATGTATAATTCACTTGTTCTTCCGTATTTTGATTACTGCAGTGCAGTTTGGGGAAGCTGCAGTAAAGGACTGTCTGATAAACTTCAAAAGTTACAAAACAGAGCTGCTAGTTACCTTTTCAAGTTATAACAGACAATCCACCGAGTTGCTGGATGAGCTTATGTGGGATAGTTTAGAAATAAGAAGATCGAAACAACTAGCTGTAATGATGTATAAAATAATCAATGACAGCACACCAAGCTATGTTTGAAAACATATCTTCTGTACATTTCCATAACCTGAGAAACTCAATTAATTTCAAGGTAATTCCAAATCTGTTTTCAGAATTGAAATCGAGTAAATATTGGCCGAGATAACGTTGAAAATTACGTATGACGCAACGGCCTTTTGCGATTTGCGCGGTCTGGGGCCTGCGGACCATGGTAGAAAAGGCGGGCGAGGGGTTATTGCGTAGACGTATTTTTAGTAATTTCATGTATTTTTGTTACTTCTAACATTCAGGGTCATAGAACTTATTCAAGAGTGTAAAGGATTGCTAAGGTTTGGTATTCAGCTGCCAGAGAATGCGTTAGAAGTCTTTCGACAGGTACACAATAATCCGTCCGTCCATACTTCCGTTCGTCCATCCATCTATCCGTCCATGCACCCACCCATCCATGCACCCACCCACCCATCCATGCACTCACCCATCCATGCACCCACCCATCTATCTATCCACCCATCCATGCACTCACCCATCCATGCACCCATCCATCTATCTATCCACCCACCCATCCATGCACTCACCCATCCATGCACCCACCCATCTATCTATCCACCCACCCATCCATGCACCCACCCGTCCATCCGTCCGTCCATCCATCCATCCACTGTGCAATTCAGAGTTTAGACGAGCTCTCTAGTTCCTTTTGGTTTTGGACATGAAAGCCTAGCTTTCTGTCTCAGACCCTTATCTCGAACCTCCTATAGGGGGACTACAGGGCAGTAGCTAACATGTCAGAATTGGGGGGGGGTGCCAACCCAACATTTCCTAATGAAATATTCCCCCCCTGCCCAAAAACAAAATCTTGCCATAATAATCACAATACTTTGCCGACTGCCAAAACGACAAGGGCAAAAAACATTTTTATCACAATTATGGTAGTAACGGTACTGCATTTTAGTATTTCTCCATATACTAAAACTATTACACAAAATGTGACCAATTACCTCCAGACTCCAGTAGCTAGATTAAGTGTAAGTCATAATTACAATGTTCGTCACACGATATCTGCATGTTAACTTACGTTCAACTGACTAGTTTTCTGTTACCAGTACATCTAATGTACATTTAAACAGTATATTTTGACATAATCTCTTAAAATAGTTTAAAAAAAACAGGTTCCAACTTTCCGAATAGAGCTGTGAATTTTTCGAATATTGCAATTTTGTAAACGTTGGGGGGTGCCACCCCCTTCGCTATAGCCCTGGGGATTCAGGCGCTACCCAATTTGAAATACTGTAGAAATTGTAATTCTTTGCGATCAGGTTGTGATAAAATTCCAATGTTTGCCAACCAAGGGTTCTATTGATTTGATTTCTGAACCTCTTACTCATATTATTAACTTGTCTATGTCTTCGGGCATTGTTCCTGATCAAATGAAAATAGCACGAGTTATACCTTTATTTAAATCTGTATCGGTTTTACCTATCTTTTCTAAATTGTTAGAAAGAGTTGTTTACAATCGCATAATTATTTATATAAACAAATCCAATATTCTTTTTGATAACCAATACGGTTTTAGGAAAAATCTGAACTTGGAAAAATTTATTTATTTTCACTTAGGAAAATTTATTTATTTCACTTAGGAAAATTTATGTACTCATATCAAAACAATTTGCTCCCTAGACGTTTTGATGATTTGTTCCTACGCACAAACCAAGTTCACAACTTCAACACACGGAATTCTAATTTCTATTATGTTCCCTTTTGTAGAACAAAAATTAGACAATTTACAGTTAGCTATCAGGGTCCAACATTTTTTAACACACTTAGCCAAGATATTTGTGATGCCTCAACTGTTGCTTGCTTCCAGTCTAAATTGAAAAATTATCTTCTTTTTTCTACGTATACGTGAACAGTTCTCTTTCTAGTACATTTCGTAACTAATGAACGGATTATGATGTAATATTATTATATTATTATATATCCTCTTGTACCGCTCATGCTGCTAATTTATATATAAAATTAAGTAAAAAGGAAGCCCAAATCTTATAAGCCTTTTGGTTTCTTTTTGGGCTACCTTGCCAGTTATATTGTCTATAATTTTTAATTTTTATTGCTGGTAAATAAAATTGACTTGACTTGACGTAATCTAGTTAACAAAATGTCTCTTACGTCTCTAAAATATGTTTCCGTATGTATATGTAGGAAGAACGCTTCAAGAACTACAAACAACACTTGGAATTTCTCCTGCGAGATTACTCAAGCATATGTTGTTTGGTCGCAGAGCCTCTTCAAAAGTTGCTCCTTCCCCACATGGAGTCCGTCATACTCTACCTACAGCCAGGCTTGTCGACACTGGCTTGGAACAGTATGAACATCGACGCTTACTTACACCAAGTACACCTGGCAAACGGCCGCCTTCGGACTGTAGTGGAGAATATCAACAGCGTAGTCGAGAATGGCATTCACAAGAACATCGCGTTCGTTGACAAGAGCACGTTATTCGATGTAGACTTGGCTTATACGAGAAGATGGAAGGTGACCAGTTTCAAAGAGCATCTTGTGAAAGACATCAAGGAGAAACAAGTGAAGTTGTCGTTGTTCTTGAAAAATGTCGAGAATTCTATCCAGGTAGGAAGAGCGATACCTTCATCCTACGAAACTACTCGATGATGTAATTTGTTTACGTTTCGTTGTTTGAAAACTTGTGCCCCCTACGTCTCATCGTCATCATTGGCATCACTATCGTTATCACCATCATCATCGTCATCACTATCGTCATTGTCATCGTCAACGTAGTCGTCATCACCATCTTCATCGTCATCAATATCATCATCGTCATCGTCATCACCATCGTCCATCATCATCGTCATCATCGTCATCGTCCACGTCATCATCGTAAACATCTTCATCGTCAGCATCATCATTATCATCGTCGTCATTATCATCACCATCATCTTCGTCATCATCATCATTATAATTATTATCATCATTATAATTATTATCATCATCATTATCATTATCATTATCGTCATCATCATCATCATCATCGTCCACGTCATCATCATCATCGTAAACATCTTCATCATCGTCAACATTATCATCGTCATCATTATCATTATCATCATCATCATCTTCGTCATCATCATCATTATCATTATCGTCATCATCATCATCACCATCATCATCACCATCATCATTATCATCGTCATCATCATCATCATCATCATCATTATTATCATCACCATCATCATTATCATCGTCATCACCATCATCATCATCATCATCATACATCATCATCATCATCATGATCATCATCATCATCATAATCACCATCATCGCCATCATCATCACCATCATCATTACATCATCATCGTCATCATCATCATCACCATCATCGTCGTCATCATCATTATCATAATTTTGTTTCATTGTATTAGGAAGTGATACGTCTATCATCTCAACACCGCACAACAACACCGAACTCTCCAGCACAAACACCGCGTCTCGGTTCTTCTCCGACTTCTGGTCGTCACGGCAACGCATTTGTTGGCTCCGCGGCTCGTGGCGGCACCAGCATCAGCGGTCTAACGGAGGAGAGCATCATAAGCGAGATCTTCGCTCATTACTGTGGCCTGGCTCATCGTGCTGTTCTCGAATGCATCGAAAGATCCCTTGAGAAATTCTATCACTGTGTATGTCCTCCAGAGATTATTAGGGACGAAGAGAATAGGTACGTAATCACTATAAACCAATATCACCATGATTTTTTAATTAGTTTTCACAGCTTCCTTTTATCTCTTGCCTTTAGATCTGCCACCGCGAATTCTCGTCCATCATCAGCAGCCTCGTCTCTCTCTTCTTCCTCAGAATGGTCAGTTCCTGACCCATGCAGCGACCTCCTGCAGTTTGAAGTCCAGATCAAATACAACATCCCGGATATCATAATCGCGGCCACGCTGCCTCTCGTCCAGTCAGCGGTAAGCGATGTGGCTACGTCACTGGTGGATGTGTGCAAGGATATCAAGTGGTGGGCGATGGATACTAGAGAAACCTTTCATGACTCTATCTCGCAGAATACCGCCGTCGGCTCTCTTATACACCGTTTGTCAGACGTCGTGACAAGTAAGTGGTTATATGAGATCATTAGGGGGCTAAATGGGGAATTCTCAATTTGGAGGGTTAGAAAAGAAATCCTTTGGCTAGACCTTAACTTGTTTTTCCTTTTCCCGCTTGCCCTTCCCCCTCTTTCCCTTGGCAGACTCGCACGAGGAATCACTGAGTCGGTCAAATGACGAAATATGTTTGAGTAATTATATAATTATTGAGCATTGAGCAGTGTCTAGGTCAATCAGCAATCGCGGACAGCTGTTTCGCCCTATGATGTGGGATATACCACACTGCTCTGAAACACATATATCATCAATGTATGAAAAGATAAAAAAAGTAGAAAAGTAGAAGATAGAAAAAGGGAAAAAATAGAAAAAGGAAAAAAAATAGAAAAAGGAAAAAATAGAAAAAGGAAATGTGTAGTTGATCGTCCATGTTGGCGTTGTAGTATTGAGAAAGACTATTGTTGTTGACTGATGTTTCAATAGCTCAAAGGTTAGAGCGCCGAAACGTTGATTCGGAGACCAGGGTTCGAAGTCACTTTTTCCATATATGTATTTGAATATATTAAATCCTCTCTAATATTAATTATTATTCTTAAAGCCCTCTGTATAAGTTGTGTATCGCTTCGTTACTTTGGGAAGTGCGCTCGAGAGGCCTTGCTCCACGTTTTGGTTAGATGCTATGATGATATTGTCAAATACATATATGGAAAAAGTGACTGCCCCAACCGGGAATCGAACCCTGGTCTCCGAATCAACGTTTCGGCGCTCTGACCTATGAGCTAATGAGACACGGTCAGAACAGTCAGTGATTTTTCCATATACATATTAAATTCGCCATGTATAATACTAAATTCGCCATGTATACAAGGAGTTGTGTGTCGCTTCGCTACTTTGGGAAGTGCGCTCGAGAGGCCTTTCTCCACATTATGGTTAGATGCTATGATGATATTGTCAAATACATATATGGAAAAAGTGACTGCCCCAACCGGGAATCGAACCCTGGTCTCCGAATCAACGTTTCGGCGCTCTGACCTATGAGCTAATGAGACACGGTCAGAACAGTCAGTGATTTTTCCATATACATATTAAATTCGCCATGTATAATACTAAATTCGCCATGTATACAAGGAGTTGTGTGTCGCTTCGCTACTTTGGGAAGTGCGCTCGAGAGGCCTTGCTCCACGTTTTGGTTAGATGCTATGATGATATTGTCAAATACATATATGGAAAAAGTGACTGCCCCAACCGGGAATCGAACCCTGGTCTCCGAATCAACGTTTCGGCGCTCTGACCTATGAGCTAATGAGACACGGTCAGAACAGTCAGTGATTTTTCCATATACATATTAAATTCGCCATGTATAATACTAAATTCGCCATGTATACAAGGAGTTGTGTGTCGCTTCGCTACTTTGGGAAGTGCGCTCGAGAGGCCTTTCTCCACATTATGGTTAGATGCGATGTCTGCCTGTTGGTGTTTGGTGAAAGCGGCGAATTTAATATGTATATGGCAAAATCACTGACTGTTCTGACCGTGTCTCATTAGCTCATAGGTCAGAGCGCCGAAACGTTGATTCGGAGACCAGGGTTCGATTCCCGGTTGGGGCAGTCACTTTTTCCATATATGTATTTGACAATATATATATATATATATATATATATATGTTGAATGTTGAAAATGAAGTTTGTTTTCATTTAGGTCTCCAAAACTCAGTTGATCGTCAGCTTTTGCGTTTCCATCGTTATGACTTTCTGTGGAAAGAAGACATGCACGCCTTGTACCACGCGTTCGTGAATACTGAACCAACGACAGCAGAGTTCAGGAGAGAAGTTGATCGATTACAAGCTATCGAGAAAGACATCGTAGCCATCCCAAATCTACTGACTGTCGGCTCTATATCTCTTAACACCACCCCCATTAAAGATTCTCTTCATGGCTTGGCCGTCGCTTGGAAAATGAAATATTCGACAGAACTTCATGAAGTAGCAAGGGTGAGATCTCGTAGTTTTGAATTTAAAGGAAATTGGCAACAAAAAATAACTATTTTTTAAATCGAAGTGTATGACTTAGCTAGTCGGAATATAGTAGTTTGGCACTATGAAAAATGAGCGAACTGTGACGATCTTACTCGTCGACGTGGTCGTTGCTATTTTCTTTATTTTAATTTGTATTACTTAAAGAGTGAGTGTCAGGGTAGTGCTTTGCGCGCTTGTTTTCTTCTTGGCGGCCATTTTATGGGACGCCTATTTCAGTTCACAAACGAATCCGTCGATATTTGATCAATCCTTCTTATAAATGATCCATTTTCAAGTTTTCTAAGAAGTAAATATACCTGAGTGATCAATTATTGTGATATTTTTCGTAAAATTGATCATTTACTATAGTAATCTTTTCGATACATAGAAGCTGCTACGAGCGCTTCGCCTCCGAAGCGTGGAAGGCCGGGTTATGCTGCTGAAACAGCGCGAATAAGTTTGCGAATGGAAGTGTTTGATGAGTGACTAGTAAAGAAATATATTTTGTTTCTTCTGATGTTTTGTTGATTTGAATTTGCAAAGATTCAGGAACTAATCCCTAGGGGTTACAGTAACACATTCTAAAGTTGAATAGACCATCTACTATTATCCTTAATTTACAAATCGCTCTAAATTAAGGATAATGGTTAATTTAGCGGCGATCGTGAGAGTCGCACATGCGTATGTTAGTCAATTACTATCCCACAAGCTTAGTATCTCTCACTTGTTTATAAGTTTAGCTAACCAAGTAGAGGAATGGATAGGGATGCAGAAAATTTTGCAGGGGGGTTAGCATCTTTGTTGAGTTAGGATCTTTGTTGAGTTAGGATCTTTGTTGAGTTAGGATCTTTGTTGAGTTAGGATCTTTGTTGAGTTGGGGTTAGGTTCTAACATTAGATTAACCATTATCCTTAATTTAGAGCGATTTGTAAATTAAGGATAATAGTTAATTTAAAGAAGAGACCGGGGCATTTTGCCTCCACGGCGGAAGGTCGGCGAAAATGGCCCTGGGATCGGCTGGTCCGTTCTATAATCCGATTGGCTTGTCATAAAACTCAATTAATTCAGCCGAGTATAATTTATTCATCTAAATCTGAATGCTGTCTTCAAATTTTACAGCAAATTAGAAGCGATAGCTTTCGCTAAATAAGATATATGCTTCTTGATACCTTTTGTAAGGGATAACCATGGATGTATGGTAGATTATTAAGCTTGTTAGCTGCTTTTATGCCTACGAATGCTGACATGAACAACTCTGACGAGCATTGAACATTTCTAATTATTCAAGTCAACAAAGTAGACAAAGGAAATGGAACAAAGACAACAAAAATTATCATATCTAAACACCCAGAAATACTGGGTGTCATGTGACCAGCCTATCCCAGGGCCATTTTCGCTGACCTTCCACCGTGGAGGCAAAATGCCCTGGGTACGAGGTTGAAAACAGGCTCTTGGGTCGCCATTTTTAATATGAGCTGGGTACTCCAGTCAAAATACAAGTGGAGTTTTGTCTGACTTTAGTTTTATTTTCAAAGTTTTGGCATTCAAATAAATTAAGGTGGCTCCCTACTGTTTCTTGAAAGGAGGCAAAAATGCAAATTTCAATCTCGAAAAGTGCCCATGGATATTTCGGAAAAGATTGAAACTAAAGCTATGCATATAATAACTTTCAGGGCATCAAATACTATTAATGGCTAAAGTGTTTCATCTGTTGCTATGACAACAGTGACATTTCAAAATGGCCGAAAATGAACATTTAATCTAATTTATTTCGCAAACGAGTCGGTGACCCCCGATTTTTTGTGCATTTAAACATTTCTTTTAGTTTAATTAATAAATAGGCAGATTAAAAAAAAATTCTGTAGATCCAATTATTTTACACAAAAAAAATCATGTTTTTTTAGTTTTTTAAAAAATTGGATCTACAGAATTTTTTTAAAATTTGCCTATTCATTAATTAAACTAAAAGAAATGTTTAAATGCAAAAAAAAACCGACTCGTTTGCGAAATAAATTAGATTAAATGTTCATTATCGGCCATTTTGAAACGTCACTGTTGTCATAGCAACAGATGAAACACTTTAGCCATTAATAGTATTTGATGCCCTGAAAGTTATTCTATGCATAGCTTTAGTTTCAATCTTTTCCGAAATATCCATGGGCACTTTTCGAGATTGAAATTTGCATTTTTGCCACCTTTCAAGAAACAGTAGGGAGCCACCTTAAGTCACAAGTTGAAGTTGGATAGTTTGTTCAATTTCGACGCCATATTTGTTTCTCAATTAAATATGACGTCACTGAATGCTTCCATCTCATGTTATGCCTAAGAAGCTCCTGTACTATTCAGCATGAGGAACTAAATAGTTTATTTCGACTAATTTTCGTCCAATGAGCACTCACGACAGCTATCACTATGTGATCGCCATCAAAACAACTCCATTACCGATAAAGAAGCACTCAACGACGTCATATTCTCAAAACCAATATGGCGTCAAAATCCTCCAATTTTCAACTTCAACTAGCCATATCTTCTTAACGTGCCACTACGATCAAATTTTTACCTATCGATATTTTTACGTATTTATAAAGCAGAGATTCTAAATATTACTTGGTCGAAACCGTTTTGCGATTCGACGATGGCAAGTATTATTTTTCTTACTCCGAATCTGGAGTTGTTGTGTCCGCCATTAATCGTTCATGTTCTTGAGCAGCGTAACGAAGTGACGTCATATTCTCAACGCGAAGACTCCACGTGGCTAATTCTTCAAGTAAATCAAGGTCGTTTTTCAAATTCTTCGTCTGAAAGGCTGAACATTTCATCTACTTCTCGAAAAAAACAAGAAAACAAATAACCTCGACCGAAATTCAGGCGTAGCATTGAGAATCTGACGTCACAAACAATATTACCTTTTGAAATTGCGGGCTCACTTGGAACAAGTGATTTCAGAGCTCAAAATACTTACTTCAAAATACCATTTTTTAGTTTATTTTTACATCGATGATCACTTTCGGCCCTGAAATACTATCCTATGCTAAAGAAAATCTAAAAGACGGTGGTGAATTTTCATCGTAGTGGCACTTTAACTTAATTGATAGGAATTCTGAAACTTTGGGAATAAACTAAAGTCAGTAAGATCTTTCATATGAACTTTATCATTGAGTGCTTGTCCTTTGTTCATTGCATTTAATGATGTCAAAATTGAAAAGAAACCCCTGCTGTATAACGAGTCTGAGCCGTCGATCAAACGCTAAAATAGCGGCGTCCAGATGCATAAAATACGAGAATGATTTCTCGAGTACAAGAGCACATACCGTAAAACTATTAACATTTCTAATACATGTATATATTTTATCGGTAATATTTGGCATTTCACTCGATCAAACTACATGTTGAAAGGATTTATGGTGAAGGAAAATTTCGAGTGTTGGAATACATACATTTTAAGACCAAACCGGGACCAGTTGCGAAAAATGCAACTTCAAGGCCTTCTGGTTGGAATTGAACCCACGACCCTGCGATGCTAGTGCAGTGCTCTGACCACTGAGCTACGGAAGCCGTTGAAGTTGCATTTTTCGCAACTGGTCCCGGTTTGGTCTTAAAATGTATGCATGTATTCCAACACTCGAAATTTTCCTTCGCTATATATATTTTATCTATGGATTCTCCTGAGATAAATTGTAATATTATATCTTGTCAGATGAAAATTTCATTTTCATAGACATTTTTGCTGTTAAAATTGACGGAAGTGATGTCAGAGCGCGTATCTGTCTACATGAAATCCTCTCTACAGATGCCCGCTATGACATCACTTCCGTCAACTTTATCAGCAAAAAGTTTATAAAAATGAAATTTTCGTCTGACAAGATATATTACAATTTTTCGCCGGAGAATACATAAATTACATATCTGTTAAATTCCCACAGACGTTATACTACCTTTAAGAGTAAATTTATTTTTTTTGGTACAAATTTCACTTGTTTATTTTCTTCATCACAAGGCCGAGCTTCAGCAGCTGGTTGAGTACCGTGAGAAAATGCTGAAACGTCTCGCACAGAAGGTTGTCTCGTTGCAGAACTTGAATGAAACGTTGAACTTACTGCAGGAATTGAACGATAAAGACAATACCATCGACGAAGTGTATTTGCCTGTGGAGAACCGTTACAGCACGCTGAGGTAAGAAATAAAATAGTCAAACTTGAAGCACTCCCACATTCACTACAGCTCTCTCTCTCCCATTCACTACAGCTCTCTCTCACATTCACTACAGCTCTCTCTCCCATTCACTACAGCTCTCTCTCACATTCACTACAGCTCTCTCTCCCATTCACTACAGCTCTCTCTCCCATTCACTACAGCTCTCTCTCTCGCATTCACTACAGCTTTCTCTCGCATTCACTACAGCTCTCTCTCCCATTCACTACAGCTCTCTCTCTCCCATTCACTACAGCTCTCTCTCCCATTCACTACAGCTCTCTCTCTCCCATTCACTACAGCTCTCTCTCTCCCATTCACTACAGCTCTCTCTCCCATTCACTACAGCTCTCTCTCTCACATTCACTACAGCTCTCTCTCCCATTCACTACAGCTCTCTCTCCCATTCACTACAGCTCTCTCTCACATTCACTACAGCTCTCTCTCCCATTCACTACAGCTCTCTCTCCCATTCACTACAGCTCTCTCTCTCACATTCACTACAGCTCTCTCTCGCATTCACTACAGCTCTCTCTCCCATTCACTACAGCTCTCTCTCTCCCATTCACTACAGCTCTCTCTCCCATTCACTACAGCTCTCTCTCTCCCATTCACCACAGCTCTCTCTCTCCCATTCACTACAGCTCTCTATCCCATTCACTACAGCTCTCTCTCTCTCACATTCACTACAGCTCTCTCTCCCATTCACTACAGCTCTCTCTCACATTCACTACAGCTCTCTCTCTCTCACATTCACTACAGCTCTCTCTCACATTCACTACAGCTCTCTCTCTCACATTCACTACAGCTCTCTCTCACACATTCACTACAGCTCTCTCTCACATTCACTACAGCTCTCTCTCCCATTCACTACAGCTCTCTCTCACATTCACTACAGCTCTTTCTCACATTCACTACAGCTCTCTCTCCCATTCACTACAGCTCTCTCTCCCATTCACTACAGTTCTCTCTCTCATTCACCACAGCTCTCTCTCTCCCATTCACTACAGCTCTCTCCCATTCACTACAGCTCTCTCTCCCATTCACTACAGCTCTCTCTCCCATTCACTACAGCTCTCTCTCCCATTCACTACAGCTCTCTCTCTCCCATTCACTACAGCTCTCTCTCCCATTCACTACAGCTCTCTCCCATTCACTACAGCTCTCTCTCCCATTCACTACAGCTCTCTCTCCCATTCACTACAGCTCTCTCTCCCATTCACTACAGCTCTCTCTCCCATTCACTATAGCTCTCTCTCTCCCATTCACTACAGCTCTCTCTCCCATTCACTACAGCTCTCTCTCTCTCCCATTCACTACAGCTCTCTCTCCCATTCACTACAGCTCTCTCTCCCATTCACTACAACTCTCTCTCCCATTCACTACAGCTCTCTCTCTCTCATTCACTACAGCTCTCTCTCCCATTCACTACAGTTCTCTCCCATTCACTACAGCTCTCTCCCATTCACTACAGCTCTCTCTCTCTCTCCCATTCAATACAGCTCTCTCTCCCATTCGCTACAGCTCTCTCTCCCATTCACTACAGCACTCCCACATTCACTACAGCTCTCTCCCATTCACTACAGCTCTCTCCCATTCACTACAGCTCTCTCTCTCCCATTCACTACAGCTCTCTCTCTCCCATTCACTACAGCTCTCTCTCTCCCATTCACTACAGCTCTCTCTCCCATTCGCTACAGCTCTCTCTCCCATTCACTACAGCTCTCTCTCCCATTCGCTACAGCTCTCTCTCCCATTCACTACAGCTCTCTCTCTCTCCCATTCACTACAGCACTCCCACATTCACTACAGCTCTCTCTCTCCCATTCACTACAGCTCTCTCTCCCATTCACTACAGCTCTCTCTCTCCCATTCACTACAGCTCTCTCTCTCTCCCATTCACTACAGCTCTCTCTCTCCCATTCACTACAGCTCTCTCTCTCTCTCCCATTCACTACAGCTCTCTCTCCCATTCGCTACAGCTCTCTCCCATTCACTACAGCTCTCTCTCACATTCACTACAGCACTCCCACATTCACTACAGCTCTCTCTCCCATTCACTACAGCTCTCTCTCCCATTCACTACAGCTCTCTCTCCCATTCGCTACAGCTCTCTCCCATTCACTACAGCTCTCTCTCTCACATTCACTACAGCACTCCCACATTCACTACAGCTCTCTCTCCCATTCACTACAGCTCTCTCTCCCATTCACTACAGCTCTCTCTCCCATTCACTACAGCTCTCTCCCATTCACTACAGCACTCTCTCTCCCATTCACTACAGCACTCCCACATTCACTACAGCTCTCTCTCCCATTCACTACAGCTCTCTCTCCCATTCACTACAGCTCTCTCTCCCATTCACTACAGCTCTCTCCCATTCACTACAGCTCTCTCTCTCCCATTCACTACAGCTCTCTCTCTCTCCCATTCAATACAGCTCTCTCTCTCTCCCATTCACTACAGCTCTCTCTCTCCCATTCACTACAGCTCTCTCTCTCCCATTCACTACAGCTCTCTCTCTCTCCCATTCAATACAGCTCTCTCTCTCATTCACTACAGCTCTCTCTCCCATTCACTACAGCTCTCTCTCTCCCATTCACTACAGCTCTCTCCCATTCACTACAGCTCTCTCTCTCCCATTCACTACAGCTCTCTCTCTCTCTCTCCCATTCAATACAGCTCTCTCTCATTCACTACAGCTCTCTCTCTCCCATTCACTACAGCTCTCTCTCTCCCATTCACTACAGCTCTCTCTCTCCCATTCACTACAGCTCTCTCTCGCATTCACTACAGCTAGGCTAATGCGATATATCGATATTTTCGATAAATATCGATATTTTAAAAATATCGATAAGCGATATTCAATTTTACGCATATCGAAAATATCGAAAGTTTCAACTTCACTAAACACCCAAGTCGATTTTTTAAAAATAATTTCGGCAATTATTGTCGTAAAGTAGAGAACAGCATACGCTAATTGAGGTGACGAGATCTTATTGCGTTTAAAAACACGTAGCACCGGTCCCGCAAAACAAAAGACCAATGCCTCCCATAGACGAGATGTCGTGTAGGAAGACAACTGAAATAGCGATGTAAACAAAGTATAATTACGCTAATTCGAATCAGTTAATGTATTTCTCAAACTAAAAGTCTCGGCTTGGTAACACTGTGAGAAAATAGGTGAGATAACTGTTAGCCACAAGACAAAGGACGTGCTCTCAATGATTTGAATCAATTGAATGGCGGCATTGAAATAGATTTAAATAGAACTTACGCAGTTTAGCCAAACAAAGCAAACATGTTGGTGTTTCTTGCTGAAAATTTGTAAATATTCTCTTTATAGAATGCAAAAAATTGTAAATAATTCCTCTCTGTACTCTGTAGATTGAACATTCCATGCTTAATAAACCATTAACGTTTTAACGTTTTTGTGTTTTTTTTACATGCAAATTGAGTTTTCGTATTTGCTTCAATTTCGACATTCGATATCGCCGATATTATCGAAAAAAATTTTCGATATCGATATATCGATATTTTTCAATATCGCATTAGCCTAACTACAGCTCTCTCATATTCACTACAACTCTCTCACATTCACTACAGCAGTGTATATATTAACACGTTCTTCAGTTTCGTGGTCGGGTATCTACAGTACATGCAAAGCTATGTACGATTTTAAGATTTGCCCCAATGCTGTTGGTCGTAATCGACGTCGTCACCACCTTATTTGCATATTACAAAAAGACCAACTCAAGAATGAAAATCGATGTTGAAAAACAGTTAACTCCATCCTTCATTATTTTTAACGCCCTTTAAAACAAAACAAAGATTATTTTCGATGTTGGGTACGCTTTAACTGGACATGCCTCCAATCAAAATTGGTTCGCAACGCCCCTGATCCCGTTAGGTGCCGTTCTCGTGTAAATAAGACCTTTTCCTTGCAGAGAGTACGAGCTAAACCTGCCCAGGAAAGAAGTAGAAGAGGTAAACAACCTTCGTGAGCGTTGGAAGAACCTCATGGAACTTGCAGAGCAGGTAAAATACACAAGAGTCTAAGAACCTACACGGTTGAGTTTCTCACATGACTAATCCTGGGTTAAATTTTAATCCGCTGTTTTGTTCGGTACGTTGTGTTTGACAACTTTAGTTGCCAATGCAGTAATAATAATAATGGAAACTTTATTTAAATCTTTTGTTATATATACAATTATAAATCTCGCTCAATGAGGTAATTTACAATTGACTACTTGAACCACTATAAACTATCAATTAAAGATTATACAAATGAAAATATGAATATATACGTCTATTTTAAAAGTTCATTAATTCAGGATTTGTCCATTCTTTGTTTCTACAGCAGAAAATATAATATGTTGTTCTAATGGCGATAGATGTTATTTTTTTAATGCAGTAGTTTTGGTGTTTCTTATCAAGACCTACATAATAATAATAATAATAATAATAATAATAATTCGATTTATATTGCGCATATTACATTAAAATATGTACACACTGTATGCGCATCACAGTGTTAAAAGCTAAAAATCCTACTATTAAATTTACAATCGATAAAGTAAAAATAAATTCTTGTATAAAATATTAAAATCTAATTTATATATAAGGTATGTCTTAAGAGCAGCTATAAATGCTGGTAGAGAATCAATATATTTAATTATATCAGGTAGTCTGTTTAGGAGCTACCTCCTAGTGTTAGTACTTTACACTTAGCACTCGCTGGAACTATTGATAAAATACTATGAAAGCGAAGACTATATCTAGTAGGCTTGACAGTAGATAACAAGTTACATAAGTATACTGTGGCCCTAAACTTTGCATAAACACTTAAAATGTTAAATGCAATATCTTAAATTCAATACGACAATCAACTGGCAATTGGTTATCGTATTAAATTTAAGATTGTTCAGTGCACAGAAGACGAAAAACTTAGTCGAGTGCGACACTTGATGTTCTTATCACATTCTGACGTCTTCTGTGCATCTATAACTGAACAAACAATTTCTATTCTAACGTGTAGGTACGGTATGAGCTGATGGTCGAGAAAAGGAATATCTTTGAACAAGAATTAGACAAAGACGTTAAGGTATGTATACCTATATAGTTTGCTGTGATTTTGATATTCTCGCTGTTGATATGTGTTCTTGTCGTATTTTCTCGCTTTAGCAACATCCACGTTATCAATCTATCGGTATCCGGCTCGAAGGACCATGTAATTTATTTTACAGTATTACCGCACTGGTGACTCGTCTCGATACTACAATAACAATAACAAAAGCACAACGTTGCAGCTTTCCCACGCTACGCCCTAAAACCTCCCTTCCGTTTCTTTGCATGGGGTGTTCTCCCTTTTATGCGCTCGTTCCGTGCGTAGAGTTTTACTACTTGTTTGGTTTGCTCGTTTTTCTCTTGTGAGTTGAATCGCAGTTGATTTCAATTGAATGACTCTTTCTATAGAGATTTGTCGTGGAAGTTATTCAGTTTCGCAACAGTTTTGATTCCCAAGGACCTGGCGTACCTGGAGTGCAACCCGCCGACGCCGTTGAACGTCTCCGTAATTTTCAACATTCATATTCCCAGTACGAAGCGAAGAGGAAGATCCTGGACGCAGTTCAGCTGTTGTTTGGTGTCGCTCCGACGCCATTTCCTGAACTTGACAGAACAGGGGAAGTAAGTTCGAATAGGCGGTACATGGACGATCGTCAAGTTCAGATCGTCAAGCTCAGACAGCGATCGAACCTGTAGCCTTCTGAATGCTCGAATTATCTCACTTTTAAATGAAATTAATTTTAAACAAATGCCGATTTATTATATTTTAAAGGAACTGGTTCTGCTTGGTTTGATGTACGGTTTATTTCAGCAGTATATATCATTTGACGAGAGGTAAGATTGACGATGTTGCACAATTTTTAAAGGACTGTGATAATACACATGATGAAAAAAATACATGTTCCGTTCGTTCGTTCGTTCGTTCGTTCGTTCGTTCGTTCGTTCGTCCATTCACTCCATCCATTCCATTCACTCCATCCATTCCATTCACTCCATTAATCCATTCCATTCATTCCATTCACCCATTCCATTCACTCCATCCATTCCATTCATCCATTCCATTCATCCATTCCATTCACTCCATCCATTCCATTCACTCCATCCATTCCATTCACTCCATCCATTCCATTCACTCCATCCATTCCATTCACTCCATCCATTCCATTCACTCCATCCATTCCATTCACTCCATTAATCCATTCCATTCATTCCATTCACCCATTCCATTCACTCCATCCATTCCATCCATCCATTCCATTCATCCATTCCATTCACTCCATCCATTCCATTCACTCCATCCATTCCATTCACTCCATCCATTCCATTCACTCCATCCATTCCATTCACTCCATCCATTCCATTCACTCCATCCATTCCATTCACTCCATCCATTCCATTCACTCCATCCATTCGTTCATCCATTCCATTCACTCCATCCATTCCATTCACTCCATCCATTCCATTCACTGCATCCATTCCATTCACTGCATCCATTCCATTCACTCAATCCATTCGTTCATCCATTCCATTCACTTCATTCATCCATTCCATTCACTCCATCCATTCCATTCATTCCATTTATCCACTCCATTCACTCCATCCATTCCATTCATCCACTCCATCCACTCCATTTACTCCATCCACTCCATCTATTCCATTTATTCCATCCATTCCATTCATTCCATTCATCCACTCCACTCACTCTATCCATTCCATTCACTCCATCCATTCCATTCACTCCATCCATTCCATTCACTCCATCCATTCCATCCATTCCATCCATTCCATCCATTCCATTTACTCCATCCACTCCATTCACTCCATTCAACCACTCCATTCACTCCATCCATTCCATTCGCTCCATTCCATCCATTCCATTCACTCCATCCATTCCATTCACTCCATCCACTCCATTCACTCCATCCATTCCATTCACTCCATCCACTCCATTCATTCCATTCACTCCATTCACTCCATTCACTCCATCCATTCCATTCACTCCATCCACTCCATCCATTCCATTCACTCCATCCACTCCATTCATTCCATTCACTCCATTCACTCCATTCACTCCATTCACTCCATTCACTCCATCCATTCCATTCACTCCATCCACTCCATCCATTCCATTCACTCCATCCACTCCATTCATTCCATTCACTCCATTCACTCCATTCATTCCATTCATCCATTCCATTCACTCTATTAATTCCCCCTTTTTCTTCTTCCTTGAACAGTTCCTCCAGTTGTCTCGCATGTGAGTACAATTCTCAGATGGCATTTGTTTTCTTTCAGCTTTCGTGACAGACTTTGGGCCGACGTCGACCTGATAAAAGCAAATCAGGAGGTAAGGCAGTTTTCAGGTTTTGGAAAGCATTCACCTCGGCGGCTCGTGCTTCTCCCTACACTTCTCTCGTGTTTTTATTCCATCACTCGTCTTTCGTGAGACCCAGGCAAACGTATTCTATCATTCAAATAGAAACACTCGTGAATGTTTGGCAATTTCTCGTTATCCCAAGCTTCCACTCGTGTTTCTATAACTGCATGGAAACACAGAAAATGTTTTATAAATAATTCTGGATATTGTTTACTAAATGTTGTCTTTCTCTTCAGAGTAAATTGTTTTTTGACCGCAGTTTCCTTTTAAACTGGAGTTGCCCCAAAGATCGACCGCCCCATTAAACTCTCTATACTATTTTCAATACTCCAGGTGGAGGACTACTGGCAGCAATGTTTGAAGTTACCAGAACGAATTCAAGAATGGCATGCGTACAAAGAAATGAAATCTTTCATTGAACAATACCTCCATGTCTTTCCTATTTTGCATAAACTGGCATCCAAGGTTTTTACTCTTCTTTACTTGTCGTTCTTTGTCTCTGCGCTGGGGGCATACTGCGTGAGGTACCGTAAACTTTCGAAAATAAGCCCACCGAAAATAAGCCCCCGGAAATGATCCCCGAAAATAAACCCTCGAAAATAAGCCCCCGAAAATATGGCCTCCGAAAATAAGTCCACCGAAAATAACCCCCCGGAAATGATCCCCGAAAATAAGGTCCCGAAAATAAGGCCTCCGAATTTAAGACCCCCGAAAATAAGCCCCCGAAAATAAGGCCCCGAAAATAGGGTCCCCGAAAATAAGGTCCCGAAAATAAGGCTACGAATTTAAGGCCCTCGAAAAAGAGCCCCCGAAAATGAGCCCCCAAAAATAAGGGCCCGAAAATAAGGGCCCCGAAAATAAGCCTCCACATCCTAGACGCAAATATAAGCCCATAAACATACTATGGAATAGACCTTCGTGTTCAAATCGAAGGTATTATTAACAAATTGAACTAAAAACGAGTTCATAATAGCCAATTTATATGCATATAAAATAATATTAATTCAGCAGCCATTTTTGAATAAGGTCGATTTAACTCGCCGAAAGCCATTTCAAATCGGATTAAGTTTTACATGAAATGACATCGAAATTAGACTTTAGTTTCTCTTTTAAAGAACTCGGCTTAAAAGAAGTGAATCCTGAAATGTGTATGTGAAATGTACAATACTGCAGTGATTTAAGTATAGTTTATAAAACACGAGCGACGGTGTTTTATCAGTTTTTGAAGTGATCTAAATTTACTGAGCCAGGATTATGTGATCTAAACGTGCGATTTAAAAATGAGGGCTTTTTTAAAAATTGAGAGCTCATAGAATTGATAGATCACCTCATAGAGATCGAGTTCGTGCGAACAAATCCGCCTTGGGGAAAACCGACGTCAGTTCCCTATTGTTCTTACCACTCAATCATAAAATCCATATCTTCTCGCCGTAACATCTCCTTTACTTCTTGTTTAGGAAATACGTAATCGCCACTGGCTACAGGTTATGAGCGTCACTGGTTCTTCCTTCCCGCTTGAGGCGAACGTATTCAAGCTAAACTACCTCCTTGATATTGAATTGATCAAGTAAGGCAAAATTTTAGTAGATAAGAATTTAAGTTTTATACTGATGTCGTTATGGCTAACATACGATACCACGATAGAACATATAATAATAATAATGGTAATATTTGGCATTTCACTCGATCAAACTACATGTTGAAAGGATTTATGGTGAAGGAAAATTTCGAGTGTTGGAATACATACATTTTAAGACCAAACCGGGACCAGTTGCGAAAAATGCAACTTCAAGGTCTTCCGGCTGGAATTGAACCCCAGTGCTCTAACCACTGAGCTACGGAAGCCGTTGCCGAGAGCCTAGTCACGAGTTCTGTATTTCTGGTGGGTAGCATCGCAGGGTCGCGGGTTCAATTCCAGCCGGAAGGCCTTGAAGTTGCATTTTTCGCAACTGGTCCCGGTTTGGTCTTAAAATGTATGTATTCCAACACTCGAAATTTTCCTTCACCATAAATCCTTTCAACTAATAATAATAATAATATTTAATCAGGATACCCACGTCACCGAAGTGTTTTTCAGTGGGGTCCTGCAATACTTCACAAGATTACATTACGTTGCATTACATTACATTACATTACATCACATCACATATACATCACATCACATCACATCACATCACATCACATATACATCACATCACATATACATCACATCACATATACATCACATCACATCACATCATATATACATCACATATATCACATATACATCACATCACATCACATATACGTCACATCACCTCACATATACGTCACATCACATTACATCACATCACATCACATCACATATACGTCACATCACATCACATCACATATACGTCACATCACATCACATCACATATACGTCACATCACATCACATTACATATACGTCACATCACATCACATTACATATACATCACATATACATCACATCACATCACATCACATATACATCACATCACATCACATTACATCACATCACATATACGTCACATCACATCACATATACGTCACATCACATCACATTACATCACATCACATCACATATACGTCACATCACATTACATCACATCACATTACATCACATCACATCACATCACATATACGTCACATCACATCACATCACATATACGTCACATCACATCACATCACATACACGTCACATCACATCACATTACATATACATCACATATACATCACATCACATCACATCACATATACATCACATCACATATACGTCACATCACATCACATCACATATAGGTCACATCACATATACATCACATCACACACATATACATCATATCACATATACGTCACATAATCCTGATTATATAGTATAGAACATATAGAATATATATCACATACTCCTATGTAAATCATTATCCTATTTATGCAGACATCAAACTGCGATCAAAGACATCTGTGGCAGTGCCAGTCGTGAGCTAGAACTGGAAGTTAAAATGAGAAGCACCGAAGAGGAATGGACCGAACAGGTAAGAATACTCGTTAACCAGCTTGGGAGGAACTTTGCCTGGTGCCGCAGGCCTCGACTCTTGTGGAAATCCGATGTATTTGCTTCAAGTTTAGGTTTCACAAAATGAGAGAATTTGTACAGTAGATCTGGGTTCATTTTCCGAAAACCTACATGAAAAGAAGGGTAGTATGGTGATGGTAATAGGTACGGTGATTGTGATGGTAATAATAATAAAAAGACGTATTAGGAGCATTATACAATAGTCTCAATGCTCTTACAACAATATATTCTTAAAGTTACTTATAAAACTAATTACAGTTTCATTACAAGATAAAGCCTATACTATATATATTACCAATATGAACAAAAAACTATTAATTTTAAAAAAGAAAAGTCTTAAGTGCTGACTTAAAACTACTTAACATTTCAAAGCTTCTAATTTACTGTGGTAATAAATTCCACAGTTTTGGTGCTGCAACCGAGAATGTTCTGTCTCCATGAGTCACCGTTTTGGATTTTGGCTCAAGTAGCGATTTCGGTCAGATGATCTCAAAGCACGAGTAGGTTTATATTTAGTTAGCCAAATCAGCACTATAAACAGGCGCCTGGCCATACAAAGCCTTGAAAGTAATTATTCGTATCTTAAATACAATCCTTGATCTCACCGGCAACCAGTGAAGATTACGTAGCACAGGGGAGATATGCTCTGATTTTTTAACCCCTGCAACAAGTCTGGCAGCTGTATTTTGAATTCGCTGTAACTTGCTCAATTCAGTTTCTGGTAAGCCATATAGGATACTATTACAGCAGTCAAGTTTTGATGTTATGAATGCATACACCAACTTCTCACAGTCCTTTTTACTCAAATATTTCCTGATCTTGCCAATATTTCCTGATAGCCAAAGTGGCCGATTTACAAATGTTATTTACACGAGTATTTAATTTTAAATGTCTATCAACAGCAACACAGAGATCACGTGCAACCGGAGCCGATTGGATTATCACATCATTGACACATATTTCTGGCATTGGTTTACAATGCATAAAACGTGATGATAGATGGGTATGATGTGATTATGTATGGTGATGTTGATAGTGACGGTAATATTTATATATGGTGTAAGTGATGGTAATACGTACTGTATGGTGATTGTGATTGGAATGGTGCCAATTATAATGATGGTAATAGGATACTGCAGATATAAAGGATGGTGCTAAAAATGCGGTAAAAGAAGAGTATCGTGAAAGTCGAATTCACGTCACGATGAAACTACAACATGGTTTATGTAAGAGATAAATCCATCAAACGAGGGATGTATGTTATATACAACCCCGAGGACGTGTAGCGTCCGAGGGTTGTATATCGCGTACATCTCGACGTTCGAGGGATTTATCTGACTTATTTCATGATTGAGGAGGTTTTCTAACAATGTTTTGTCCATTTTTCCACCTTGGACAAATATTTTCCTAGTTATTTCTTCATTTATTATCTAATTAGTATTCATAGGGTTGTATTATATGCTATATACATCCCGCAGTACATCAAAGAAAACCGACTCAATCATGTAATAAGTAATAGTTGAGTCGGTTTTCTTTGTTCTCCATAGGGATGCATATCCAATATATCTCCAGAAAACCGAGAATTTGGCAATTATATTGCTCATTATAAATTCATAGGGATGTATACAGATACATCCCTGGTTTGTCGGGATGTATACAGGTATACATCCCTATGAATTTGTAATGAGCAACCATCTCGAGTGAGGGTATGCTGGTAGCTCCCCCAACGAGAAGGAGCGCATGCCCACACACCATGGCCTCCCACATTCAATAATTGATATATTTTAATATAAGCACAAGCATACGTGTACTTATATTGAAATAGAATAAGATGGGAGATGCATGAAATACTAGGTTTTGTTAGGAAACCTCCTCAACTATTAAATAAGTCATTTAATTACCTCGAACCCACCATTGGTTCAGTTTCCTTTGTTCTCTAGTGGCCATTATCTCTGATATCAACCTCAAAGTTATTCATGAGGTTGATAAGTACTTATCAACCTCGTAAAAGATCAGGAAATATTTGAGTAAAAAGGACTGTGAGAAGTTGGTGCATGTATTCATAACATCAAAACTTGACAGCTGTAATAGCATCCTATATGGTTTACCAAGCTGAATTGAGCAAGTTACAGCGAATTCAAAATACAGCTGCTAGACTTGCTGCAGGGGTTAAAAAATCGGAGCATATCTCCCCTGTGCTTCGTAATCTTCACTGGTTGCCGGTGAGATCAAGGATTGTATTTAAGATACTAATAATTACTTTCAAGGCTTTGCATGGCCAGGCGCCTGTTTATATTACTGATTTGCTAACTAAATATAAACCTACCATCTGACCGAAATCGGCTATACTTGAGCCAAAATCCAAAACGGTGACTCATGGAGACAACATTCTCGGTTGCGGCACCAAAACTGCATTGGAATTCATTACCACAGGAAATTAGAAGCTTTGATATGTTAAGTAATGTTAAGTCAGCAGTTAAGACTTTTCTTTTTTTAAATTAATAGTTTTTTGTTCATAGTGGTAATATATGTAGTAGGCTTTATCTTATAATGAAACTGTAATTAGTTTTATAAGTAAAATTAAGAATATATTGTTGTAAGAGCATTGAGACTATTGTATAATGCTCCTAACTAAATGGGGAATAATGTCGAACTCTGATTGCTCCTTCTGCGTAAACCCTGAAACCCTCCTACACATAGTTGCTGGATGTCAATCGTACCTACCACGATTCACATGGAGACATGATTCTGTTCTGAACTTTATTGCACAAACCCTACAACCTGTCAACAGCTCTAATCTCTTCGTTGATCTTCCTGGATATAAGAGCCCTTCAATCATAACTGGTGACACGTTCCGTCCAGATCTGCTTCTATCCATTTCCACTAATTGTCTCTAATCGTTGAACTCTCTGTTGGATATGAATCTAATCTCCAAACAAATGTTGATCGCAAAAGAGCAAGATACAAAGATCTCATTACACAGCAAAAGGAACATTTTAAATCCGTCAAATTTGTCAATAAGCTCCTTAGGTGTTTTCTCAAAAGAATGTCATACCTTTTTAGATATGTTGAGCGATCTAGGTCTTGATAACAAACACCAAAATTATTGCATTAGGAGAATTATGTCTATCGCCATTAGAACAAAATATTATATATTTTGTTGTAGAAATAAGGACTGGACAAATCCGGAATTACTGAACATTTAAAGATACATTTTAAATTAACTTTTTTTCTTTTTCTATATAGTTTGTAAACAATAAATAGGTTCAAGTAGTCAATTATAAATTACCTAAATTAGTGAGATAATAAAGTTTCCATTATTATTATTATTATTATTATTATTATTATTATTATTATTATTATTATTATTATTATTATTATTTTTATAAAATTACTCACGAGGTTGATCAACCTCATAAATACTAAACTTCACCAATGATGATATAAGGCTGTTATATACCTTAGACTTCGGTGTTTAAGCGATATATCAATCCTCGGGCTTCGCCTTCGGGTTAATTTATCGCATAAACACCTCGGTCACGGTATATAACCTATACTTATACACTGGATCGATTTTAAAGAATATATTTAACTATATTATATAATACTGTATAAGCTACACTATAGGTATCCAACTAACCTACAATGTTTTGTGTGAAAACAGGTCTTGAAATTTGAGAAATTCAAGAATGGTTCTCTGTACTGTCTCAGCAACAGTCACACAGAAGGTTTGCTTGAGTTGCTAGAAGATGCTCAAAGCTCCCTCGCTATGATGCTTACTTCGAAATATATCGGACCACTACGACACGAAGCAGCTGCCTGGGCCATGAAACTGAAGGAGATTGGTGAAGTGTTAGAGCAGGTGAATATATTTCATACAAATGGTTGATCTAACTTACCTATAACTGCAGTATTAAGGTAATTCCTAAGTAATTCTTTCCGAAATGAAAATTTGCTGAAACTTCCCAGTCTTAAAGTTATTAACATACTTATATTAAAACCAAAAAAAAAGTTGGGGTCACGGACCTTGTTTAGAAGATATGGCATATCGCAGATATCACTTCTTACTCGGTATGGTGACGTCATTGTGACCAATTTACGAGTTGAGTAAAAACCGCATTACACAACTATTTCTTGAACCTTTTTATTTTTATTTTTCGCAACTAGTAATTTTATACAAGAAAACATGGTATTTTAGGGAAAAATAAACAGCTAACAGGGTTTATTATGATAAAGAAAGGTCGTTTCCCATATTCGTTGACATGTTATTTGAAGAAACATTCATCAAAAATGTAAAATATTGTAAGTTGTAGAAATGATTTTTCTCTACGTTTCTGTTATAACACGTAAAAGTGGTAGAAGAAAATAATTATTAAGGAAAAAATTATGGTCACCGACCTTCTTTAAGAACTATGGCCTTAAACCTGCATTATCAAGTAGTTTACAAACCTACTTGCACAGGGAGCCCTAGCTAGACTTGTGTAACCGTTCTCGGAAAAAATTGATTTAGTCGCTTAATAACTCTTCCCTGCCAGTACATAAGCGGCCATTGTTAGATTTGGCACTAAATTGTCCTAAAATGGTCGGAATTTTTTGAAAGTGTTGCATAATGGCCATAAAAACACTGATTATTGGATGTGCGCAGTAAATGTGCGCAATGCAAAACTGAGGAATCAGATATGAAATTCCTATTCGCGAACATATATGTTCTTTACGTTACACTGGGGCCTTCACTCAAAACGTTAGACCTCCGATATACACTATTCTTAGCAGTACACCAACCTTTTATAGTATTCTATTTGTATTTCTACGCAACCTGCGCAGCACAACGCATTTATATCACTTATTTGTGAGATTCTGTTACTTTTCTGTTTCTAGTGGCTCGCTGTTCAAGATCTCTGGCGTTACTTGGAAGCTGTGTTTAGCAACACTATTACAGCCAAGGTAGGTAGTTGACGATCGTCTTATCGTTAAAGAGGAACTGTGCCCAAAAAAAAACAACTTTTAAATAAAAGGCCTTTATAATGTTTATAAATGTTAATAATTTTACAGTATCTTCTCTTGTATTCGAGAAATAACGTTTTCATTCTCGTATTTTATGCTTCTGGACGCCGCCATTTTCGAGTTTGCTCATTAACATTTCGAGTTTGACTATTAACATTTCTAAACATTATACTTAAAGGCCTTTTATTTAAAAGTAATTTATTTTTTGGGGGTACAGTTCCCCTTTAAGCTCATATCCTTAGAAAAATGATTCCGAGTCCCGTACAGGAATTGAACTTGTAACCTTCTGATTACCGGTGAGACGCTCTAACCATTGAGCTACCGAGACTCAGATGGAGAGCGAAGGTTACAATGATGTACTGGTTCGATTGATACAACAGTGTATATATTAAAAGGAGAAATAAAAGAACTTCAATGTGTCGAAAAATACTTAAGAGTACTGTACTTACGTATATTAATGGACGACGTGTCCTTCTTCAGGTCAGATTGTAGGACACATCGTCCGAAACGTAAGTAAGTAAGTAAGTAAGTTGGTCGGCCGTAGGCGACCCGTAGGCTCCTCTTTCATTTAGCTGCTATTCGAAGGTATAGGGGTGGGCGCCACTCCTATCCCTGGAATTAACCACTTACCCCAGCCAGAGTTGGTCCCAATTTTATTTAAGGCTCTTGATGAAAGCCCGACCTCCAATTAGCACTGCTCATTGGATTATGGCAACACTAATTTTCAGTCTTCCGGGAACGATATATGAACAAGGTGGTAACCCATGCAGTTAGTGTACCAGAGGTACGGTGCTTAACTTTGGAAAGTCAAGCAGCGGTCACTGACCACTATATTATACCGGTCCGGTCGAAACATCGCCTATTAATATACATACTGTAAGTACTCTTATTTAAAGTGCTCCTACGACGAAATATCACATTACGTTTCCTGGAATTTTTTGTTACAGAACATCATTTTAGGTTAATAAATGTGCGCATTTGCCAAAAAAATTGAACAACAAACATTCTATCACAAGAAATTTAACCTCCAAAGTTGCCCAAATTCTGTCCGCCATTGCTTAAAACTTGTTCCAGACGAGCCCGCGATTCTACAGCAGAGTATGTGATTATGACGTCAAAGACTCAACACGTGACAAAGCTTTATGGAAATTATACGAATTATACGACAAGTTACAATAGAAAGTTTCCCCCAAGTAGCTTTATATTCATATATAACTATAGCCACGTGTTGAGTCTTTGACGTCACTTCCTCTAATCGCAACCTAAGCGTCCGGAACATGTTCGAGTAATGGCGGCCGTATAATGTCGTATAAAAAGGCGACTTCCCATGCTCGTAATTGCTTGAAATTTGGCAAGTTAAGTAAGAACACATGCATGCTCTGTACAAATATGTAAAAATTCGGGATACCAAAAATTTGATCACAGGGGCACTTTAAGTATTTTTCGACACATTGAAGTTCTCTTATTTCTCCTTTTCATATTATATCCAGTTCTTTTGAGAACTTAGCATGCTTTCATATTTATTATAGTGTATATATTAACACATCCAAGCCTTACTGATATATATAGTGACTGCCGCATAGGCAGTATACATATATCAATATCGAACCAGTATTATACAAGTTCTAGCTTGACGATCGTCCATGTATCGTCTACTCCAAGCTCCCCCATTGTATATATTAACGTATATTGCACGGGATTCGCGTATTTAGCTGTTTTTTTAAAAGTGCCTATACAGCCCTTTCGTTTTTTAGTTATCTGTATAGAGGATGAAAAAGTAGCTGATAAGTTATGTTACAGTTTTTGATTTGGACTTTTCGTTTAGAAGATATCACTCTTTATACATTGCTATTTATATAAAAAGCCGCAAATTAGAAAGACCTGGAACGAGCCACACTGTGACGTCATTTAAGAGACGAATGTGTGTTTTGCCTTGGGGAACTTGTAAACACTGTATTAAACACACTGCAAGATCTCTATGTAATATTCATATTTACTGTCCGCGTATCGTTCAAGTAAGGAATCGTTCAAGTAAGGTATCGTTCAAGTAAGGAATACGATGGACAGATATTTTTCTTTCAAATTCGCTTCATTAGAACATCCATACACTGCGTATCTGTCTGACATGATTGAATAGTTGAACATAAACTATAAATTTTATAGTATAATCTGAGAATCGAACTCGTTTGTCTACGTCGAAGCTGGGAAGATCCTGGACTCATCTCTTAAATGACGTCACAATCTAGTTTCCAGACTCCAGAATTGGCAGAAATACGTTTTCGGTTTTTAATCGGAATTTGCTTACATTTCTTAATTTGGATGCAAAATATCTTCTAAACGAAAAGTCCAAATCAAAAACTGTAAAGTAACTTATCAGCTATTTTTTGATCCTCTATACAGATAACTATAAAACGAAAGGGCTGTATAGGCACTTTAAGTGAAAAGATCTATATAGGACAAATTTCAATAGTGAATAGTATAACGTGTTAGAGAGTGGAACGTTATTTCTATTTGGGCAGTGCACAAACCATTTAGTAATAACTAGAAATACTTATACTTAATAACCCCATCTCCTTTTTTCGCTTTGTATTGTGATTATGTATATCTCTATTAAATTTAATATTAAACTCAAAGTCTAATTGTCCATTAAGTTATTTATATTGAAAGTATTACAATATGATAATAAGAATAAATATGAAGCTGCTAAGTTCTCAAAAGAACAATACTCATGCAGTGGCAGATAAACACATAGAAAAGTGAAGAATCAATTGAGCTGTCTTGTTCTGTAAGATCTGGAATTGTTCTATAAGGGTAACATTATTTTTCTCCCCCTCGTGTATATAATATGTGCTTTTTATTTGGTTTTGCTACAGGAGCTGCCACAAGAGTATGCACGATTTGCAAGGGTGGACAAAAGTTATATGAAGATGACCAAACGTGCTCATGATACCAAAAACGTTCTGCAGGTAATCACTTGTATTACGCGATTAAAGGACATTGGCAACAAAAATTAAGTTTGTCTAATATGAAAGAACTCGTAAAATGATAGAGTAACACCTTTTACGACTTTCCCGTATTTTACTTCGTTTTTGAAATATTTCAGTTTGTTTGATATGTAAATGAGATGGTCTCTGACGTCAGGTGCAGGGTGGAGAATTTTCACTCATTAGAATATTAGTTCCATCTTCAAGTTTGTTCCACAAATTTACTTGAAAATGTGCGTATAATAACTCCTCGTGATAATGAACGTTGTAAACTTAGCGATTACTGAGATATAAGACTTTTTTGGCTCCCTCTGTAAATATCTATCTTATTATTATTATTATATAAATTGAATTATGTAACACAGCCCGCAATCACCAAGTCTATAGCCTTCATTCTTCAACCAACCTTTTTTTTGGGTGTCCTTTGTAGTGCTGTGTAGGAGGCGACGTACCCAAAATTCAAGTGTTGAAGCATCTATATGAAGAGCTGGAGATTTGTTTTAAGTCTTTACAGACCTATTTGGATGCTAAGCGAAAGGTAATATGAGTGAAAGTCAGAGTTTTAGAGAGTTGTGAGAGTTGGCTCTGTTTACACGCTCATGCGATTATTTAGGCTTAACCTTTTGATATTTAGGTATCTGCTTATATATAAACATATTTACCAAAAATGTAACAACGGCGTAATGTTGGAGCAAAGGAAGAGAAAAAAGAGATGAGTTCTTAGAAGAACTGTTTGAAGACTTGAGAAAATAATTAGCCTGCGTACAGACGCTCGCGGGCGCAAAAAGGCGGCGTGCATCAGAGCCAAATTGTGTGTTCTGTAATTTATGCTGATTATTCGCAATGCCTTATGGTAGACTTGCTCCAAGTCTGCCTCTTGATTGTTTCGGGTTTAGTTAAAGACGGGTTTGTTTTGAGAAGACGGGTTTATTTCGAGAGTGGTTTGGTTTCAAAGACGGATTTGTTTCAAGGTTTTGAAAAGAACCTGTCTCGAAACAAACCCGTATTCTCGAAACAAACCCGTCTTTAAACAAACCAGAAACAATCAAGAGGCAGACTTGGAGCAGTCTATGCTTATAGCAACTAACGAGTATTCACTAAAAGTTTAGTTCCAATAGACAAATAGGACAAGCTGAAAAGCTAAAACGAAACAGTATTACGAGAATCGGCACTCGACGGCTACCTGGAAATATCGAGTGATTAACAATTCAATTCCCCATCTCTTCGACTGTTTGATCATCCTCGAACCAAAATTATGCCGACTATAAACAGTCATCCTTCGAAAGTTTTAGCAAACTCTTTTAATAGTCTCGTTTACAAAGAATACGTTGAGGCGGCTGAGAAGTGAGAAACTGTCTTCGTGGTAAACAACATGACAAACATTGAAAACGGAAGTAGTTCTTAACCAATTGAATATCACGTATTAACTAAATTTTCTAAGCGACCAATCATGGTCTACCATAAAAATTCCTTATAGTAGCTACGTCACAGAACACGATTAACGGCGCTGGTTTATAGTCTGTGTTTTTCAAATTTCACAGACTATGACGTAGGCTAGAAAATAATAGGCTTAAACGAAAAGGCACGATGCATTTCGGAAGACAACTTATCAAGTGCTATGTCTGCTAACTAATCGTCGAAATTGGACCGATATTTAGTTAGCAGACGTAGCTCTTGATAAGTATATATGTTGTTCAAAGCTATCCACGACAAGTTCGTTGTTCTATTACAATTAATCTAATCGTGAAATTACAGGCGAATTTAGAAGCATCTTCTGTGCATCGTACGGAAGATATTTAAAACTTTATTAACCGTGTCAATGTATTTAGTTATTTTACAAACTAATTGTGGACACCTATACATATATATAACTATCTATCAACCAAATTATAACTTAATATTATTACACTACATGTGGTCGAATTTAAAACAATGGCGCGTATGTTGAGCATAAATATATTATCCAAGTTCTTTTGTCTTGCACATTTCTTAAAACTTTCTAAAGATGGCAATTTATCTCTTTCTTCTTAGGTTAATTTTGACCACAGATAAGGTCCAAAGTACCTTAAGGAATGCTTATACTATAGTGAACTGTATTATACCATGACCTATTAAAATCTGCCTTTCGCAGCAAGTATCCAGAGACAGAGAGTTCTATAGAATTGAAGAGTTGGAAAGTTAGAGAATTGAGAGATATGGGGAATTTAGAGAGCTTGTATATATGCCTGTTAATATGCCGTTTATAATTTTACATTTTTTTCAAAGGTGTTTCCAAGGTTTTATTTGGTCTCCGATCAAGTTCTCGTGGCAATACTAAGTCAACCACACACGCTGGACTCTGTAAAACCGTATCTCAAGTAAGTAATTCTAATTCTATTTTCTACTATAGAAGGGGTGTCCGTTAAATTGAATATACAGTGAAAAATCAAACAAACTGCTCGGGCTTCTCAAGAGAACGTGCCTCTTGTTAACGAATATCCAAGTCAGGCGAACTTTCTATCTGTCACTTGTTAAGTCACAGTTATGCTTCGCGACTGAGGCGTGGTCTCCAACTCATACCAAGCTGAAAGCAAAAGTGGAAAGAGTCCAAAGACGAGCAACAAGGTGGATTCTCAGAACCAAGATCGGCGAAATACACTGGTGACGCTGGACCTACTTCCATTGTGCTACGATAGAGAACTCAAAGACCTAGTTTTCTTCTTCAAGTCTCTACATGGGCACACCGACTTAAATGTCCACGAATTTGTTACGTTTGTTTCTCAAGGCCGCACCAGGCTGAGCCAAAGCTTTGCCAACCTTAAAACTCCACTTTGTAAAACAAGAACTTTCCAAGCCTCATATTTGAACCGCGTAGTCAAATTATGGAACTTTGTCTGTAAATTAGCCAATCCAAGTAGTCTCACCAGTTCTATGTCATTTAAGGTGATTCCTCAGTTTTGCATTGTGCACATTTACTGCGCACATCCAATAATCAGTGTTTTTATGGCCATTATGCAACACTTTCAAAAAATTCTGACCATTTTAGGACAATTTAGTGTCAAATCTAACAATGGCCGCTTATGTACTGTTAGGGAAGAGTTATTACGGGACTAAATCAATTTTTTTCCGAGAACGGTTACACAAGTCTAGCTAGGGCTCCATGTGCAAGTAGGTTTGTAAACTACTTGATAATGCCGGTTTAAGGCCATAGTTCTTAAAGAAGGTCTGTGACCATAATTTTTTCCTTAATAATTCTTTTCTTCTACCACTTTTACGTGTTATAACAGAAACTTAGAGAAATATCATTTCTACAACTTACAATATTTTACATTTTTGATGAATGTTTCTTCAAATAACATGTCAAAGAATATGAGAAACGACCTTTCTTTATCATAATAAACCCTGTTAGCTGTTTCTTTTCCCCTAAAATACCATGTTTTCTTGTATAAAATTACTAGTTGCGAAAAATAAAAAATTATCTTTGTCAAAAGGTTCAAGAAAAAGTTGTGCAATGCGGTTTTTACTCAACTCGTAAATTGGTCACAATGACGCCACCATACTGAGTAAGAGGTGACCTGCGATATGCCATATCTTCTAAACAAGGTCGGTGACCCCAACTTTTTTTTTTGTTTTAATATAAGTATGTCAATAACTTTAAGACTGGGAAGTTTCAGCAAATTTTCATTTCGGAAAGAATTACTGAGGAATTGCTTTAAAAGAACTTTGTAAGACAGATACTATCTAGTGTAGTTCCTGGACACTGGTATGCGACTGTCCCTGTCATAGAGCCTCTATGATATAGAGCAAATTTTACATGACATATATTTTAATCTAAGAGGGCGGCGCCTCGCATGACACTTTTAGTCCCGTTCGCGCTTTCCATTTTGAATCTCTTGTTGTTGTCTTTTTCATGGCAACTTGTTATCCAATAAAATTATTAAAATAAAATAAAATAAATAAAATAAAAATTCTGTTTGAAATAAACTCTTTTATTCGAACTGGTGAAATTATAAAAACTGGCGTTTTAATTCCAATCGTATTTCACTTTGTTCTTGAAATATTGAAATTTGTTTGTAGAGTTAATAGCATTTTTTCAAAGACTATCAAAATACCACAAGTCCAAAGGACGAATGCTATTTGAGTTCTTAGAAAACTCACGTCAAGTACATGTTTTTTTTCAAAATTGCACGAGAAACCAATAATAAACAGGAAAATGTTCAAGACAAATGGTCTTTGCAATGTACACGTTTAGTGCTCCGTTCTGCTTCTTGCAGAAGTTAAAAAAACGCTTAAAGTGGCTATGCAATGATCGAAATATTCAGTTTTAAAATAACTCTTGTTTGAAAGAACTCTTGAAACTATAAAAACTAACCATTTGCAACTTTTCCATATCTCACTTCCCTCTTGAGATATTAAGATTTGTTTGATATGTAAATGATCATACTTATGACATCACAATGCATAATAACGTCTTGAAAACGCGTATATATCCTTGAGATTATGTTATAATGAAATCACTTGAATTGCAGGTGCATGTACGTCGATGTATCCAATGACATCAAATATGCAAATCATCAAACGATTTCATGTGATAATGGTAAAGATATGCAGAATTTTTCAATAAGTCATGCATTGTGATGTCATACAGTATATGATCATTTACATATTAAACAAATCTTAATATCTCAAGAGTGAAGTGAGATATGAAAAAGTTGTAAATGGTTAGTCTTTATAGTTTCAAGAGTTCTTTCAAACAAAAGTTATTTTACAACTGAATTTTTCATTGTATAGGCATTTTAAAAAACGTTTTAAAAAACTTCGTTTCTTCGTTACAAAATGGCGACCCAAAATGGCGTCAGTATTTCGTTCCTAAAAATCTCGGCAGTTCACCAGCTTTTCGTTTTGCTGTTTTTAGATTGTTTATTGAACTTTTAAAATGTGCTACGACCATTTTCAGAGCGCCAAACTACTTATATTCCGACTAGCTAAGTCACATACTTCCATATAAAAAGACGCTCGACAGTCTAAATCATGAGAAATTACATTTTTCCGCATAAAAATGTTTGTAATGCAGATCTGAGCTTCATCGTGGTTCATTGCATAGCTCTAGTGGTGGTCTTGTTTACTGAAAAGTTTTATACCCTCAACGTTTACCTGAGTGGAGAAATCGTGTTTGCAATCTGAATCCAGAAAACTAATTTGCATAAATTCTGCCGCTTATCATAAACACAATTTCTCTAGATATACAAATGCTACAAGTGTGAAACGTTTCAATAATCAAGACCACCCCTAGAGCTATGCAATGAACCAAAATAAAGCTCAGATCTGCATTATAAAACATTTTATGGGGGAAAATGCAATTCTCATGATTTAGACTATCGAGCCATATCCTTAGTAATATTTAATTTCAATATAGTGTTATTCTTTGCTTCATCTAGGTCATTATTTGTCGACGTAGATGACATTTTGTTGACTCCACGGCCAGATAGTTCATCTGCTACCAAAGGTACTTGGAACTTTGCGTCAATGAATGTGAAGAAAAGTCTAAAGGTGCGAACGTGTTATTCCAGTATTTAAAGTACGGATGTGATGTCACAAGAGGCATTCCAAACCAGTTTTCTTTTGTTACTTGCCACAAAAATGCCTCTTGTGACATCATATCCGATAACTCTAAGAGCAAGAAGTTCATGAAGATGAAATTTTCGGTTGACAAGATATATTATGATTTTGCTCAAGAAGACCCAGCTATTACAAATATGTAAAATCCCCAGACGTGAGATTTAAAACTTTAAAACGTGGCACTCTAAAACGAAATTCAAAAACTCATTAAAGTGTTTATGAAACGAAAATTGAGGTGACTTTTTTATTGATTTATTTGAGAGAACTCCTCAAACAATAAAGAATGGTGTTGTAGTTCTTTAATATCTTTTATAAAATAACCGGAAGTAAATGAGCGACAACACGTTATCTGATTGGTTACTGAGCTCAAAAACCGTGCATTATAACTCAATAAAGCATAAGCTGACGTGATTCTCAGCGCGTAGATTTTGTCGTTTTTGACGGATTTTAAGTAGTTTAAATCACAAAAGGAAGTCAAAGAATACCTGGATACAAGGCTAACAGAACAGAATGTTTTAAATGCAACGTTGAGTGTATTTTCATCGATAAAATCGCCAACGTGTTTTCAATAAAGGCTTCCTAGCAACGCACATAACAACGCCTTTTATAACAGGTAAATAGAAAAAAGAGAAACAGATAAAAGAGAAAACATCTCATTTGAATATCACATAAGTCTAAATATCTCAAGAACTAAGTTAAATATGGAAAAGCCGTAAATTGATATTCTTCGTTATTTGAAGAGTTCTTTCAAATAAGATAAACATAATTTTCGTATCATATACATTTTAATAGAGGCGCAATGTGAGCTTTATTACGAGGCAGATACAACCAGATAACCTCATTGACGGTTAATAACGTTTATTGAAGTTAGAATGTTGTTTGATAATTGATATAGGAAGAAGACGAAAAGAGTGCTACTGTATCCTCCAAGAAGACTTCCTACATCGCGTCTGAACATGATATTGGTAGAACAAGTAGTCGTGCTCTTTCGTCGTCTGTGTCAAGTGCTGTCCATGAATGGCGAATGCCAGCCAATGATGCTGTAGCTGTCGCGTCAGCTAAAGGAGAGACCTTTCTTTTAAAGAAAGAGGTACTCTCTATCTCGGCTATTTCTATCTCTATTTCTACCTCTATCTCGGCTATCTCTATCTCGGCTATCTCTATCTGGGCTACCTCTATCTCATCTACCTCTATCTCATCTATCTCTATCTCGGCTATCTCTATCTCGGCTATCTCTATCTCGGCTACCTCTATCTCGGCTATCTCTATCTCATCTATCTCTATCTCGGCTATCTCTATCTCATCTATCTCTATCTCGGCTATCTCTATCTCATCTATCTCTATCTCGGCTATCTCTATCTCATCTATCTCTATCTCGGCTATCTCTATCTCATCTATCTCTATCTCGGCTATCTCTATCTCGGCTATCTCTATTTCTATCTCTAACTCTATTTCTACCTCTATCTTTATTTATTCTCTATCTCTTCTCTATTTCTATCTCTTCTCTATCTCTATCTCTATCTCTTCTCTATTTCTATCTCTATTTCTATCTCTATCTCTTCTCTATTTCTATCTCTTCTCTATCTCTATCTCTATCTCTTCTCTATTTCTATCTCTATCTCTTCTCTATTTCTATCTCTATCTCTTCTCTATTTCTATCTCTATCTCTTCTCTATCTCTATCTCTATCTCTTCTCTATTTCTATCTCTATCTCTTCTCTATCTCTATCTCTTCTCTATTTCTATCTCTTCTCTATTTCTATCTCTATCTCTTCTCTATTTCTATCTCTATCTCTTCTCTATTTCTATCTCTTCTCTATCTCTATCTCTTCTCTATTTCTATCTCTTCTCTATCTCTATCTCTTCTCTATTTCTATCTCTATCTCTTCTCTATTTCTATCTCTATCTCTATCTCTTCTCTATTTCTATCTCTATCTCTTCTCTATCTCTATCTCTATCTCTTCTCTATTTCTATCTCTATCTCTTCTCTATCTCTATCTCTATCTCTTCTCTATTTCTATCTCTTCTCTATTTCTATCTCTATCTCTTCTCTATTTCTATCTCTATCTCTTCTCTATTTCTATCTCTTCTCTATCTCTATCTCTTCTCTATTTCTATCTCTATCTCTTCTCTATCTCTATCTCTATCTCTTCTCTATTTCTATCTCTTCTCTATTTCTATCTCTATCTCTTCTCTATTTCTATCTCTATCTCTTCTCTATTTCTATCTCTATCTCTTCTCTATTTCTATCTCTTCTCTATCTCTATCTCTTCTCTATTTCTATCTCTTCTCTATCTCTATCTCTATCTCTATCTCTTCTCTATTTCTATCTCTTCTCTATTTCTATCTCTATCTCTTCTCTATTTCTATCTCTATCTCTTCTCTATTTCTATCTCTTCTCTATTTCTATCTCTTCTCTATCTCTATCTCTTCTCTATTTCTATCTCTATCTCGGCTATCTCTTCTCCATATCTCTACCTCTATTTCTACCTCTATCTTTATTTATTCTCTATCCCTATCTCTATATCTTCTCTATCTCTATCTATATCCCTATCTCTATCTCATCTCTATCTTTATATCTATCTTCTCTATCTCTTCTCTATTTCTATTTCTATCTCGGCTATCTCTTCTCTATCTCTACCTCTATTTCTACCTCTATCTCTTCTCTATCCCTATCTGTATCTGTATCTATATCTCTATCTCATCTCTATCTTTATCTCTATTTCTTCTCTATCCCTATCTCTTCTCTATCCCTATCTGTATCTGTATCTCATCTCTATATTTATCTCTCTCTTCTCTTCTCTCTCTCTTCTCTATCTTTATCTCTATCCCTAGCTCTATCCCTATCTGTATCTCTATCTATATCCCTATCTCTATATCTATTCCTATCTCTATCACTATATATATATATATATATCCCTATCTCTTCTCTATCTATTCTATATCCCTATCTCTATATCTATCCCTATCTCTGTCCTATCTCTATCCCTATCTCTATATCTATCCCTATCTCTTCTCTATCCCTATCTGTATCTCTATCTATATCCCTATTTATTTCTCTATCTCATCTTTATCTCTTCTCTATCTCTATCTTTATCTCTATCTTTATCTCTATCTTTATCTCTATCTCTTCTCTATCTTTATCTCTATCTCTTCTCTATCTCTATCTCTATCTCTTCTCTATCTCTATCTATTCTCTGTCTTTATCTCTATCTCTATCTCTTCTCTATCTTTATCTCTATCTCTTCTCTATCTCTATCTCTTCTCTGTCTCTATCTCTATCTCTATCTCTTCTCTATCCCTATCTCTTCTCTATCCCTATCTGTATCTGTATCTCATCTCTATCTCTATCTCATCTCTGTCTTTATCTCTATATTTATCTCTATCTCTTCTCTATCTCTTCTCTATCTCTATCCCTAGCTCTATATCTATCCCTATCCCTATCTCTATCTCTATACATGGTTCCAGTTCATTGTTTTCTTGTTCTCTTTGTTTAGGTCTTTCTCGGTGGCGGTGTTGAGATTTGGTTGGGTGAAATATTGAAAGTTTTGCAAGAGACAGTTCATACTTCGATAAGGAAGTGCGTTGAAGATGCCAAATCGATGAATTTCATTGACGAACTGGCACAGAAGGTAGTACAATGTAAACATTCGTTCTTTTGTTTTTAAGCCCATGTGTAAACGCCATTTTTTAATGGATTAGACTACGAAAAAAGCTGTTGTTGATATTGTTGTTGTAATATATAAAGTAATCTCAGTGACTGAATTTCTTCTTCATTTTAGTATCCACCTCAAGTTGCTTGTCTTGGGTTACTATATATGTGGACGCGAGAGTGTGAAACGGTACTAATAGAAACACTTCTGATCTTCTCTGAGAATGATTCTTGAGACTCGTCAATCGTTTCCTCTCTTGTTTCCAATTTACTTTGCTTTCTTTTTGTTTTATTTGTGTTTTTCTAACTATGTGCGCGTATTCCTATTCACCATCGCTTTTATAGACCTGTCAGAACAACCATGCAGCATGCTTGAAATGCTTTAGCGTGCTATCTATCTATCTGCCTTTATTTGCCTCCATCTCTCAAAGATGATTCTTTCAAATCGAAATAATAGAAGTTTACAAAGAAAGAGAAAAATAATAATAATAAAATAAAATAATAAAATAAGAGTCAATTAGTCAAAGTTATACAAGATAATTTGAAAATGCCGTCGGGGATGGGGCAGTAGGGACTTTAAGATCTACGACGGCAACCTAGGACGGGGACGTCGTTCGAACAAAAGAATCTTTATGCGAAACAAAAATAATGAATAATTTTTATTCCCAAGAGTAATCACAACGCCGTCCTCGTTCTGTTTACAACGCCACTGAGAACATTTTCACGTCATTAGGGCGACGGTAACTCGCGGAGAGATGAGAACAGTTGCTTAAGGCTGCGTTTACACTAGAGCAAAAGTATCCGGATTCATATTGTTTTGCATCCTCATGGGAATATAAAACAATACGAATCCGATTACTTTTGCTCTAGTGTAAACGCAGCCTAAGAATGACTTAAACACAGATACTACAATCGTTTTAGAAATAGTGAAGCGTTTTGGAGATCATAAAACAAGCTTTGAGTGTCATATACGCTAGTCAATCCAGCGTGGTTTCATTCAAATGCTAAAATTTATATTGCTTTCACTGCCGTCGCCGTCCTAGGTTGCCGTCGTAGATCTTAAAGTCCCTAGTGACTGCTCCCTCCGGCAAGATGTTCCAATCTCGTAAGGTCCTTGGAAAATAGGAAAATTTATAGTAATCGGTGCTTGCGAAGGGTACTCTATAGGCTTTAGCATTCACATGGCGACTTTTATGTTCCAGGGGTGTCAAATACTTTAAAGCATCAGTTTCAATTTGACCATGGCATATTTTGTAAAAGATGGATAGCCTATCCCTTTTTCTTTTCGTTTCTAGAGTATCCCATCGCAGTTCTTCCAGCATTTCGTTAACACTTGATGTATTATGATAACGATTTAAGACAAAGCGGGTTGCACGCCTCAAAAATTTCTTTACCTAGAAATGGTTGGGACGGTTAAATTTATGATCTTAATTTGGTTGGGTAAAATTTTTCCCAGTACCAAATCCCTAAACTATCCCTAAACCTGCTAGCCTGGCAAGTAATGTTAAAAGTCACTATGAGAATATGAACATGCTATAATTATTAAAGTCATTCCAACGTCCACGTAAGCAAGCAGCCTGTAGCTAATTCTTCGTTTCCTCACGTGCAGGGTATTAGTGATATCCGTGTTGATCGAAAAGCGCTTCCCAATGCAGTTCGTCGGTTCTGGAGTATCCTGAGTCGTTTGCCGAACATTCTGGTGAAAGGTTGCTGGAGGAACCTTGATCAACATCTTACCATGGCAGGTCAAGCTAAACTGGAAGGATTGTTATCGGTAAGTTTGCTTCTGGTTGTATTTGTAACTGAGCCATAGACACTTCTTGAATCGTTTTCAAGTCATTACTCATAGCCATTGAAGCAATTGCACGCAATTTTTTTAATTTTAATTTAATTTTTATTTTTTAATTTTAATAACTTTGTCATATACATTACAAACATAAATACAGACATTAAGACAATAGGCTGGGTAACCACAACAGCTAGTGCCAATTACTGCGGCCCCAAAACAAGTACGATATAACAGTCACTTTAAAGATACATAGCGATATACAACACACATTAAATACAACAAATTCACTACGATATATACTAAAAACAACACGATGATGGGTTCGTAAGGCTTCGAGCTGTATTACATTTTAAGCATATGCTTTTCCATGTTCGTGAGTCGTCTATGTCATATGTGTTGTTAAGTGCGTTAATGTAGTAGTTGAATAGTAACTTCCTGAGTTTGAGAGAGTCATGTTTTCTGTTTTTGGTAGTGTGTTCCATGTTCTTGTTGTCCGAATTGTGTATGATTTTTGGTATGTATGGAAATAATTGCATGTGTTATCTCTCTATTGACTTTCAGTATGGAATGTATTTACGAGATATCGTTGATGAACTTGGGAAAAGAAAATTACGTGATGTGTGTGACTTTGAGTGGAGAAAAAATACAAGATTTTATGGCAAAACAAGAAAACAAGATAGTAAGTTTATTTATTTATTGACAAATTTCCCCCAAAAAACTACAATGGAAAAGAATTGAAAGGAAAAAGAAAAAGCTAACAAAACAAGAAGAAATGCAAATGGCAATAAAACAAACCAGTTCTGACTATAGAGAAAAACCTCCAGTAACAACGTCCCAACTTGTATACGTATTAAACAGTGGTGAATTGTCACAGGTAATCACACTGTGTAACCTTGTAAATTTCGTATATAATGACCACTTTCCTTTCATTATGTGTGTCACTTGCGTCTTTACCGTTTTAAAATGTCCTCTATAATAAACGTCCCTCTCTAATAAACGCCCCTCTCTAATAAACGCCCCTCTCTAATAAACGCCTCTTTCTAATAAACGCCCCTCTCTAATAAACGCCCCTCTCTAATAAACGCCTCTTTCTAATAAACGCCCCTCTCTAATAAACGCCCCTCTCTAATAAACGCCCCTCTCTAATAAACGCCCCTCTAATAAATGCCCCTGTCTAATAAACGCCCCTCTCTAATAAACGCCCCTCTCTAATAAACGCCTCTCTCTAATAAACGCCCCTCTCTAATAAACGCCTCTTTCTAATAAACGCTCCTCTCTAATAAACGCCTCTCTCTAATAAACGCCTCTCTCTAATAAACGCCCCTCTCTAATAAACGCCCCTCTCTAATAAACGCCCCTCTCTAATAAACGCCTCTCTCTAATAAACGCCCCTCTCTAATAAACGCCTCTTTCTAATAAACGCTCCTCTCTAATAAACGCCTCTCTCTAATAAACGCCTCTCTCTAATAAACGCCTCTCTCTAATAAACGGCGCTCTCTAATAAACGCCTCTCTAATAAACGCCCCTCTCTAATAAACGCCTCTCTCTAATAAACGCCCCTCTCTAATAAACGCCTCTTTCTAATAAACGCTCCTCTCTAATAAACGCCTCTCTCTAATAAACGCCTCTCTCTAATAAACGCCCCTCTCTAATAAACGCCCCTCTCTAATATACGCCTCTCTCTAATAAACGCCCCTCTCTAATAAACGCCTCTTTCTAATAAACGCTCCTCTCTAATAAACGCCTCTCTCTAATAAACGCCTCTCTCTATAAACGCCTCTCTCTAATAAACGGCGCTCTCTAATAAACGCCTCTCTAATAAATGCCCCCCTCTAATAAACGCCTCTCTCTAATAAACGCCCCTCTAATAAACGCCTCTCTCTAATAAACGCCGCTCTCTAATAAACGCCCCTCTAATAAACGCCTCTCTCTAATAAACGCCTCTCTCTAATAAACATCTCTCTCTAATAAACGCCCCTCTCTAATAAACGCCCCTCTCTAATAAACATCTCTCTCTAATAAACATCTCTCTCTAATAAACGCCTCTAATAAACGACTCTAATAAACGCCTCTCTCTAATAAACACCTCTAATAAACGCCTCTCTCTAATAAACACCTCTCTTTAATAAACGCCTCTCTCTAATAAACGCCCCTCTCTAATAAACGCCTCTCTCTAATAAACATCTCTCTCTAATAAACGCCTCTCTCTAATAAACATCTCTCTCTAATAAACGCCTCTCTAATAAACGCCTCTCTCTAATAAACACCTCTAATAAACGCCTCTCTCTAATAAACACCTCTCTTTAATAAACGCCTCTCTCTAATAAACATCTCTCTCTAATAAACGCCCCTCTCTAATAAACGCCCCTCTCTACTAAACTCCCCCCTCTAACTCATTTTTGAAATAAATGCCCAGGGCTATTGGAATAAATACGGTACACCAACCTTTCAGAGTATTTATTTTATCCAATCATCATCCATTTGTGTGTTAACCTTACTTTGTTTATTTTTCTTTAGGTGATGGAAAACCTCACACTTTGCTTCACATGTTAGAGCATGAGTTAGTTTATGGTAACGAGTTTTATGGATCACAGGTTGCCATTACCATGACTCCGCTCACTGAAAGATGCTTTATCACATTAAGTCTGGTTAGTTCAATTATTGATCCAAGACAATAATATATTGATCCAAAACAATAATATATTGATTCGGGACAATAAGTACAACCGACTCACTTGCGCCCATGAAATTACAAGCCGAAAATGTCCATACATCGCTGTAAGGATAGCCAGGATAGGATAATAGTATAGGATTTTTTACCCTGACATAAAAACAATTACAGAATAAAGTGCCTATGGAATGAAAAATTCAGTTGTAAAATAACTCTTGTTTGAAAGAACTCTTGAAACTATAAAGACTAACCATTTACAACTTTTTCATATCTCACTTCACTCTTGAGATATTAAAAGTTGTTTAATATGTAAATGATCATACTTATAACATCACAATGCATAATGACTTATTGAAAAATTCTGCATATCTTTACCATGATCACATGGAATCGTTTGCTGATTTGCATATTTGATCTCATTGGATGCATCCACGCACATGCACCTGCATTTCAAGTGATTTCATTACATAATCTCAAGGATATATAAGCGTTTTCAATAAGTTATTATGCAGTCTGATGTCATAAGTATGATCATTTACATATTAAACAAATCTTAATATCTCAAGAGTGAAGTGAGATATGAAAAAGTTGTAAATGGTTAGTCTTTATAGTTTCAAGAGTTCTTTCAAACAAAAGAGTTATTTTACAACTGAATTTTTCATTTATACATCATTAATAATTATATAAAATAGTTCTTACAAAAACCACAACAATGTATGCCAACTTACAGAAGCTTTAAAACTACTAATATCTTTGGATTCTCTTATTTCAACTGGTAAATTGTTCCATAGAGTGCTAGTTATGTACGAGAATGATTTATGGAGCCATTCAAGGTTAAAGTGTGGCTGTTCTAATCTAGTGCCAATGCCACGTAAATTATACTTAACTACATTCAGAAAGCGATCTAATATTGGCATAATCAACCTCGTACCCAGGGCATTTTGCCTCCATGGTGGAAGGTCGGCGAAAATGTCCCTGGGATCGGCTGGTCACATGACACCCAGGGTGTTGGGTGTTATTGTTGTTTGTTTGTGGTCTTTGTTCCATTGCCTTTGTTTACTTTGTTGGCCTGAATAATTGAGAAATATTCAATGCTCTTCAGAGTTGTTCGTGTCAGCATTCGTCGGCATAAAAGCAGCTAACAAGCTTAATAATCCACCATACATCCATGGTTATCTCTTACAAAAGATATATGAAGAAGCATATATCCAATTTAGCGAAAGCTATCACTTCTAATTTGCTGGAAAATTTGAAGACAGCATTCAGATTTAGATGAATAAATTATACTCGGCTGAATTAATTGAGTTTTATGACAAGCCAATCGGATTATAGAATGGACCAGCCGATCCCAGGGCCATTTTCGCCGACCTTCCGCCGTGGAGGCAAAATGCCCTGGGAACGAGGTTGTGGCATAATATCAAAGAATATAATCATATGAAAGCGTCTTGGACAAGCTCAAGATAGTTCTCGAAATATAATAATTAGTGTACTCCATTTTCTATGCTTCAACCTTTCCAATTCCTAGTAGGAAGTGGGAAACTTTCGTACCTAAAATTTCCGCTAAATTACAGATGCTTGGGGAGAGTGAACTCTATAACTACATTTAAGAAAACAAAAATTCTCCGTTTTTTTGATAACTTTCAGGAAAGATATCTTGAAAGCGAATATAGCTGATTGAATAGTGGAGTGTGCATATTCTATTTTTAAACTTAAAATGCGAACAAACAAACAAACTGAAATTGAGTCTGAAGAATTCCCAAATAACCTACATTGTATTTCCTATTGTATAGGACTTATATATAATGGTGAATGCGGACTAACATCGATAATATATGTTATCAATTCGTTCCTCTATCTGTAAACGAAAGACATTGTAATTGTCTATCAAGACGAATTGAAACTGTAATGGCTATATGTTCACTATAAGTAACTCAACGTTAACATTGCATAATTATATCTCTTGTTTTTTCCAGGCTGTTAAGGAATTTCAATGTGGGGCGATTGTAGGAGCCAGTGGTACTGGTAAGACGGAGACAGCGAAGGTGAGCCAATAGAAAACATTTATCGTGTTTCCATCCATCGATATATATATATATTGCATTCCATGAAACATTGTGAGTAAAATAATGGTTCAAATAAAATGCAAACTGCACCTTGGCCGATACTAAAACTAGCAACCCCTAAGTAACCGACCTCGGAAAGTAACCGCCCCTCTTAAAGTAACCGCCCCTCTTAAAGTAACCGCCCCTCTTAAAGTAACCGCCCCTCTTAAACTAACCGCCCCTCGGAAAGTAACCGCCCCTCTTAAAGTAACCGCCCCTCGGAAAGTAACCGCCCCTCTTAAAGTAACCGCCCCTCTTAAAGTAACCGCCCCTCTTAAAGTAACCGCCCCTCTTAAAGTAACCGCCCCTCTTAAAGTAACCGCCCCTCTTAAAGTAACCGCCCCTCTTAAAGTAACCGCCCCTCTTAAAATAGCCTCTCTTAGAGACCACTAATTTTGAAAGTAGTAAAAAAGTAGAGTGCTTCGTAGAAGTGTTTTGGATATATAGCAAAGTGAAAAGGTGGTGAACTGCCAAGATTTTTAGTAACGAAATACTGACGTTTCGAGCGGAGCCTTTCATTGTAACTTTCGAAGCAGTAGACATTGAAGGACTCCGCTCGAAACGTCAGCATTTCGTTCCTAAAAATCTCTGTAGTTCATCACCTTTTCGCTTTGCTCATTCTGAAAGTAGCCACTGCGACTTCAATCAAAACAGTTGAAAAAGCGTTTTTTTGTTAAGAAATGTTGGTTGAAATGTTTGATGCCAACATGGAATTCCGAAGAGCACGAGCTTAATATTACTAATGTATCTTATAGGGTCTAGCCCATATGCTGGGACATTATTTCGTCAGTTTAAGCTGTACTCCGAAAATGGATTGCGGAAACCTTGCTAAAATCCTCAGTGGTATAGCTCAGGTAAGCTTTCTGTGAATATTGGATATATTAGACGATGTCATTATAGACAGTGTAACCTTCAAGAAGACATTGTAACCTTCGAAGCAGTTAACATCGTAACCTTAATTCGAAGCAGTAGACATTGTAAACTTCGAACCAGGCTTTTAGCCAGAATTTCAATACTGGCCGTCCAAAAATTTTGGTGGGCGTGGCTGTGAGCAAGTGAGCTTATCAAACATATTGAACAGCGGTTCTAATTAAACAACGTTTTTACTACTTCATGTTACAGCATATACACGTTAAATCGATCTCACAATCAATCATCATATCTGCATGTTCTTGACAAAAATTAGTAACGAAACCTACGCAATTGCTAAAAAATACAGCAGCTAACTAATACAAAAGCTCAAGCTTTTAAGCCAAACTCAGAAAATGTTTCTGAGCCCCAGACGGGAATCGAACCCGCAACCTTCATGATCTCCGGTTAGACGCTCTAACCATTGAGCTACCAGAACTCAGATGGCAGAACGAAGGCTGCGTTGCGTACTAGTTCGTACGTGCGACATACGTACTACTAATTCAGCAATCTCGATATGTCTGAATATCTTATCAGAATATAAACTCAGAAACATTTTCTTAGTTTGCGTTAAAAGCTTGAGTAGCAAACAATTTACCATAATAAAATAACCAAGCTGCAAGTCACATTTAATATATTCTGATAAGATATATATATACAGATATATCGAGACTGCTGAATTAGCAGTACGTATGTCGCACGTATACGAACTAGTACACAACGCAGCCTTCGTTTTGCCATCTGAGTTCTGGTAGCTCAATGGTTAGAGCGTCTAACTGGAGATCATGAGAACCGATATGCAAAGTGCTGAGAACCGATATGCAAGCATGAAATCATTGTTCCATAATCATAAAATCCATCTTTATATTCGTATAATGTTTCTTAATTCATTTATACGAAGCCGACTATGCTACAATTGTGCCAATTGGTCATTAACAAAAGCACAAACCACCCGTCTGAACACAAGCTATCAAATCATGTTGCGCAAAATGATCCGAAACGGCTTCCGAAGACACCCGAACCAAGACGACGAAACACCAGATTTCAGATACTGGTATACCACCGAAGACTTACTCAACATCTGTAAAGTACCATCGATCTCGGACTTTATTTCAAAACAACAAGAAAAATACATCTCACACCTGATTCGAGCTGACAACGATTCCATCATGAAAAAACTTATGTTAAGCGCCGATAAAAACAAAAAACGTGGTAAAACCATCAATACCACCCTGAAGCAAGTTCTCAGCCACTACCATCATCCTAATGATTTGATCAAGGCTGCAATAACACGATTTGTGTAGATCAGTGGAAACACTCTGCAAATCTTCTGAATTGAAGAAGCAGTAAAATTAAATAATAATAATGAAGGTTGCGGGTTCGATTCCCATCTGGGGCTCAGAAACATTTTCTGAGTTTGAGTTAAAAGCTTGAATAGCAAACAATTTACCATATTAAAATAACCAAGCTGCAAGTCACATTTAATATATTCTGTAAGTTGTTGTTTGAGGAAAATATTTTGCGTATATATGTTCAAATATTATGGCCGTCCATACGAAAAGCCTGCTTGGAACCAATAGACAGTTTCAGAGTAAAATAAAACAGAACTGAATTTCTACCCTTTGTGTTGTTTAGGAAGGATGCTGGGGTGTCCTCGACGAGTTTCATCGCGCCCCACCAGCTGTGATCTCCGTGATATTTCATCACATCCAAACAGTCATCGACGCACTGAGGGTCGGAAAAACATCATGTTTTATTGATGATGGAAAAGAGGTTAGAATTATTCACCAACACTTGGTTTAATTATAACTCTTTTTATTATATGGCTAAGAAAGATGGCGCACACTGATTGGTTCGTGAGAGGTCCGGAAAAAAGCGTATTGCCCTCCCGGCGCTGTGAGAGGGCAATACGCCTTTTTCCGGACCGGTATAAGTTTTGGCGGGAAAATTTCTGAGTTGATTCAGATGATTGAGTATGTTCGTTGAAAAAGTTCGAACAATAACACGTCCTGGAACATTAGTGCTCTATAAGTGAAGAAAATGAATGCCTAACGACCAGTAACGCGTGTAAACATGAAGCGAAATCAACAAGCTCAGAGGTAAGGTAAACGGCAGCATCTGAAGACAAACACAACGTTAAAATGAACCAAAAGCCATATAATAAATGTCTTATTAACCTCGTTTGCTTGGTTGGTCTGTACGGTAAAGTATTTGCCTTCGGTTTTTTCGCACAGACCTCGCTCCTTCGTCGCTCGGTCTGTAAGAAACCCTCAGGCAAATACTTTACCGTACAGACCTCACGCTTAGTTGATAAGTCTTTAATACCACACTGAATTACGGGTTACTATTATTTAAATGGCTACTGCAGCCAAAATACAAATGAAGTTCATATATGAAAGATCTTAAGGTCTACATGTACGCAGCAATCTACTTTTTTGGGTCAATACGTACCTAAAATGAACAGGTTTTGTGATTGGCTATATGGAACAAAAGTGATAGGGTTAGGACATTGGTTTCTTTGTGGTTGATTCTATTTTTTTATTGTTTGAATCAACAAATCACAAAACTTGATAGTATAGGTAGGTGATGACCCACTTTTTTACAAGGTCTTGACTTACTCTGATGAAGGGTTCCGCTCAAAACGTCAGTATTTCGTCACTAATTTCGTCAGTATTTCGTCACAAACGTTTACCATTCCTATCAATTTAGTTAAGATATGGCTAGTTGAAGTTGAAACATTGACATCATTGAGTGATTCTTTATCGGCAGTGGAGTTGTTTTAATTGAGGGCGATCATATGGTGATAGCTGTTGTAAATGCTCTTTTGATGAAAATTAGTCGAAATAAACTATTTAGTTCCTTATGCAGTAAAGTAGAGGAGCTTCTTAGGCATAATACGAGATAGAATCACTCAGTCATATTTAAGAAACAGATATGGCGTCGAAATTGGACAAACTCTCCAACTTCAACTAGCCATATCTTCTTAACTTAATTGATAGGAATGCTGAAACATTGGAAATAAACTAAAGTCAGTAAGATCTTACATATGAACTTCACTTGTATTTTGACTGGAGTATCTCTTTAATTGTTTAACAATTAGATAACGATCCTTACGTTTCTATGAGCTGGTGGGAGAGAGAGGGGAGAGAAAGAGAGGGGAGAGAAAGAGAGGAGAGAAAGAGAGGAGAGGGGAGAGAGAGAGAGGAGAGAAAGAGGAGAGGGGAGAGAAAGAGAGGAGAGGGGAGAGAGGGGGAAAGGAGAGAGAGAGGAGAGAAAGAGAGGAGAGGAGAGAGAGAGGGGAGGGGAGAGAAAGAGAGGCGAGGGGAGAGAAAGAGGAGAGGGGAGAGAGAGAGGAGAGAGAAAGAGCGGAGAGGTGAGAGAAAGAGAGGAGAGGAGAGAGAAAGAGAGGAGAGGAGAGAGAAAGAGCGGAGAATTGTCTCTCGTAGAAACCAAGGGCGAGTTGTCTAATTGTTTTAGTAAATATTTTTCTACTAAATTTACTTTCAAAAGGTTGCATCGCATGTGCAAGCAAAGAACCGGCCGTGAAGCCGCGGTTTAAAAGGGTTGGGAACCACTGATCAACCCAATCTCGTACCCAGAGCCTGCGATAGCCTGCGATCCTTTTTACCAAGGCATTGAGGCTCTGGGGAACTCCGATGAAAAAATCCCCAAAATTAGGTTTTTGTTCCCAGTCCTCTGGTTCCCAGTTCCCTATAATTTGTTACTGTCATCGACGATCTTTAACTTGTTCGAAGGCCAGTGAAAATATTTGTTTACTGATAAAGAATGGCCCAGTATGTTCTACAAAGCTTTTGACAAAGCGTTGCGATACAAATGGTCTTTCTTAGCTTTTCTCTAAATCGTCAACCGGACGATTTGACGAGAGTGTTTTTATATGTCCGCGTCGCCACTCGGCAGTGATCGGCTCAGCCACTCAGGTTACAATTGCTACACAGAATACATTAAAATGTAAGGAATTGTACTTTCTGTCAAGAACTTTAGCTAAACTACATCGACCTTCTAGTCCTTAATATAATTTTAAAGTTCTGAGGCAAAACTGCGAAGAATTACGAGACGAGTCAGACGATGGATGTTTGTTTGGCGACGAAGCGAGAGTTTTAACTTGTACATTGTCGGGATTTTTGCTGTTTTGAATTATTTCATGTGTTCAATTGTATTTTGGGTCTGTTGTGTATTTGTATTGATCGATTTTATTGATATTAATGTAAATACAAAAAAATACCCAAACGGAAAGAGCGCGAACTGGACTCGAGGACCCTTGCGTGCTAGAGGCGCCTTCCCATTGAAATTAAAAATTCATAGACCAACTGCTCGCAATTCACGTTTCACCAACGCACATGTGTATAATTATGTGTTACAGAACGTCGAGAAATCGATTTAACAAGTTAGGAACATGTACATTATTTGAAAATTTTACTGTTTTTAAACTAACCAATCAGATGACAAGTTTCATCGGAGTTCCCCAGAGCCTCCGTTCCTTGGTACTGACCAAAAGGATCGCAGGCTCTGGGTACAAGATTGTGATCAACCCTGATGTTTCAACCTTGCTATTTTTTCGCAGATCACCATCCAACCGACTTTCAACATTCTCGTTACGGCCACCACCGATTCAAACAACTTTACCTTAGGAACTGAGCTGAAGGCCTATTTCCGTACCGTTGCCATGGTGATGCCAGACGTGTCGCTAATCCTGAGAGCTCATTGTGCTGGTCAAGGTTTAAAATCTCCCAAGGTGTTGGCTGATCGATTCACCATGGTAACCAAAATTTGCCAATCTCAACTGTAAGTCCCGGATGAAAACATCATATGACAAAAATCATCAATTATTATTATATTGGTTAAAGGACATTGGCAACAAAAATTAAGTTTATCTGATATGAAAGAACTCGTAAAATGATAGAGCAACACCTTTTACAACTTTCCCGTATTTTACTTCGTTTTTGAAATATTTCAATTTGTTTGATATGTAAATGAGATGGTCTCTGAGGTCAGGTATTGGGTGGAGAATTTTCACTCATTAAAATATTAGTTCCATCTTCAAGTTTGTTCCACAAATTTACTTGAAAATGTGCGTATAACAAAAACGTTGTAAACTTAGCAATCACTGAGATATAATACATTTTTAATGTGTGAAAATTCTCTACCCCACACCTGACGTCAGAGACCATCTCATTTACATATCAAACAAACTGAGATATTTCAAAAACGAAGTAAAACACGGAAAAGTTGTAAAAGGTGTTACTCTATCATTTTACGAGTTCTTTCATATTAGACAAACTTAATTTTTGTTGCCAATGTCCTTTAATTATAAGGTTAGTTTGAGGAGAATGCATGCGACTTGGTGTTTAGAGCATCTTGCATGAGTTACACTTTTATTCTCCATCTTTGTTTCAATAAATCTCACTTTATTTCACTTTACGTTTCACTCTCTGACGAAGGCCCTTCGCTTGAAACGTTAGACTACTTACACGTTATTTCGGCAGTACACCAACCGTTTTAGATATTTGATTTGTATTTCTAGAGGTTCTTCCACGCTCGTAGGTATAACTATAACGGAGACGATTAGGTGGCCGGGGCGCACGCCCGCCCGCCTCGCCCACCTAATCGTCCCCGTTATACCTACGAGCGTGGAAGAACCTCTGGCACCCAGGGTAACGCAGCACAACACATTTTATGATATTTGGTCAGTTGGTTACTTGGACTCCTGTTTGAAACTGGTTTGAAACCTGTTTTTTTCCCGCTCTTTTTTTCTGTGATAATTTTGATAGCCTTGAGGTTTAGTTTGGCTAAAATTGGAAAGAAAAAAGTAAGGTTTTTATCGAATTGGATAATAAATAACTTATTAGATAATTTAGTGTACAGTACAGTATAGACCTCTTTTATAATGGCACTAAAGGCTTGTTTCCACTCAGGAAAATCTTCCGCAGGACCGGAATGGACAGGGAAGTTTCCTTTGTGTTAAAGCGTGAGTTCCAACCGAGAGGTCACAAGACAAAGAAAACTTCCCTGTCCGTACCGGTCCTGCGGAAGATTTTCCTGAGTGGAAACTAGCCTTATAATAGTATATATACCGAAGCGGGTAAGCGATGTTTTTGTTGCCGTGGGTCTGTACTGTGGAATGGTTTGCAAGATGAGACTAAGGCCAAACCATCGGTCTGCTCTTTTAAAGCTTCGCTGTTGTGAAACTATATTAATTAATTTATAATAAGTTATTTTACAATAATAATTAATCCTTTTGTATTGATTTACTTAATTTTTCAACGAGCATTATTTTAGTTAGTGAAGAGATACCGTGTCTGTAATTCCAAAGAATCTTTGCTTTGTAACCAGAGGCCAGAAATGCTAATCTGCATGCATATAAAAGGCTATTTAGACAGGCCGCCATTCTGAAAGAGATCTATGGATTTATTCATAATTTGTATTTGAACTCGCACTACAATCTTGCCAAAATACGCCATGACTTGTAAAATATCGAGCTGTATTGTCAAACTGTCTAGTAAGGTATATTTATTCCTTATTTTAGGAGCAGCGTGACACCCCAGACCTTCAGTCTGTCCTCTCTTGTATCAGTGATCACGACTACTGGGAGATTACGCTTCATACAGAACAATCAGGCTGTGAACAAACTAGGAACAATGAATTCTGATCTAAACATGAGACCTACAAGTAACACATCACGTATGTTCAATAATAATAACTTTTCGTGCGTTCCTGTGCAGATTGTTGTTGACTGTTATTTATTATTTGTTGACTGTTTTTTGTTTATTTGTTGATTGTTGTTGTTGTTGTGGTGGTTGTTGTTGATGTTGCTGTTGCTGTTGTAGTGGTAGTAGTTGTTGTTATTGCTATTGTTGTTGTTGTTGTTGTTGTTGTTGTTTTTGTGGTGGTGTTGTTGTTTCTGCTGCTGCTGTTGTTGTTGACTGTTATTTATTATTTGTTGACTGTTTTTTGTTTATTTGTTGATTGTTGTTGTTGTTGTTGTGGTGGTTGTTGTTGATGTTGCTGTTGCTGTTGTAGTGGTAGTAGTTGTTGTTATTGCTATTGTTGTTGTTGTTGTTGTTGTTGTTTTTGTGGTGGTGTTGTTGTTTCTGCTGCTGTTGTTGTTGTGTTGTTGTTGTTGTTGTTGTTGTTGTTGTTGTTGTTGTTGTTGTTGTTGCTGCTGCTGGTGCTGTTGGTGTTGCTGGTGTTGCTGGTGTTGCTGTGTTGTTGGTGTTGCTGGTGGTGTTGGTGTTGGTGTTGGTGTTGCTGGTGTTGGAGTTGTTGCTGGTGTTGTTGCTGGTGTTGTTGTTGTTGTTGTTGTTGGTGTTGCTGGTGTTGCTGGTGTTGGTGTTGGTGTTGGTGCTGGTGTTGGTGTTGGTGTTGTTGTTGCTGGTGTTGGTGTTGGTGTTGTTGCTGGTGTTGGTGTTGTTGCTGGTGTTGGTGTTGTTGCTGGTGTTGGTGGTGTTGTTGCTGGTGGTGGTGTTGTTGCTGGTGGTGGTGTTGCTGGTGGTGTTGTCGTCGTCGTCGTCGTCGTCGATGTCGTCGTCGTCGTCGCCGCCGTTGCCTTTTGTACCTGTAATTATTGAAGTATGTCTTTTTATTATTGCAGTTTTAAAATCATCGAAGTTAGTTGATAAAGATAAAAAGCCAAGCACACCATCTGCATTGACTCATGCCGCAAAACTGGACCATTCCTTGGCGATGCAAGTTTTCCAGGAGTGTTTCGGCCCGCGGTTATCCCAAGAAGTAAGTTTCTCTTCAAGAAAACAACACAACATTCACCGAATTCCAAAACTACAACCTCGGTGCTTCATCTCAATTTATTTTCCTGGTTAGTAGTTTCGTTACAGGAGGGATATTCAAGATTAAATGTCCCTCTCGAAACAAAGATATGAGATACGAAAGGTTCATACAGCTATAGGTTGTATTTATATACGTCTATATTCTCGAACTCGTTTTTTAGGATTTAGGCATCTTCAACAGCGTCGTTCGAGATGTGTTCTTTGCCTTGCCGCGCATTCCACAGGCAACTGAACACGGTTCAAAGGAGAACAATAACTTCGAGGCTCTCTTGGTGAAGAATGCCATGGAGAATGGTTTGGTGGCTCGACGTTCGTGGCTCGATAAAGTGATGCAGTTGTACCACCTTTCCAAGAATAATCATGGTAATAGCCTTATTCGCCCGATTCGTACAGGCACGAACGTGTTAGCATTATAATTTAACATGTTAGGGGGTATAGTTAGGATATAGCCGATAGCTTAACCGTGAATCATTAAAGTTAGCAGCATGCTTTATTAGATTTAAAACATGAGTGCGTAACCTGAGTATTTTAGATCTGATAAAACATGTGCTGCGAGTTTATTAAACGGATTGAAAAACGACTAATTTCACGAATAGTTCAAAAACGACTAAATTCACGAAAGACAGGGTGCAGTTTACAAGATCAAATGCGCTGACTGCCAGGATGCTTATATTGGTGAAACCGGCAGAAACCTAAAAATCAGACTAGCTGAACACAAACGAGCTACTAGAAACGGGGACAGGACTAATCACATAGCTGAACACCACGTACAAACAAAACACGATATTGACTGGGACTCGGCTGAATGTATCGCCTTTAACACAAACTACAAACAGCGACTTACATTCGAAAGTTGGTATACCAACTTGGAACATAAACCACTTAACAGATCACAACAATTACCAACACCATACAAAAGACTTCGCACGCACCAACGAACAATAGACCTACCGACAAACAATATTGGCCCACGCTTAACGCATGACGCAACACCCACTCGCACTAATTATGACACACACAAACGATGACGTAATGAACCAGACGTTTATATAGGCAAACCCTGACAAACACGCTTTACTTGACTCTGAAGATGACCGCCGCTGAGGCCGTCGAAACGTCAGTCACCAACAATAGTCTTTCTCAAGACTACAACAACCTGGACGATCAACTTCACACATGGTTCAAACCATTTACTTTGATAAGTTCATTGGCGTAGTAATTTTGAAAATCAATGTTGTCTAAGCCGAGAAAATCAAAGATACATAAAGTTTATGTAAATCAGGACGAATCTTTATCACATATAAAACCTACGACACGGTATTAATGAGTTTTTAAAGTAATGTTTAAAACACGAGCAGCAGTGTTTTATCAGATATATAACACGAGGCGCAGCCGAGTGTTTTATATCTGATAAAACACTGCTGCGAGTGTTTTAAACGGCTTAAAAAACGACCAGCATTTGGTAAGTTCGTTGGCGTAGTAATTTTGAAAAATAACGTTGTCTAAGCCGAGAAAATCAAAGCTAAAGTTTATGTAAATTAGGATGAATCTTTATCACATATAAAGATACGACACGGTGGTGATTTTCCTTTGTGTTTTCCTCATGCATTATTAATGAGTTTTTTAAACATATTTAATCTTAGAGTATGTTGCAATACATAAAGTATGGAGCGATTCACAGTTTTCTGCATTTAAAGACATGCTTTTCTTCGGTGTTTCCAGGAATTCTAGTCACAGGAGGTCCTGGAACCGGGAAAAGCTCTTGCATTACGTCACTGGTAGAAACACTGACTCGATGCTCATTGGTCAAACACGGGAACACTGGATCCCAAGTCCACGCTCACAAACTTCAGAAAATCAATCCTGTCGCTGTTTCTGATCCTTCCTTGATGTTTGGATTCTTGGGTCCAAGTGGTGATTGGGTTGATGGTATTTTTACGTTTTACTGGAAAAAGGCGAACAAGGAGCATAATGTTCATCGCACGACCACGTGGCTTTGTCTTGACGCACCAATGCATCAAGGATGGGCGGAAAATCTGTGCAGTGTTTTGGATAGTGGAAAGGTGAATGTGACTGGTGTAGTTAGGTGCGGTGTGGTGTGGTGTGGTGAGGTGTTGCGTGGCGTGGTGTGGTGTGGTGCTGGCGTCGTGCGGTGCGGTGAGATGAGATGAGGCGCAGTGAGATGAGGCGCGGTGTGGTGCGGTGTGGTGAGGTGCGGTGAGGCGTGATGTGGTGAGGTGAGGCGTAGTGAGGCGTGATGTGGTGCAGTAAGGTGTGGCGAGGTGCGGTGTGGTGTGGTGATGTGCTGCTTTGCGGTTATTCTGGTCTGGTCTGGTCTGCTGTGGTCTGCTGTGGTCTGCTGTGGTCTGCTGTGTTCTGCTGTGGTGTAGACTGGACTGGTCTGGTCTGAACTGGTGTGGTGTAGTTTTAGTTGTGTAGCTTGCGTAGTTTTGTTTTGTATTGTAAATGTGGTTTGGTGTGGTATAGTGTGATATGGTGTGGTGTGGTATGGTATGGTATGGTATGGTATGGTATGGTATGGTATGGTATGGTATGGTATGGTATGGTATGCTATGGTATGCTATAGTGTGATGTGGTATGGTACTGTATGGTGTGGTGGTGTTTGGTATGGTATGGCCGAATATATATGTTACATTGGCTGTGCGTTACTCTGCTGCCTGTGTTACCTTTAGTGATCGAGTTTATTTTTTGTTTTTCTTTTAGTACCTAACCCTGGATAGCAGCGAGCGACTTCATTTAACAGACGATGTTAGAATTGTGTTCGAAACAGACGATATGAAGAATGCCTCACCGGCAATCCTATCACGGACAGTACGTACTACAGTAATCATGTTCAAATGTTTCAATAAATGACATCAATGACGTTATCTATTAACAAGATGCAAATAAGCTTCTGGTATAGACCATCGCTCGGTTCTATGAGGGTATAAATAGGGATGCTAACTTTACAACGATCACCCCTGATGAGGACACTAGATTGGAGTGTCGAAACGTTGGGTCATGGACAGTAACTTTTAAAGTTACGTTCAAAAAACCTTTTTAAGCCAGAGTAGCGTCAAACTATGTTTAATGACTGTTCTTGTTTGACAGGCAGTGGTATTTGTAGACGATGACGTGTTGGGATGGCGACCACTGGCCGAAGCTTGGCTGAATGACAGACAACTTACAGAACGTCAAGTTAGTATCACAAAACTACTGTTCCATGAGAATTTTTATTTTCAAATGACCATTTTTAGGTGAACGGAATACCCCCAACAGGCTAGAAGCCCAATTGATAGGGGTTCCGAGGGCCTACGATTTAAGGTCATTACCCGAGAAGACCCGAAAGTCTTACCATTTGCTGATATTATTGCAAAGGCAGCACTTTCTCCTCAATTATTTTTAAGACCTGAGTGGTGGTCCTCCCCGGCCAGGATTTGAACCTGTGTCTCCCAGCTCATAGACATGTGTGGTAACCACTAGACCACAACAGCTAGTTCAACGACCTGAGTGTATCCAACAATTAGATTATGAACAGGAAGCACGAGTGGCGTGTGCTATTAGGGCGTTGCCACTTACCGCTACGTAAAGCCCGGTCGGACGGGGTTAGTACTTGGATGGGTGACCATCTGGGAATAACCTTGCGTTGATTCGCGAGCTTCAAACTCACGTGAGTATAGTTATTACTCGGGATAGCCGAGTCTAGATTTCGGGGCCAAATCTGTTTTTTTTCTTATTTTTGGGTGCAACAAATTTGCATTTTTGCACAATTTACTTCCGGTGACTATTTGCGCTTCCGCCATTAGCCTACCGCAGTCGAGCGTGAGGTCACTTATCAACGATTTACTGATCAATTTATATAAAGCAAGCACTTACAAAACCTGCCAACATCTCGCCCAAAGGTCAAGCTGGTCCAAAAGAAAGAATTCACAGAACCGAGGACGAAACGTCAATATGCACATGCATCACAGTTCCACGCTATCTCGTTGCAAGGCATGCGAACGAATTAAAGCGATTTCGGACTTTCCTTTTATTGTAAATGAATCGCAGTCGGAAAAGCATTTACGAGACCTGTAAACCCGCAAACCATTGCAAAGATTCTCTCCAAGATGAGAGAAACACAGATGAGAGATCAATCATGAAGACGGAATGGACAGCTTCCGAAGGACAGGGAAATATTATGATGCTATGTTTTATCCCGTGAAACTCCGTAATATTAGATGATATCTCCCGTGCTTTGAGGGTTTTCCTACGGGGTCTGCGGTTTTCCTCCTGTAAAATCAACATGTAGATCTTAGCTGTGCTCCGTCGGCGCCTTTGACATTTTGACATACCTTCGACTCGGCCACGTTCGAGCTAAACAATTTGTAAAGACGCACGTCTGTTGTGTTTGTTAATAAGATCATTATTAATATTATTAAATTTTACATAAATAATGAGCAAATGATCTAATCGACGGTGCCAAAAAGAATGGCGGTACATTTTACTGCAATGCTTCGACAAATAGACATTGCTTAACACGCTAACATGAATAAGTAGATAAGAGCTTCTTTCTTATACAAATTTGAATCTTTTCGAAATTATCTTTTGATATTTCTGCAAGATACGATGTTTACTGCGCGCAAAGAATTGTGGTAAAATGCAAGCAAGTCGCCAACTTTTTCAAGTTGTCATTGCGTTAAAGTGTTTATGAAACGAAAATTAAGTTTTCGCTATTCGCTATTGAAACGAACTCCTAAAATAACGAGGAATTGTAATTTAGTTTCGTAATGTGCAAAGTTTCAAGTGAATCTGTCGAATAATCTCAAAGACATACTTGATTTTCTGAAAACGTGTAAAAACATCATGAGGTCGACCGTGGTTATTCATTTACATATCACAAAAGTCCAAATATCTCAAGAACGACGTGAGATATGAAACAACTCTAAATTACAATTCTTCGTTATTTTAGAAGTTCATTTTTTATTGTCTTATTTGGAAGAACTTTTAAAATGATAAAGTAACTTCTTTTGAAGATTTTCACTTCTTCGCTTTCTTTTTGAGATATATCAGTTTGTTTGATATGCAAATATCTGGAATTTCGTCACACATGCATAATGAGTTATCAGAGAATGTTGTATATCTTTGCGTTCATGAAATAAAAACACTAAAGTGTGAATAACACGTGTGTGCGTTTCTCCCACAACACCAAACGTCTTGATTTTAAAGGATTTCGTTCGAGAATGAAAGAGATACACACATTTCTCCAATAAGTCATTATGCATGTGTGACGAAATTCCAGACAAATGTCTGGAATTTCACACATGCATAATGACTTATTGGAGAAATGTGTATATCTCTTTCATTCTCGAACGAAATCCTTTAAAATCAAGACGTTTGTTGCATATCAAACAAACTGATATATCTCAAAAAGAAAGCAAAGAAACGAAAATCTTCAAAAGAAGTTACTTTATCATTTTAAAAGTTCTTCCAAACAAGACAATAAAACATTTTGAGGTTAGGGGCACTTTAAATAACTAAAACTTAATTTTCGTTTCATAAATACTTTAAACCCTGAAACAGTCTATCGCACGGAAAAGCCGAATTCCTCATTGGACGTCACATTTCATTATCATTTCCAAAAAACAAACCTTTCCAGAACATCAACACAAAGCTCAAATTATAAAATATTTTGTCATTCAACCATTTACTTCATGTAGAATATATATCAGTAACATCATATTTGGGTTTATCATTATTATTCCATGTATCTTAACAGTGTCTTCAAAAGGCGTTCAGCAACATCATAGACCCAATATCTCAACTTGTGTTGCATGATACCAAGTAAGAATAATTATTAATCAAGCAACATTGCTGTTGTGTTTATTTTTATTCATTTTATTTTATCTACATTTTGTTGTTATGCGAAACACTCGTAAATCGCATTCAACCAGAATGCGTTTTGGTAATAATCATTTACGTATTCTTATTATTTGTTTTCCTGTTCATTTCTTTAGACCACTTATCAACATTTGCGAAGTCGGTTTGTTTAGTACTTGCTTGGCGTTGTTACAAGCTCTCTTGCAGGTCTGATTACCAATCGAATGTTTAATTGATCATGCAGTCTTCCCTTCCATCCTACTCTTCTCATCCTTTCCATCATTCGAACCCTTTTATCCTTACCTTCATCCTTCCTTTCATTCATCAATCCTTTGCTTCCATCCATCCTTTCATTCATTCATCCTTCAATCCATCTATTCTCCTTTCCTTCCATCCATCATTTCTTTCATCCATCCTTCAATCCATCTATTCTCCTTTCCTTCCATCCATCATTTCTTTCATCCATCCTTCAATCCATCTATTCTCCTTTCCTTCCATCCATCCATCCTTTCTTTCATCCATCCTTCAATCCATCTATTCTCCTTTCCTTCCATCCATCCTTTCTTTCATCCATCCTTTCTTTCATCCATCCTTTCTTTCATCCATCCTTCAATCCATCTATTTTCCTTTCCTTCCATTCATCCTTCAATCCATCTATTCTCCTTTCCTTCGATCCATCCTTTCTTTCATCCATCCTTCAATCCATCTATTCTCCTTTCCTTCCATCCTTTCTTTCATCCATCCTTCAATCCATCTATTCTCCTTTCCTTCCATCCATCCATCCTTTCTTTCATCCATCCTTCAATCCATCTATTCTCCTTTCCTTCCATCCTTTCTTTCATCCATCCTTCAATCCATCTATTCTCCTTTCCTTCCTTCCATCCATCCTTTCTTTCATCCATCCTTCAATCCATCTATTCTCCTTTCCTTCCATCCATCCTTTCTTTCATCCATCCTTCAATCCATCTATTCTCCTTTCCTTCCATCCATCCTTCAATCCATCTATTCTCCTTTCCTTCCATCCATCCTTTCTTTCATCCATCCTTCAATCCATCTATTCTCCTTTCCTTCCATCCATCCTTTCTTTCATCCATCCTTCAATCCATCTATTCTCCTTTCCTTCCATCCATCCTTTCTTTCATCCATCCTTCAATCCATCCATTCTCCTTTCCTTCCATTCATCCTTTCTTTCTTTCATCCATCCTTCAATCCATCTATTCTCCTTTGCTTCCATCCATCCTTTCATTCATCCATCCTTCAATCCATCTATTCTCCTTTCCTTCCATCCATCCTTTCTTCCATCCATCCTTCAATCCATCTATTCTCCTTTCCTTCCATCCTTTCTTTCATCCATCCTTCAATCCATCTATTCTCCTTTCCTTCCATCCATCCTTTCTTTCATCCATCCTTCAATCATCTATTCTCCTTTCCTTCCATCCATCCTTTCTTTCATCCATCCTTCAATCCATCTATTCTCCTTTCCTTCCATCCTTCAATCCATCTATTCTCCTTTCCTTCCATCCATCCTTTCTTTCATCCATCCTTCAATCCATCTATTCTCCTTTCCTTCCATCCTTTCTTTCATCCATCCTTCAATCCATCTATTCTCCTTTCCTTCCATCCATCCTTTCTTTCATCCATCCTTCAATCCATCTATTCTCCTTTCCTTCCTTCCATCCTTTCTTTCATCCATCCTTCAATCCATCTATTCTCCTTTCCTTCCATCCATCCATCCTTTCTTTCATCCATCCTTCAATCCATCTATTCTCCTTTCCTTCCATCCATCCTTTCTTTCATCCATCCTTCAATCCATCTATTCTCCTTTCCTTCCATCCATCCTTCAATCCATCTATTCTCCTTTCCTTCCATCCATCCTTTCTTTCATCCATCCTTCAATCCATCTATTCTCCTTTCCTTCCTTCCATCCATCCTTTCTTTCATCCATCCTTCAATCCATCTATTCTCCTTTCCTTCCATCCATCCTTTCTTTCATCCATCCTTCAATCCATCCATTCTCCTTTCCTTCCATTCATCCTTTCTTTCTTTCATCCATCCTTCAATCCATCTATTCTCCTTTGCTTCCATCCATCCTTTCATTCATCCATCCTTCAATCCATCTATTCTCCTTTCCTTCCTTCCATCCATCCTTTCTTCCATCCATCCTTCAATCCATCTATTCTCCTTTCCTTCCATCCTTTCTTTCATCCATCCTTCAATCCATCTATTCTCCTTTCCTTCCATCCATCCTTTCTTTCATCCATCCTTCAATCCATCTATTCTCCTTTCCTTCCATCCATCCTTTCTTTCATCCATCCTTCAATCCATCTATTCTCCTTTCCTTCCATCCATCCTTCAATCCATCTATTCTCCTTTCCTTCCATCCATCCTTTCTTTCATCCATCCTTCAATCCATCTATTCTCCTTTCCTTCCATCCATCCTTTCATTCATCCATCCTTCAATCCATCTATTCTCCTTTCCTTCCATCCATCCTTTCTTCCATCCATCCTTCAATCCATCTATTCTCCTTTCCTTCCATCCATCCTTTCTTTCATCCATCCTTCAATCCATCTATTCTCCTTTCCTTCCATCCATCCTTTCTTTCATCCATCCTTCAATCCATCCATTCTCCTTTCCTTCCATTCATCCTTTCTTCCATCCATTCTCTCACCCTTTCATCCATTCTTCCATCCTTCCTTTCATCCATCCTTTCCATCCATCCATTCTCTCACCCTTCCATCCATTCTTCCATCCTTCCTTTCATCCATCCATTCTCTCACCCTTCCATCCATCATTGCATCGACTATTCAATCCTTCCATCATTCAATCCTTCCGTCATTCAAAATTCCTTCCATCCTTTCCTGAAGCACAACTGTCTGTCTGTCTGTCTGTCTGTCTGTCTGTCTGTCTGTCTGTCTGTCTGTCTGTCTGTCTGTCTGTCTGTCTGTCTGTCTGTTGGAAAATCTCGGTTGGGAAACGCTTGCTTGCAGGCGCTTAAAACATAAAGCTATTATGATGTTTAAAGTTTTGAATGGTCTAGCTCCATCGTATCTTGTAGACCAATTCCAACTTAACTCAACTTCTCTGAGGTATGACCTCAGAGAAAGAGATACGAATGTCATACTATCAAAACCTAATACCGAATATTTAAAAAAGAGTTTTAAGTTTTCTGGAGCAAAATTGTGGAATGAATTACCATTGACAACAAAGCTGCAAAATACTTTAACATCTTTTAAACATAAATTATCATCATTCAGTTCCTAATGTATATACTTAGTACTTACAACATGTAAATAGACTAACTTTTGTATTATTTTTCGGCTCTCGTGAAAAGCAATGTAAATTGATCGAGATTCCGAGTTTAAATAAATTGTCTGTCTGTCTGTCTGTCTGTCTGTCTGTCTTTGATTTGCTTGTCACCATTTGTCTGTCTGTTCGCTCATTTCTCTTTCTGTCTGTTCCCATTACTATCACTGTTTACCCTTAAAGTGCCTATGACATGAAAATTTGGTTCATCTTATTTAAAAGAACTACTAAAATAATTAAGAAAATCAATTTACAGCTTTTCCATATTTCACTTAGTTGTGGAGTTATTTAGACTTATATGATATTCAAATGAGATGATTTATGACGTCACAAGTTGTGCACAACATTTTAACATATTGGAAAAGCGCATATATCTTTAAGATTATTGAAGGAAATCACTTGGAACTTTGAATGTGCATACAGACCACTAAACTGGAGAACATAGTTTTAGTTTTATGGTCGCTATGGTAAATGATTAGATTCCAGACCTCTTGATTTTCAAAACAAAATGATTTGTTTTCTTTTCGGTGGGAAACATTTTCGAATTGGTACTGGTTGAGTAGATTTGCACTAACTTAACTAATTTGAAACTGAAGTTTGACGTTGGTGCAAGGCCTACTATGTTAGAAAACGAAGATTTTTTTCAAAGAGACGTAGTGGTCTGGGAACTATACTATTACTGTTGTAACATTAAAACTTGAACGATCTTATTCCGTTTAGTGGTCTGTATCGACATGCAAAGTTTCAAGTGATTTCGTTCAATAATCTTAAAGATATACACGATCTTCCAATATGTTAAAATGTATTGCACAACTTGTGACGTCATAGATCATCTCATTTGAATATCATATAAGTCTAAATATCTCACGAACTAAGTGAAATATGGAAAAGCTTTAAATTGATATTCTTAATTATTTTAAGAGTTCTTTCAAATAAGATAAACTTAATTTTCATGTCATAGGCACTTTAATGCAAACTAATACTCATGTGGTATTATTGTTTCAACTCTTCAGAACAATATTGACATCGGTGGCGATTTGCATGTAGAGCGCCTGTTTCTCTTTTCCCTTATTTGGTCATTTGGGATTTTGCTGCAAGAACCAGACAGAAGGAAGTTCAGTGAGATACTTTTGTCTCTAACCACTGGGTAGGTTTAATCTACAATACAATACGATGCAATGCAACGCAATACAATACAATAGAATATCATTATTTTCAATTATTGATCAATTTTGTTGTAAATAATTTTCATTAATTTCTATTTTATTTTTACCAAATTTTTTTTGTATTTTTAATTTTTAACCTTATGTTTATTTGTTTAATGTTTATTTAACTTATATGCACCATGAAAAATTTTGTTCTACAAATTATGTTATACAGAACCATGCTGAAAAGCAGTAGATAGTATAGTAGGCCATCTTTTATAAATAAAGTTGTTGTTATTATTAATTTATTTTCCAGTATTTTGTAGTAATTATCTCTTTGAAATGTGTTATTCTGAGGTCAGACACTTCAAATCTATGTTAGCCACTAAAGATGAACAGTTCTGTTGTTTGACTTTGATGTATTCTTTAATGTATGGACTCAACATATGAATTATGTCAAGTTAATTATTAAGCCCAGTTGATCATTTTCTAGACTACCTGATTACGATCAAGATGTTTCAGTATTCGATTATTATGTCGACGAATCTGGAGAATGGGAAATGTGGCGATCTAGGTATGAAACTAGAAATGTTGGTACGGTACGGTACGGTATTGTACAGTATGGTATTGTACAGTATGGTATTGTACTGTATGGTACGGTATGGTACGGTATGGTACTGTACCTTACGGTACGGTATGGTACGGTACGGTACTGTACGGTACGGTACGGTACGGTACGGTACGGTACGGTACGGTACGGTACGGTACGGTACGGTACGGTACGGTACGGTATTGTACGGTATTGTACGGCACGGCACGGCACGGCACGGCACGGCACGGCACGGCACGGCACGGCACGGCACGGCACGGCACGGTACGGTACGGTACGGTACGGTACGGTACGGTACGGTATGGTACGTACCGCGGTACCGATATGGTATGGTACGATACAGTACAATACGGTATGGTTTGGTACGATATGGTTTGGTACTGTATGGTATGGTATGCAGGTATGGTATGGTATGCAGGTATGGTATGGTATGGTATGGTATGGTATGGTATGGTATGGTATGGTATGGTATGGTATGGTATACTATACTATGGTATGCTTAGGCCTTGTGTGGTGTAATGTAATTGTGAATTATATTTTTGAATAATCCTCATTTTTATCTTTTAGAGTTCCTGACGAGAGTTATTTTGATGCGGCCGATTTACTTGGGGAAGTTTTCGTCGAGACAGATCACACGGTATGAGAAAGTTGTCATAATCGCGTGTTTAGTCGTAAACAATCTGCTCCGTGTGAGTGCTACGTATATTTGGCGTCTTTTCAGATTCGTATTCGTCTTCTTATGGAACTTGCCAGCATGTCTGGAAGAAATGTTCTGCTGGTCGGTCCGAGTGGCGCGGGAAAAACATGTTTGATGAACGACTTTCTGGATAAACAAGGTACAAAACATTCATCCTGTTTCCACGTGAAGCAACTTTTGGTCGATGTGGTTTTAAGGTGGAGGGTTACAGTATCATGCTACTGTAAATCCTCCGTTAAAAATCACTACGTTTCTTAAGTGTTGACTTAAAACTATTTAAAGGTCAACTATACCTTTTGAAGTTATTCTATTTTTCGTTAGAATTCGAAAAGTTCAATTCAAAACCGAAGAAATAATTGAAATTGGTCACTCGGTTCTGCTTTTATGATCTGTTAAAGATCGAGTTTTCAGTCCTTTTGCTAAACTTAGTTGAACAACGACCGCGTCGGAAGAAAGCCTGGTACTACCGGTATGTGATGTCATAATGATGTCATACGGCGAAAAAATACTGTATATTTTGGTTTTATTTTAGTGAAGTTTGGAATACTGTTTACTCTTGGGTGAGTGATAAGTGACAAACCAAATATCAAGCACTGGAATATTATTTTGTTCTATAAACCTATTACCAGTATGACACTATGACGTCATACCGCTAATAGTGCCATTCTTCTCAAAACGCGGTCGTGCAACAAGAGATCCGAAGAAATACTCCTCAATAAATCCTGCGCTATATCATGAAATTCATTTTTTCTTAACTTTTACAAAGTTAGATGATATATCTTTCGGAGCAAAATAGAACCTCGAAAGGTATAGTTGACCTTTAAATAGTCAATTCTTCTAATTTACTCCGGTTATGAATTCCAGAGTTTTGCAGCGGCAACTGAGAATGTTCTGTCTCCATGGGTAACGTTCTTCGTTTTTGGTACAAATAGCAGATGTCAGTTAGATGATCTTAAGTCAGTATGTAGTCAGTACATACAGTGGCGGAAATTGTGGTGGGGTGGGGTGGAGGGACAACCGCCCCACCACCTGTCGTCAAATCGCTAATTTGTCGGAAATTTTCACTTTTTGTCGGAATTTTGGAAATGCTTAAAGTGGCACTACGATGAAAATTTATCCCCGTCTTTTAGATTTTCTTTAGCATATAATAGTATTTCAGGGTCGAAAGTGATCATCTATGTAGAAAAAAACTAAAAATAGGTATTTTGAAGTAAGTATTTTGATCTCTGAAATCACTATTATTTAGGCCACCATTACTAAAAACGTGTTCCAAGTGAGCCCGCAATTTCAAAAGGTAATATTGTTTATGACGTCAGATTCTCAATGCTACGCCTGAATTTCAGTCGAGGTTACTTGTTTTCTTTGAGAAGTAGATGAAATGTTCAGCCTTTCAGATGAATAATTTGAATAATCGACTTTAATTTGCTTGAAGAATTAGCGATGTGCAGTCTTCGCGTTGAGAATTTGACGTCACTTCGTTACGCTGGTCAGGAACATGAACGATTAATGGCGGACATAACAACTCCAGATTCGGAGTCAGAAAAATAATACTTGCCATCGTCTAATCGCAAAACGGTTTCGACCGAGTAATATTTAGCAGCTCTGCTTTATAAATACATAAAATATCGATAGGTAAAAATTTTATCGTAGTGGCACTTTAAGGAATATATTGAAAATGGGGAAAATGTTACAGAAGCAACTTATAAATACTTATAAATATCTCAAGTTATCTTGTTTGCAATACCGCAGCGATCATCGTTGCGATAAGCTGTGTCGGACTGTGTCGGACCTCCACTCAAGGTCTTAAAAATAATTGAGGAGAAATTGCTGCCTTTGCAATAATACCAGCAAATGGTAAGACTTTCAGGTCTTCTCGGATAACGACCTTAAATCGTAAGCCCTCGGAACCCCTATCAATTGGTCTTCTATCCTGTTGTGGTATTCCATTCAGCTATAAGAGACAAAGAGTGATAAATTTACTAAACTAAACTAAATATAAACTTATTACGATAGTACGACTGCAGCCAAACCAAATCAATAACGTTGGGATAGCGATCGAAATCGTCTAAAGGTCTAAAAAGAGTGAAGATTGAATGCCTGTCTAGCTGCAACAGAGTATTCGACAGCGACTACAGACCCAAAAAATGTTAAAAACATTTTGTGTATTAAAACCTTTTTTAGTTTCTTCATTTGTCCTTTTTGTGTTAAACTTGTCGGAAATTTAGGAGGCTTTGCCCCATCACAGAAAAGGCGAATTTCCGCCACTGAGTACATATAAGATGATCTTCAGTCAGTATAGGTGCCTGTCCATATATAGCTTTGAATGTAATCAACATTATCTTGAAGATAATCCTTGATCTTACTGTCAACCAGTGAAGATTACTAAGCACAAGGGAGATGTGATCTGCATGACAAGATGAGCCCGGAGAAAGTGTGTAATTTTGCACTTTGTGCATTGTGGGACATGTACCTCAATAATTAAGTTGACTGTCCCATTATGCCTTGCGGTCAACCTCGGAAAACTAGCTATCGACCAGCAGCGTGCGACAAGATAATCTTTGAGAAATTTAACTCAGATTGTTATGTAACTCGACGCTGAAACAGAGGATATATTCAAGTTTTGTATTCAGGCGAACTATTCTTGGATTTAAAACTATTCATTTTCTTCTTCCAAAATGATAATTCCGTCTCAAATAGATCAAAATATTTATCGCTTGCTTTGAATAAAAACGTGTTCGCTGACAGCAGTCTTGAGTTCAAGTGATTCTCTGACCGTGTAACCATAGAAACAACCTCATTAATCAACCAATCACAGTAAAGTATCTATGAATACATCCCGTCACACCTTGCGAGCATAAACTACACATTACTGAAGTGTTTTGAAAATCATAAAACAAAGCTTCGAGTATCAAATATGGTAGTCAACTAACCTTTTAAAAGTTAAAATTTATAGTACTTTTTAAGAACACTGTCTTCGTCCTATACTAGAGTTGGGCGGTATGGGAATTTCAATACCATTATTCGATATTCGAAAAATATCGCGGTATATACCGTTACAATTTTTTCGCAAATGCGTGATCTACAGTGAGTACAGTTGACACCCAATAACCCAAACATTCAAGAAAAAATGGAAAAAAGTTCGAGTTATCGGGAGTTTGTTTCATTAAATGATCTAAAATTAGATGGATAAATCATTGTTTTACTTTTATTACATATTTCAACTCCATATACCAAAGCCTGATCTTCATATATAATCGCTATGATGAGTACGATCGCCACGATTGCTCAAAAGTCAAAAATGAACTGGCGATCGCTGCGATCAAACGGAAACCGCAAACCACAATTGTCGCGATCGCCAAGACAGTAGCCTCCTACGAGAGGTATTAAAGTGGACCAAAACTGATACCATAACCACGCAAACTAACCACGGACCACATCCACTTTATAGTAGATTACACCAAGTCCTCAATATATGTTGTATATTAGTATTATCAGTATTAGGGTTATTTTTTGAGGTTTCCTGTACTTAAAGAGGTTTGCGAAACGAAACAACAAATTGCCTAACAAGGTGGATAATAATAACCAACCCCAAAACAACAAAGATCCTAACCCGCCACCTTACGAGTTTTCTATTTAGGTTAGGGTTTCTAACCCGGTTAGAAAACTCGCGTTAGGCGGGGGGTTAGGATCTTTGTTGTTTTGGGGTCGGTTATTATTATCCACCTTGTTAGGCAAATTGTTGTTTCGTTTCGCAAACCTGTTTAAGTACAAGAAACCTCAAAAATAATCCTAATGTTGATAATACTAATATACTAACTGTAATTACTATAACCTTATAAATCACTACAACGTATATTGAGGACTTGGTGTAATCTACTATAAAGTGGATGTGGTCCATGGTTAGTTTGCGTGGTTATGGTATCAGTTTTGGGCCACTTTAATACCTCCCAGGCAACTATGTGGCTTCTTTTCCCCGAGTCAAATAGCTTCCAACTTGCTGTCCCCTCTTCGTCAATCAATCCCTTCACAATCCCTATAATTCCCTGCAATCCCAGCCAAAACATTGCGCGTACAGCCCGGAAAATAGAAACTGCACAGAGTTGCCTGCTACCAAGACAGAACATTATCCATCTTAAATCATTAAAAAGTTAAAATCTAATCAAGTTAAAATCTAATCTATATATTATTTCGCACACACACATTGTGTGTGTTTCTCACTTGTGAACTTTTCTTGCAGTTTAAATAAAAAGATAAACTGATGTTATTCATGATACCGGTTTATCTTACAGTATAGTGTCAGACTGAACTAATACCACCATACCGGTATCAACTAAATATCGTGAATAACTAAAAATACTTTACGTCCTACATAGTAAGGTCGCTAATATATATTATTATTACATTGAGTCGGTTTCCTTTGATGTACCGCGGGATGTATGTGCCATACATCCCTATGAATACTAATAAGATAAGAAACGAAGAAAAAACTAGGAAAATCTTTGTCCAAAGTGGACAAAATCGATAAAACTTTGTTGGAAACCTCCTCAATGTAATAATAAGTCAGATAATACCATGATCGCCTCGGATTCTTTTGTTCTCTCCGGGAATTTAATCGCTAATTTCCCTCATTGCTCATGCAAGAGGGAAATTTTGCCATTGTCTTCTAAATTTCCCTCATTCCAACGATATGCATGCGGGAAATTTAGTAGAACACAAAGGATTTCTTTGTCTACTCATTTTCCCGTGCATGTGAATGAGGGAAAATTAGAAGACAAACAAATCCTTTGTTTTCCACTAAATTTCCCGCTTGCATATCATATCCAGACGGGAATCTTATAAGACAAAGGACTCTGCCTCCAACCACGGGCTAGATAAGGTTCTCAAAGTTTTCCTCGGCGATCATAATATTACAAACTGATACCATGACTTGTCGGGAAATTAGCGATTAAATTGCCCTTCGCCTCGGGAAGATTTGTAAAAGTCCTCGGGCTTCGCCCTCGGACTTTCACAAATCTTCCCTCGGCGGCGGGCAATTTAATCGCTAATTTCCCTCAAGTCATGGTATTACTTATAATAAACACCTCGAACGTCGGGATTTATGCGATATACAGCCCTCGGACGTGTTCTCGGGGCTGTATGCCGTGTTTATCTCTTACTTAGTTTACGATTGAGTCGGTTTTCTTTGATGTACCGCGGGCTTTATATCGCATAAAGACCATGAATACTAATTAGATAAGAAATAAAGGAAAAAACTAGGAAAATATTTGTCCAACGTGGATAAAATGGACAAAACTTCGTTGGAAAACCTCCTCAATCATGAACTAAATCAGTTAGATCACTCGAATGTCGGGCTTTATGCTGCTATATAAAGCCCTCGGACGCTGCGCGTCCTCGGAGCATAAAGCCCTCGTTCTCGGGCTTTATCTCTTACTTCTCAAACTCATTAATAATTCATGAGCTAATTATCCAATAATAAAGACCCATCTAGTCACGGGATTGCATTTGGATAACTAAATCAAACACCGTGTCTCAGATCACTAGTGATCTTCCTCAAATATCCTAATTACGTATGCCGATCAAATGTATTGTAGTATTCAACTATTAACATAACCCTCCCATGAGAGAATATCATCCAATCAAATATAACCTATACTTGTGTTCATTTGAGAAGCTATTTAAACAACTCCAGCTCGTGTCCCACCGGGATATCCAAACACTCGAAAACAATTAACAAAAACACTCGCGCTACGCGCTCGTGTTTTCATACATTGTTTTCTCGTGTTTGGATATCCAGGTGAAACACTCGCTGTCGTTGTTCAAATATTACATATAAAATATAAAATAAAAAATAATAGTAATATAAACATATTTCGTTATCGTTTTACAATAGTTGCGGAAGACAAAAACCTCATGGTTCGTCGTTATGTTTACTGCGGTAACTCTTCCGCAGCTGGCTTGCAACGTTTTATTGAAAACAACATACATCACAGACAAGGTGAGAGAAACAAATAGAGCAATGGTTAGAGCGCATCTCAACGGCGATTAGAAGGTTGTGGATTGGAATCTTATCTAGGACTCAACATTTATTGTATGAATATTTACTTAGTTTTATTTGTCCTATTTCTAGGATATGATTATGGCGCAAGAGGTGGCAAAACTCTCAATGTTTTTATTGAGGATTTGAACCTTCCGAATCCCGATAATTATGGCGTCCAAGAAGTGAATGAAGTAAATTATAGTTTAGGTTTCATAGAACGTCACTGTTTGCAATATATTAGTATCTGACGAATTGTTTAATTGATCAGTTTTCCATCTACGAATTGTTTAATTGATCAGTTTTACATCTACCATGCATGCATTCATCAATTCATCCGCCCATCAATTCATCCATCCTTCCTTTCCCTTTCTTTTCCTTTCCTTCCCTTCCTTTCTTTTCCTTTCTTTTCCTTTCCTTTCCTTCCCTTCCTTCTTTCCCTTTCCTTCCCTTCCTTTCTTTTCCTTTCTTTTCCTTTCCTTCCCTTCCTTTCCTTCCCTTCGTTTCCCTTCCTTCTTTTCCTTTCCTTCCCTTCTTTTCCTTTCCTTTCCTTCCCTTGCCTTCCTTCCCTTCCTCTCTTTTCCTACCCTTCCTTCCCTCCCTTTCCTCCCTCTTTTCCCTTCCCTTCCCTTTGCTTCCCTCTCTTTTCCTTCCTTTCCCTTCCCTCTCTTTTCCTTTCCTTCCTTTCCTCCCTCTTTTCCCTTTCCTTCCCTTCCTCTCTTTTCCTTCCCTTCCTTTCCTCCCTCTCTTTTCCTTCCCTTCCTTTCCTCCCTCTCTTTTCCTTCCCTTCCTTTCCTCCCTCTCTTTTCCTTCTCTTCCTTTCCTCCCTCTTTTCCCTTTCCTTCCCTTCCTCTCGTTTCCTTCCCTTCCTTTCCTCCCTCTTTTCAATTCCCTTCACATCCCCTTGCTTCCCTTCCTCTCTTTTCCTTTTCTTCCTTTCCCTTCCTCTCTTTTCCTTTCCTTCCTTTCCTCCCTCTTTTTCCTTCCCTTCCTCTCTTTTCCTTCTCTTCCTTTCCTCCCTCTTTTCCCTTTCCTTCCCTTCCTCTCTTTTCCTTCCCTTCCTTTCCTCCCTTTCCTCCCTCTTTTCAATTCCCTTCACTTCCCTTCACTTCCCTTTGCTTCCCTTTGCTTCCCTTCCTCTCGTTTCCTTCCTTTCCCTCGTTTCCTTCCTTTCCCTTCCCTTCCTCTCTTTTCCTTCCCTCCCTTTCCTCCCTCTTTTCCCTTCACTTCCCTTTGCTTCCCTTCCTTCCTCTCTTTTCCTTCCCTTCCTTTCCCTGCCTTCCCTGCCTTAATTCCCTTCCCTGCCCTGCCCTTACTTTGTCTACAACTGTAAGTATTATGTCTTTATTGAATATGCAATGAAACACTTATTCTCGTGTTTAAGTATTCCATCTTATATGCTTTAGTTACTTCGACAACTGCTGGATGACCAAGCTATATACAAACTTCAAAAACCATTTGAATGGCGACAGTTAGAAGACCTTTTTATTATTGCTACCATGAATATGTCGTTCAAAGCACCCTCGAGTGGAAAACAGGCTGCTATTTCGGAGCGCTTAAAGGTGAATTACTAGACTTCTAAATCATTTTCACTATCATTAACTCTCTATCACCAAAACTAACAAAACTAACTTTACAATGAAGCAAAAATGCAGAATAATTAAAGCACCATCATCACCATCGCCATCATCATCATCATGATCATCGTCACCATCATCATCATCGTCACCATCATCATCATATATAACCATCATCATCATATATAACCATCATCATCACCATCATCATCACCATCATCACCATCATCATCACCACCATTATCACCACCATCATCACCATCATCATTACCATCATCACCATCATCATCACCATCATCATCACCATCATCATCACCATCATCATCATCATCACCATCATCATCACCATCATCACCATCATCACCATCATCACCATCATCATCTCCATCATCACCATCATCACCATCATCACCACCATCATCACCATCATCACCACCATCATCACCATCATCACCATCATCATCACCATCATCATCACCATCATCACCACCATTATCACCACCATCATCACCATCATCATTACCATCATCATCATCACCATCATCACCACCATCACCACCATCATCACCACCATCACCACCACCATCATCATCACCATCATCATCATCACCATCATCACCACCATCATCATCATCACCACCATCATCACCATCATCATCATCACCACCATCATCATCATCATCATCACCACCATCATCATCATCACCACCATCATCATCATCATCACCATCATCATCATCATCATCATCACCACCACCATCATCATCATCATCACCACCATCATCACCACCTCCATCATCATCATCTCCATCATCATCATCACCACCACCATCATCATCATCTCCATCATCATCATCACCACCACCATCATCACCATCATCACCACCATCATCACCACCATCATCATCACCATCATCACCACCATCATCACCACCATCATCACCATGATCACCAACATCACCATCATCACCATCATATCTCATATTTTTAGCAAAACTGCCAGATATTAATATTTTTGTTCTTTTCAGCGTCACTTTGCAGTCTTTCGCCTGCCAGTTTGTGTTGCAAAAACCTTGTATGGCATAGTCACTTGTGTATTGGAAGTAAGAGTCCTCTTGTATTCCATTCATGTTTTTAATTTGAGAAAAGACAAGCACTTGTGAGTTTTTCAAAGACCTACACTTGTCTTTCGGACTCGTGGTACTTTCATAGTCTTTGAATAACTCAATCGTTCGTATCCTAATAACATTTCAATAAATTTTTCTTAAAAATGAACAGAATAAATGTGTTTTGTTGATTTTCTAGGGAAACATGTCACATAACCAGGGCATGGGTCTGCCTCAAGAGCTTCACGAACAAATTGTTCTAGCGACATGCTCGTTGATTAAATCCGTAAAAGACGTTCTTCGTCCTTCTCCGACGCCCGGTCGATATCACTACGGATTCAATTTACGAGATGTGGCGAGAGTCTTTCAGGTAACTGCGGTGCCCCCTGCCAAGTTGACAATGCTTTATATTCCGTGTGTGATTTCGTTCGTTCGTAAGGAATTAATAGTAAGCGACATTTTTGACGAGACATTTTTGACGAGACATTTTTGACGCGACAGTTTCAGCGAACGCCACAGGGCACCGCACTTTAGTACTGTGTCTGGTTTATTTTAATTTTACGAGACCATGAGTTGCGAAAAATGCAACTCCAAAGCATTCGGTGAGAATTTCCACACTCGCAAAATATGTGGAACAGCACCCACGATCAGAACATCCACAAAGCGTGAAGTGCGCATGAGGCCAGAGTGCTCAAACTGCCACAAGGGTAGTATAAGCGTTGCATTAGCGCTAATGACACCCACATTACTTCACAGAGTGCTCAACCAAACCGAAGTGAAGGAGCGTATAAGACTCATTTTCTGAGGATTTGAGCTTAACGATTTTACATTTATCTGTTAATCTCAAGAAAAACCTAAATCCTAGTCGGTAGTGGAACCAGTAACCTTCTGATTACTAGTCTGACGCTCTGACCATGAAACATTTGCAGATCAAAGTTTCCACTGATTCCTTTTAGAATCCGCTACCAAAGTGTACCGGTTTCCTAACTTTTCTTCTACTGTAAACGTGGTCTTGAATACATCAACGCGTGTCTAAATCCAACCGCTTGCTTTTCAGGGTTTAAAAAATTGTCCGGAGGAGATGAGAGCAGATGAAGACTACGTTGTATCGCTATGGCAACACGAGGTGCAAAGGGTCATGGGAGACCGCATCAGTCGGTCAACTGATATCAACTGGTTTGAACGAAATATTAAAGATATAACCAAAGAGGTTTGTTTGTTGTAGCAAAAACAGCTTTTACTCAATTTATATAGATTTCTTCCATTTCTTTCTTGGACATAAAAAATTAAGTTTGTCTTATTAAAATGAACTCGTAAAATGACGAGGAATAGTAATTTAGAGCTCTTTCATATCTCACGTTGTTGGTCATGCGAGCGAGCCGCGAGCGACAAAGTCGCGAGCGGTCGACTTGTTTCACTTGCAGGGGTTTAAATCTAATTTTTATTTCTGATAGCCAAGCTTAGACATTCCATACATAACCGCTTCTTCACGTTTGGCATCCCAATCCATTTATGTCATGAACTTGTGTTATAATTATCAAGAAACAACTTCACCAGATCAACTCAAACCCTTCGAATAATCTTACCTGTCATCACTAAAGTCGCTTCCGCATCGAGGAAAACAATGACGTCACAGGTGGAAAAACTCGCCTGTAAAATGTGGCGCGTTGCAAGTGACAAAAGTCCTTTCCGCCGCAAAATCAAATCGCGTCATAAAGGGGACTGGAAAGGACTTTGGAAAGTCTAGTCGTTCTAGTACGTATTCCTTATAAGGAAGCGCAAATAGAAGGCATTGACGAGCAAATAGAGTGAATTCACGAGCAAATAGCTGACACGTTCAACCCTCGTACCAGCCTCCTAGTTAATTGGATTGTAACCGACCCCAAAACAACAAAGGTCCTAACCCTTTGGCAAATGTTTTCTTAAGAAATAAACCGCCCCCAAAGCTATAGAATATATCAAAGGAAAGTTAAATGATCTATTTACAACATACGTACAGCTTTATCCCGGTAGCTAACTTAGTTCTCTTTAAAAGCGCGGATAATCGAACATGCCAAAATATAATTTTCCTAATACGGATACCATCTTGTAAACAAAAACACGGCTGTCTTCGACGAACGTTTTCTTGAGAAATAATCAACTCCCAAAGCTACAATATATATTAAAACACAGATAAATTATCTGTTTACAATATGCGTGCAGCTTATCCTGCTAGCGAACGTAGTTTTCTTAAAAAGAGTGGATAATCGAACATATCGTAACGTGTTAATAATCCCACATACAGTGGGCTGGTACGAGTGCCATGTATTTGTTCGTTAATGCCTTCTATTTGTTCGTCAATGCCTTCTATTTGCTCGTCGGTCACTTCCTTATATGGAATACGTACTAGAAGTACATATGGAGTCGTTCTCGAGATATTTAGACTTGTACGTGATATGCAAATGAGTAGCCTATGATGTCAAGATGTTTGTACAATTCTAGAAAATTAAGAAATTAGAAAAAGTAAATTAAATTGGGATCGCTATTCCGATGTAATGACGTGACGTGATGTGATGTAATCTTGTGAAGTATTTATACAGGACCCCACTGAAAAACACTTCGGTGACGACGTGGGTATCCTGAATAAATATTATTAATATTATTATTACTATTAACGTATACATTGTTATATTACTTCCATCTTTTTTTCTTGTAGTATTTCCCGGAAAAGTTGGCCAACTCTCCATCGCAACTCTTCGTGACCTTCTCCACCGACACAAAACAATTTTACTCCGGAAGAGCCGTGGCCTCTTCAAAAACTGCACCCAAGGTAAATCTGATTGCCTAGCGTTCTGTCTGTGTCGTCATACTAAGGAGGTTAAGCTTGACTTCTGATACCAAAACTAATATTCTACACATAGATTTCGCTTCCATTCAAACACGATTAGGTTGTTAGCTGTTTCTTTTTCCCTAAAATACCATGTTTCCTTGTATAAAATTACTAGCTAGTTGCGAAAAATAAAAAATTATCTTTGTCAAAAGGTTCAAGCAAAAGTTGTGCAGTGCGGTTTTTCCTCAACTCGTAAATTGGTCACAATGACGTCACAATACTGAGTAAGAGGTGACCTGCGAATACTGCGATATGCCATATCTTCTAAACAAGGTCGGTGATCCCAACTTTTTATTTTTGTTTGAATATAAGTATGTCAATAACTTTAAGACTGGGAAGTTTCAGCAAATTTTCATTTCGGAAAGAATTTCTGATGAATTACCTTAAGTCCTACTTGCAAATACGATATGGATATCCAATACGGCTCTGGTCATGCGCAGTGGTTAATTTTAGCAATTGGATGTTGGTATCGGTACTGAAGTCGACCGGATTTCGGAAGCCAGTTTGTACGGTGGCTCAGAAGGGACATGAACCTGTCACTTTTTTTTGCCGTGTTGCGGGTTAGATGGCGACTTACGTTGCGGGTTGCGACTTACGTTGCGGGTTAGATGGCGAGTTAGATGGCGACTTAACGCTGCGGGTTGCGACTTACGCTGCGGGTTGCAACTTACGCTGCGGGTTAGATGGCGAGTTAGATGGCGACTTACGCTGCGGGTTGCGACTTACGCTGCGGGTTAGATGGCGAGTTAGATGGCGACTAACGCTGCGGGTTGCGACTTACGCTGCGGGTTAGATGGCGAGTTAGATGGCGACTTACGCTGCGGGTTGCGACTTACGCTGCGGGTTAGATGGCGAGTTAGATGGCGACTAACGCTGCGGGTTGCGACTTACGCTGCGGGTTAGATGGCGAGTTAGATGGCGACTTAACGCTGCGGGTTGCGACTTACGCTGCGGGTTGCGACTTACGCTGCGGGTTGCGACTTACGCTGCGGGTTAGATGGCGAGTTAGATGGCGACTTACGCTGCGGGTTAGATGGCGAGTTAGATGGCGACTTACGCTGCGGGTTAGATGGTGAGTTAGATGGCGACTTACGCTGCGGGTTGCGACTTACATTGCGGGTTAGATGGGGTTAGGGTTAGAAATATATAAAAATAAGGACAACAATGTACATGTACGCCATATTCATCTAAGTCGCAACATAAGTCGCCATCTAACCCGCAAGGTAAGTCGCAACCCGCAACGTAAGTCGCAACCCGCAACGTAAGTCGCCATCTAACCCGCAACACGGTCAAAAAAAGTGACAGGATCATGTCCCTTCTGAGGCACCGTAAGTTTGACTAGATGTGCACGTTTGTCGAAGTTTGCCTCAATTTTTGCATTCCCAACAATGGCAAAATGGCTATAAATAGCTAGCCTGCGAAGCAGGCGTTTAGGGATTGGGGCCGGCGACTGGGGTGAGTGGGCATGGAACGCCTGCACGAAAGACCCATGTTTTTGGATTTCTACGTCCACCAGAGGACGCTAAATTCTGATTGGCTAACTCAACTAATTAGTATTCAGGGTTTCCTGTCAGGAAATAAACATTTGAAAATGGCGACTTTAGAAAAACCGTGTTGGTAAATTGTTTTCATTCGAAAGCTTTAACCGATCTTCAGTTCGTTGCTGGTCGTAGCTTTAAATTAAAACAGGAACAAAAAGTTGCAACGAGGGAGCTGCTGGCAGGAAAAGATGTTTTGATGGTATTACCAACGGGATTTGGCAAGAGTTTGATTATGGATTTACCCAGATTTACCAGACCTTCGTACGAGCGCGTGATTATCAGTCACCTTGTCCTTGTCTTCAGGCGGTTTCAACAGTGCTCTCTGGGCCTTCGGAGAATTCCTTCGACGTTTCACAATAAAGCGACTTACAGCTAGACGTATATAAGTGATGGTTTCTACGTTGTCTTGCATATGAAATTTCTTGGCAAAATCCCATTCTGAAGTTACGGTGTTCGGTAGTCAGATGTCGCTTCATTCTATCAGGGCTATTAATGTTATCGGTTGGTGGAACATTGCTGTCTCCTTCTTTCGCATGTGTTAATACTTTTAAAGGTGCCGAAGACCGACAAACCCGCTCGGAGAACGTTTTATTGCGTAGTAATGCAAAGCCGATTGATTCACAAGCCTCAGCCAGAATCAACTCTGTGCTTCCATGTCTACACGATTGCTTGAATAAATTTTCAAAATAAATCATGTTTCTACCAGATGCAGTCAAGCTTTTTACGGAGTTTCAGACATGGATATTAGACGATTCGGCCCGAAGTGAAATGTTTTAATCATTGAGGAAAGCCCGCTAGTCGCTGATTGGTTGTTTTTGACAGTTCTTCATGTGGGCGGAAATCCAAAAACATGGGTCTTTCGTGCAGGCTTTACCTCCCCCCTCCACACTTCGCCTTTCCTCTTTCCCCTCCCCCTAACGCCGCCACGCAGGCTAATAAATAGCAACCATGCACAACGCTATTCTATTGATAACTAATTGCTAATTAATAATTGGAAGCAGAAAGGCAGATCGAATATCGGTACTGGTAGTCGTATTGGAAATCAAACTTAATCTCCCAACGTACGAACCCCACGCAGACTAAATCCATCCGAATAATTAAAAATAGTTTAATTGTTTTCTTCATGCAGACCGCTCATCAAGCAATTGATACCTTGGTCGACGTAATTCCTTGTCTGGAGACCTATCTTGGACGATATAATGATGAGTTCACCACCAACCCGTTGAACCTGATGCTGTCGAAGCATGTTATTGCCCATGTTGTTCGGATACACCGTATTTTAAGCATAAGGAACAGGTAATGATTTTTAGTTTCACTGCTAGATCAGTTTTCTCCTTTCTCATTTTGAAATTCTATTTGTAAAAATTGACCACTCGTCTCTAAATAAAAACAGGATCGAGCAACTATTGTTCAGAAAATGAAGCCGAAAGTACCTCGTGGCGGCCATAGTTTGTGTTCTAAATTACGGGAAAACCTTGGACAACTGATTCATTTTATCATCTTAAAAGATCACAGACAGATAGTCTCTGTCGCCTACAGTAAAACTATATAGCGTGGTCCCAACAAGATGGCCGCTGCGAAATATGTCCGGCTTCATTTTTTCGCAGCATCCAAACAATAGTTGCTCGATCCAGTCTTTATTTAGATCAGTGTGTTTAACTGATGATATTTGAAGCCATTTCCCACTTCAACCTCGTACCCAAGGTGTTCTCAGTGCCGGGATGGGAGGGGAGTGGAGCGAGGGAAGAGAAGACCCTGGTAAAGGCTGGTCACGTGACTCCAAGGATATTGAATTATTTTGTAACCTGGCTTATTCTCGCTTATATCATCCGGGGGGCCGGATCGCTGTGAAAACATACCACAAACGTTTATAATTGAAAGTACAGTATATGGATAATTTAAAAATATTACAATTTATTGGAAAGACAGTACGGACTGCAGACAGAAGTTGAAAGATGGTGGATTACTTCGAAAAATACGTTGATTTACTGGACATTTAATTGCTGTCATATTAAAGATAAATGATGATCAACGCCAGAACAGTTCGAAATATGCAGTTTGAATATAAAACGTCGAGACCGAGACCACACCAGAAATATGAAATCCCTATAAATGCTTTCAACAGTCAGACTGTAAATTCGAAATGTTCTGGCGTTGATCATCATTTATCTTTAATATGACAGCAACAAATGTCCAGTAAATCAACGTAGATTTCGAAGTGATCCACCATCTTTCAACTTCTGTCTGCAGTCCGTACTGTCTTTCCAATAAATTGTAAATGGTATTATGGTATGTTTTCACAGCGATCCGGCCCCCCCGGATGATATAAGCGAGAATAAGCCAGGTTACAAAATAATCCAATATCCTTGGAGTCACGTGACCAGCCTTTACCAGGGTCTTCTCTTCCCTCTCTCCACTCCCTGAGAAGACCCTGGGTAAGAGGTTGTTCCCACTTCCCCGCAACCTCGTCCAGGGCCTGTAGGATCGACGGGTCACATGACACCCAGAATTTCTGGGTGTTTTAGTATGATAATTTATGTAGACTTACGTTATTTGTCTTTGTTTACTTGGTGATGAGAAATATGCAACAGTCTTCAGACGATCTCATGTAAAGCATTCATCCTAAAACAACTAAGTCATAATACATTCATGATTGTCTCATATCAATATCATTCATGAACAATATATATATATATATCGAATGCAGTTGCTGACAATTAATTAAAGCCCTTTTATTTCTAATTTGCGGTGAAATTTAACCCCCACCCCTCCACTCCCCTAATAGCCCCTGGCGGAAATATTTGTACATTGACGTCATGTAGAGTGTCTAGTCTCATCTTGAGACGTTATATTTGGTCGTTATATTTTAGAGGCCATATCCTGTTGGTTGGTCCAATTGGTTCCCAGCTCTCGGTTCTGGCAGCCCTGGCACTCTACATGTTGGAGTATCCTATTCATACTATCGATTGTTCCTATGAAAACATGTTCCTTGATGGTCTGCGGTCTGCAGTCCGTCGAGCAGGATGCGATGGAAAGACAACCACCTTGGTTATCACGGTATGTACATTTTGGATCCTTTAAGGACTTCTTATAATCTCCACATTATGATTATTTTATCATACATCAACTCAACTGTCTGTATATCCATCCATCCATCCACACACCCACCCATCCATCATTCCCCTACCCACCTATCCATCCATCCACCCACCCACCTATCCATCCACCCAAACACCCACTCACCTATCCATCCACCCAAACACCCACCCACCTGTCCATCCACCCAAACACCCACTCACCTATCCATCCACCCAAACACCCACCTATCCATCCACCCAAACACCCACTCACCTATCCATCCACCCAAACACCCACCTATCCATCCACCCAAACACCCACTCACCTATCCATCCACCCAAACACCCACCTATCCATCCACCCACCTATCCATCCACCCATCCATCCACCCACGTATCCATCCATCCACCCACGTATCCGCGCACCCACCCATCTATCCATCCACCAACCTACCTATCCATCCACCCAAACACCCACCTATCCATCCACCCAAACACCCACTCACCTATCCATCCACCCAAACACCCACCTATCCATCCACCCACCTATCCATCCACCCACCTATCCATCCACCCATCCATCCACCCACGTATCCATCCATCCACCCACGTATCCGCGCACCCACCCATCTATCCATCCATCCACCAACCTACCTATCCATCCACCCACGTATCCGTCCACCCACCTATCCATCCACCCACCCATCCGAAGCAATACTATCCGTCTGTCCGTTCATCTGACTACCCATCATCCCAGCCATCCAACCATAATCCGTTTGTCCATCCATATACGTATGCATCCGTCCATCTATCTATCCATGACCCCACTTAAAAACACTTCTTGATGTGATAAAACCAGCCAACCCACTCATCCATACTATTTCGGAAATACCTCAATCTTTTAGAGTTATCCATTCATTTAGCCGTATACATTCGTTCGTCCATTCCATCTACTCGCAATGCCAAATCTTCTTACCTTACTGATATGTTTTACTCATCAGGACCGTGATCTTCATGATGATTCTTATCTCGAAGCCATCAACAGTTTGTTGATCAGCGGAGAATATCCTCCTCTTTTCTCAGAAGACGAAACCAACAGCCTTCTTCAGGTAATAAACCTCGTTTGTGTATTCCACCCGGATCCTTCTTTTGACAAACATTCCATAACAAGTCTCTTGTTTACAATTATGTTTGTTTGTTTGTTTGCAGTTTTGTTTGTTTGTTTGCTTTCAATTTTGTTTTTTGTTTGTTTGCAATATTGTTTGATTCTTTGTTTGTTTGTTTGTTTGCAGTTTTGTTTGCTTATTTGAAATTTTGTTTGATTCTTTGTTTCGTTTTCAATTTTATTCGTTTGTTTGTTTGTTTGTAATTTTGTTTGTTCTTTTATATAGGCCTTGATGCCATCCATAAAACGCAAATTCTCTAACTTCCTCACCGATCCGACCAAGTTCTTCCTGACTAGAATCAAACGGAACTTGCATATTATTTTGTGTCTACCGCCAACACACAAACTTATTGCGAATGCTGCCAGGTACGTTCTTAGACAGAGCCATGAAACCTCCCCCATCTCCACGCTTCCACCACCACCACCACCTCCACACCCCATCTCCACACCTCACCCATCTCGCCACACCTCCCCATCTTTCCACACCTCCCCATCTCTCCACACCTCCCCCATCTCTCCACACCTTCCCCATCTCTCCACACCTTCCCCATCTCTCCACACCTTCCCCATCTCTCCACACCTCCTCATCTCTCCACACCTCCCCCATCTCTCCACACCTCCCTATCTCCACACCTCCCCATCTCCACACCTCCCCAATATCCACACCTCCCCCTATACACACCACACCCACACCTCCTCCGTACAATGTATTACACATTTATTAATGGTCAATTCGTTTTGCGGCCGAGATTCTAGCGTCAAATATACTTTGTCTGGCTTATAATTTGCGATGCCTAGTTTACCGAATAAACCTGGAAATGAATATTGAAGTACACGCTAGCTCTGGTTACGGAATTTTCACGTAAAGCCATATATTGTCATAATGGTATGTTCAATGTAGTTCAGCACTATGAATAACACGTGTTGTTGTTTCTTTAGTCAGTACCCTGGTATTTTATCGAACTGTCACATAAACTGGGTGAAGCATTGGGGCGAGGAAGCGTTGGTTGGTAAAGCCAAACACTTTTTACAGAAGTACAACTTGTTTGACGATGAAGTGACATCAATTTTGAAGTACGTTTTTGTCTGCATATATCCATATTTGATATTATAAGATAAATAGTCAAATATTGAATGATCTAGTCGAGACGAGGCGACTCATCCTTACGTTAATGACGTTAAATAAATTATTCCTATTCCTAATCATCTATTTATAGCAACTTCGCTAATCAACATCTAAGGTGGTGTACATTTGTCCACTTCACATACATTTGTGCATTGTACATTTCACATACACATCTCAGGGCGAAGTAATTTAAGCCTGAGTGGGATTCAGGAATCTCAAACTCATGGTGGTGGTGATGATGGTGATGGTGGTGATGATGGTGATGATGGTGATGGTGATGATGATGATGCCTTTATTTGGACATGGTAGTCCATTCAGTTTAAACAAACTGTTATCAAAAGGAGCCCTGATACTTTAAAAATACATCAAATATGTAAAATAACCAAAATTTAAAATATATCTAAAAATCCATAATTACTATGCATACACATCTATCAACCAAATAATTAAGAAATAGATAACAAGAAACTAACAATTCATCTTATTAAATACAACACATCCATTATAATAAAAAGCTCGTTTAGCAGTTTCAGTTTTTACATATAGGTAAATGCAAATTACTACTTTGGCGAGTTTCACGCCCACTTATTTGTCTGTTATACTTAAAATAATCATTAAAAAGCCATGGTGAGGAACCAGAGAGACACTTCTTTACAAAGTTTAAAATATGTCTATCTTGGCACTGCTGTAGTGGTTCCCAAGACAGGTCTTCAAGAGCATTTTCACTGTTAATACTTTTCATAACTATCTTCGCCGCTCGACGCTGAAGTTTATTCAGAAGTTCAGTGTTTACAATTGCACATCCAGCCCAGACGGTATCGCAATAATCTAATATAGGTAACACAAAGGATTTAAAAACCATATTCGCACAGTTTGAGGTAAGGTGATTTCTGATGCGGCCAAGCATTCCAATTCTTTTTCCAGCTTTAGATAGTACGTGTTTAATGTGGGCGCTGTAGGAAAGACGCTCATCTAGGACGACACCTAGGTATTTAAATGTGACATTAATAATTCATGAGCCGAAAACAAAGGAAATCAGCACCGAGACGGTGGTTTGGATATCGGAAGAAGAAATTACATAAATTAAGACAACTTTCACCTCGATTTTCTCTTAAAATACTGATTTGTTTGAGATGTAATATGAAACACTCGGCAGTCTGTTTCATCCAAACACCTCGAAGTTTGTTAAAAAACCTCGGCTTCGCCTCTGTTTTCAACAAACTTCTCGGGGTTTGGATATCCTGATGAAACACACTTCCTTGTGTTTCATATATTACCTAAATATGTGTATGTGAAATGTACAATGCTGTAGTGATTTATGTGATCTAAATGTACTGTACAGTATTGTTTATGATAAATAACTGCAAGCAGAATGTGGTATTGTCCTTATTTTGGACTTTGCTCTAGTGCAATTGGAAAATGATTTTTTTAACCTATTTCAAATATCAGTCCGGCTTAAAAGGGTTCTTACTCAGTGGGGTCCAAAATTCAAAATTTCAGCTGAGGTTCTTATACAGTAGGTGGAAGGTTTTTATTAACATTGTTCGTATTATTGAGTGTAAAATGGGAAATATCAACTTTAGTATTTTTCTTAAGGCCTAGTATTGTCTCCACTCTGGCATCAATCCACGAATTCGCACTGAAAGATTGCCATCAGATCCCCTGGGCAGGGGAAACTGTTTCAAGTTCGCATTCTGGTGAATCAGTAGGAGTGAGGCGTTTGAGTAAGGAGGTCGACCAAGACGAGAATTACACAAAGAGTTTGCTCATGGAAAGGATTGCTCTAGCTCACCGCAGTCTTGACGACAGTCAACCGAACGAAATCTTTGTAGGTCCAACCACCTATGATCGATGTTTGCATTGCTTTAAAAATTTACTTGAAAAGAAAGAGAAGGCTATTAAACATCGCCTCAAAGATTCCAGGTAATCTGCTGTCGTCCTAATACTGGTAGTCAATGGTGCTAGTTGGTGGTGGTGGTTGTTGTTGTTGTTGTTGTTGAAGTTGTTGTTGATCATGTGGTTGTTGGGTGTGATTGTTGTTGTTGATGTGGTTGTTTTTATTAATGTGGTTGTTGATGTGATTGTTGTTGTTGATGTGATTGTTGTTGTTGATGTGATTGTTGTTGTTGATGTGGTTATTATTGTTGTTGTTGTTGATGATGATATGGTTGTTGTTGTTGTTGTTGTGGTTGTGGTTGTGGTTGTTGTTGATGATGATGTGGTTGTTGATGATGATGTGGTTGTTGTTGTTGATGTGGTTGTTGCTGTGATGGTTGTTGTTGATGTGGTTGTTGCTGTTGATGTTGATGTTGTTGTTGCTGTTGATGTTGTTGTTGATGTGGTTGTTGCTGTTGATGTTGATGTTGTTGTTGCTGTGGTTGGTGCTGTTGATGTTGTTGTTGCTGTGGTCAGACCTGGAAATAATTCCAACCTTTCTTGGATCCTACGCTAAGGACCAAATAATTTCTTCAAAAACACGGTGGTCGCACTACGTTTTGCAGGACTAAAAGTCTAAAACAATTGTTAATAAAGCTGTGCCTAGCAATTTGCTAGTAGCACTGTAGCAAAATCCATTGAATTGAATAATCTTTTATCTTTGAGTTACTTGTGTACAGTAGCTACATAGACTGTCACACACACAGACTAACCTACATGGCTACACCTACAGGCTACAGTGGTATTGCGGGACAGCCACAGGCCACATGTGCTCTAAGCCTGGGTCTTAAGTAGTTAAGTTGGGAGTAGGAGTTGTGACTTGCCAGCCCAAAACTTTCTTACAACTAAAATATTTTCTTGGAACGAGGATCCCAGGATCCACCACTATTTCCAGGTCTGGCTGTGGTTGTTGCTGTTGATGTGGTTGTTGCTGTGGTTGTTGCTGTTGCTGTGGTTGTTGCTGTTGCTGTCCTCTCCCATCCCATCCCGCATCATGCACTTCAGCCTCGTTTTAATTCGACGATATTCACGACGTTGTGTATTCAAAACACTGGCTTGGTGTTGTTTTATCTTACCTCCATCTTGCTTCTCTCTTAAGGTTGTGTTTAGACACTCTGTCCCAAGCACGCCGAGACGCCGAAACCTTGAAGGAGTACATAACGAAAACGAAGGCCGAATTCGAAGAGGCCAACGTGATGTCGGCAAAGTTACTGAAGGATCTAACTGCGAAATCCACCGTCCTTGAAAAGCTTAAAGCAAACCTCGGTATCGGCAGTGACACTTTGAGATCGTTCATAGCGATGATTGACAACGAGATTGACGACGAAGACACGTTCTTGTTGCTTGACGAAGAAAAGGATGAGCTGGACGAGGAGTTTGAACGATTGCAAGTGGCGAAATTGAAGAGTAAGAAAGCGAGAACCGTGGAAGAGATAGCTATGGCGAAGAGAGAAGAGCAAAGGCTTAAAATTGATCTGGATAAAGCTGAAGAGCAGGTAGCTAAAACTGCGTCCATTGTTGGTTTTTCTTTTAAATTTTCTTTTATTTTTTTATCTTAAATTATATTTTATACTCTATTTTATATTCTATTTTATATTCTATTTTATACTCTATTAGTCTATTTTATATTCTATTTTATATTCTATGTTATATTCCCATTTATACTCTATTTTATATTCTATTTTATATTCTATTTTACATTCTATTTTATATTCTATTTTATATTCTATTTTATATGCTATTTTATATTCTATTTTATATTCTATTTTATATCCTATTTTATATCCTATTTTATATTCCATTTCATATTCTATTTTATGCTCTATTTTATATTCTATTTTATATTCTATTTATACTCTATTGTATACTCCATTTTATACTCTATTTTATACTCATTATATATTCTATTTTATATTCTATTTTATATTCTATTTTACATTGTATTTTATACTCTATTTATATTCTATTTTATACTCTATTTTATATTCTATTTTATACTCTATTTTATATTCTATTTTATACTCTATTTGATATTCTATTTTATATTCTATTTCATATTCTATTTTATTTTATATTTTATATCTTATTTTATATTCCTTTCATATTCTATTTTATATTCTATTTTACATTGTATTTTATGCTCTATTTTATATTCTATTTTATACTCTATTTTATATTCTATTTGATATTCTATTTTATATTCTATTTCATATTCTATTTTATATTCTATTTTATATCTTATTTTATATTCCTTTCATATTCTATTTTATATGCTATTTTACATTGTATTTTATGCTCTATTTTATATTCTATTTTATACTCTATTTTATATTCTATTTTATACTCTATTTGATATTCTATTTTATATTCTATTTCATATTCTATTTTATATTCTATTTTATATCTTATTTTATATTCCTTTCATATTCTATTTTATATTCTATTTTAAATTGTATTTTATGCTCTATTTTATATTCTATTTTATACTCTATTTTATATTCTATTTTATACTCTATTTGATATTCTATTTTATATTCTATTTTATATTCTATTTTATATTCTATTTTATATCTTATTTTATATTCCTTTCATATTCTATTTTATATTCTATTTTATATCTTATTTTATATTCCTTTCATATTCTATTTTATACTCTATTTTATATTCTATTTTATATCTTATTTTATATTCCTTTCATATTCTATTTTATACTCTATTTTACATTGTATTTTATACTCTATTTATATTCTATTTTATGCTCTATTTTATATTCTATTTTATACTCTATTTTATACTCCATTTTATACTCTATTTTATACGCATTATATATTCTATTTTATATTCTATTTTATATTCTATTTTATATTCTATTTTATATGCTATTTTATACTCTATTATATATTCTATTTTATATTCTATTTTATATTCTATTTTATACTCTATTTTATATTCTATTTTATATTCTATTTTATTCTATGCAATTAACAGGTTCTACTTTGGCAAGAACGCCTCGACCGTCCATGTTGTGAACGTCTTAAAGCCATCCAAAACCCTCCGACCATGATTGGTATGGTGATGCTGATGACAATGGTGCTTCTTGGGAGACACGAGTTCTCACCATTCACTATTAGTTCACCTGCGGCCGCACGTCACGAGAAGAAGTCATCCTCAGACGGTACCCCTGTTGGTGATGATGCCTCATTGGTCAGCTCTGCTGGGCACGGTAAAAAGCGGAACAAAATTGAATCGAATCAATCCCGGTTAGGTGCCCAACCAACATATGTCGGTAAGGAAACAGTTGGTATGCTTTTTATGAGGATATCATAAATTATTTTTTATTAATGATCTCACAGATCATTTAGCTGAAGAACCCTAATGTTTAATACGCTTTCGAGTATTTTTACAACCTCAAACTATAGAAGAAAAGGAAATAGCTGGAATATCGTATCCATTGATATAAAAGGTACTTTTGTTGCCAATATCCTTTAAAGGGAAATGGCAATAAAAATTTTCTTTGTCTCATTTGAAAGAACATTTAAAATAATATATGAAGACCTTTTAAAATTTCCCCGTAACTTCCTTAGTTTTTGAAATATGTGTGAACAAAAATATCTGCAATCCGCCATCTTGTTTTATAATTAGATCTAATTAAGTGACGTCAAAACCTGGGTAAACATTCTAAAAATTGTAAATAATTGCCCAAATATCAGTGGAATGCGTTCAAATGGATTGCTAGTTCACTTAACAGTATACAACACCCAAAACAACTACGATTTAGCATCTATAATGACTCGATAATTGCTGATATAAAAAACATTTCTACCCTGGTTGTGACGTCACGCATATCCAAGGATGGTTATGCATATCCAAGATGGCGGAATGTTCAATGTTCTTTGTTAAAAAGAAGTGAAATATTTACAGAACCAAGAACGATATGGAAAATCTGTAAAAGGTCTTCATATATCATTTTTAATGTTCTTTCAAATGAGACAAAAAAAATTTTTATTGCCATTTCCCTTTAAAGATCTTTTTCCATTTTGTTTGCCTCCAGGTATGCTTAGCGATGGCAAGATTGAACGCAACACATGGAAGGCCATTCAGCAGATAATGAGCGACTCTCAAAAGTTTACAGATGCCCTGCATAACTTAAACTGGTGCGAGGGCCTCCACGATGACATTGTCGCCGGCGTTCAGCCATTTTTTGCTCGGAATAAGGATGGTGAATTGGGAAGAACGCCGCTTACTTCTGAAGCAATTACTAGACCATCGCCAACCTCAGGTAAAACATGCGAACATTATGGTTACTGAGTGTAATCTATTAGGTTGAGCATGGTGGCGAGAATTGTCGTGGCTATATACAGTATTATAAAATAACATTTTGAAAACTTGCGCACTGATTGGCTAAGAGCCATGTTTATATAACTGTATGTAAACATTGATTTTTTCCGCCATTTTTATAAAATGGACTGCAAGACGAACCTTTCTCACAAACAGCTAAAATGTCGATAAATATGTTCACGCTGTCTAGCGTGAGTAAGGAGAATGTATATTTTCATCATTTTAATAAAAGAGTCTTATTACTTATTTCCTCAGTGTTATTTTATAAAAGAAATAGAAAACATCTTTCCGTATTTACATACAGTTATAGAAACACTCGTAAAAGTTTGGGAGAACTCGAAATAGCGTGGAAACACTCGCCCTGCGGGCTCGTGTTCCCACTAATTTCTCGTTCTCCCAAACTTCCTCTCGTGTTTCTATAACTGTATGTAAACACGGAAAATGTTTTCTATTTGTTAATTATTATATAGCAAAGTAAAAAGGTGGTGAAGTGGAGAGGTTTTTAGGAACGAGAAAAACTAACGTTAAGTTTCGATCGGAGCCCTTCGTCAATGTAAAGGTAAAGGTGTCATGCTAATCATCCTACGAACTACACGACGGACGCAGCTCAACGCGGCCGAGTCGAAGGTTTAATAAAGGCGCCACAGGCTGCCACCATACGACGCATTATGACCTTGGAGCACAGCTAAAGTTGATGTTAGGGTTGATATTAGGGAGGGGGGAAACAGGAGTACCCGGAGAAAAACCCTCGAAGCACAGGAGAGAATCAACAACTCTACTCACATAAATCTCATGAATCTCAGGAATCGAACGAGGTAGTCACCCATCCAAGTACTAACCTCGTCTGATCTGGCTTAACTTCAGAACTCAGCGGTGAGAAGCAGCGCGCTAACAGCACGCGCAGGGTTCGAATTAACGGTGTGCACATCGTTTTGGCCCAAATAGTAAAAGTTGCACATCACTTTTCAAAACGATGTTCCGGAAAAAATAGTCTCAGTATTGAACACAAACAAATAGTTCTGACAAACTATAAGTTAAGTTAACACTCCTATTTCCCAAAGATGGAAAAATTGTGTGTATTTCCCGCAGCCACGCCAAAATATTATTAATTATATTATTGCTATTAAAATTGTAAAGGAAAGTCATAATCGATTGACGTCGACGCCATATTTTGCGTGTCTGCTCTAAAGTGCCCTGGGAACGAATCACTTTCCCGCGCAATTTCCAGGAGCTGCCCGCGCAAAATGGCGGCTGAAATTTGATCTTTGTCGCGCATTTTAGTGATTTTATATAAAACTTTCCAATCTCTTAAACCAACAGGGGCAATGCCAACCGAAAGTATCTCATGCCTAGCCTACAATTCCTTTTGGCATTCAATTTTTTGCACACCATTATTTTTCTTATATTGAGAGGGCCTGCTTGGACATCATGTTTTCGGGGGGAAAATGCACGTCGTTTTTACTCAACTAATTCGAACCCTGAGCACGCGCCACCCGTACTTGTAAGAAGGACTCCGCTTGAAATATCAGTATTTCGTTCCTAAAAATCTCGGCAGTTCACCACCTTTTTCCTTTGCTATATATCCAAAACACAGCCCATCCTACGCAGCACTCTACTTTTTATAAAAAAAGTTATTAGAATGTAGGAACCTTCCCCTCTTTCCTTCGATCTCCTTAATCTTTTGTGTGTTTTTGTAGAGCGCCGACAGTCTTATGGTATAACAGTAAATGCTGCTCGTTATTCCTCTGAGGATGCCGTTATCCTGGTGGAGTATGTGCTATCGCTTCTCGTCTATACGAAGAGATACAAACCGTACAAGAGAATTGTTGATTACATTGCGGATTTGTTCATAGAGCACGATGAGCATGAAGTCGTTGTGGAGGACGACAAAAAGAGCGAAGAAGATCTGGAGGAAGAAAAGGTTTGTTCCGTCCATCCATCCTGTCTGTCTGTCTATCTGTCTATTTAGTCTAATTGATGTCTGTCTGTCTGTCTGTCTGTCTGTCTGTCTGTCTGCCTGTCTGTCTGTCTGTCTGTCTGTCAAACCAACTAGGATGGTCAACCCTTGATGAGAGGCGACAAAACTACAAATCTATTATGATGTACAAAATTTTAAATGGCATTGCTCCTGCTTATCTCAAAAGATATTTTTCTTACGTGCTAACACCAGCAGGTATTGCCTGAGAGGCATCTCTGCCCAAACCTAACACCGATTACATGAAAAAACCTCAAGTTCTCTGGAGCTAAATTATGGAATAGCTTGCTAGTACAACTGAAACTTTCACGTACTTTGTCGTCTTTAAGCGGGGTTTGGCCTTTCAAACTTCAGTTCCAAAATAAATTAATTGTATATTTTATGTAAATATTATTCGGCTCTTATGGAAAGCAATTTGTAAATTGATAAGATACCGAATTCAAATACATTTTCGCTCTGTCTATTCAGTCTAATTGATGTCTGTCTGTCTGTCTGTCTGTCTGTCTAATTTATATCTGTCTGTCTCTGTCTCTGTCTGTCTCTGTCTGTCTGTCTGTCTGTCTGTCTGTCTGTCTGTCTGTCTAATTGATGTCTGTCTGTCTAATTGATGTCTGTCTAATTGATATATGTCTAATTGATATATGTCTGTATCTGTCTGTCTGTCTGTCTGTCTGTCTGTCTGTCTGTCTGTCTGTCTGTCTGTCTGTCTGTCTGTCTGTCTAATTGATATATGTCTAATTGATATATGTCTAATTGATATATGTCTGTCTCTGTCTCTGTCTGTCTGTCTGTCTGTCTGTATGTCTGTCTGTCTGTCTGTCTAATTGATATCTGTCTAATTGATATCTGTCTAATTGATATCTGTCTAATTGATATCTGTCTAATTGATATCTGTCTGTCTCTGTCTCTGTCTCTGTCTCTGTCTGTCTGTCTGTCTGTCTGTCTGTCTGTCTGTCTGTCTGTCTGTCTGTCTGTCTAATTGATATCTGTCTAATTGATATCTGTCTAATTTATATCTGTCTCTGTCTGTCTGTCTGTCTGTCTGTCTGTCTGTCTGTCTGTCTGTCTGTCTGTCTGTCTGTCTGTCTGTCTGTCTGTCTGTCTGTCTTCCATCCATTCATTCTAATTGATCTCTTTCTATATTTATTAAATAGTCTTTTACCTTTCCTCAAATGAACTTTATTTCATTATTTAGCCACTACAGACTGAAGCAGAGCCCGAACTGACAGAAGCGGACCTTCCCAGATTGGAAGAAGAGTTGAATACGCTGCAAGAAGAGTTCGATAAAGCAGTCGTGGTGAAATATGATCTACAGGAAGAAGTAAATGCTTCTTCTGAAAGATTGAGAGTGGCACAAGAGCTATTGCAAAGACTTGGCCAATATGAGCAAGAGGCACACGCCTTTGTTGTCGAGTACTCGTCGTTGGATGTCCTGCTATCGAACTGTCTGTCCGCTGCCGCATTTCTTAGTTATTGCGGGCCCATGATGATTGATCAAAGGTAAGGTAATACTTGGTGAAGACTATTTCCGATACACTGGAGCACCTCGCCGTTGGCTATTTTCCGTTTCGTTAACGGTCGTTGCCAACCCTGACAGTGCGATTTTTTGTTTGGGTTTGTTGGAGTTCGCTTCGTAGTGTGGTGGTTAGTGTGTTGGGTTGTGGTGTGGAAGGATTTGCTTCGTAGTGTGATGGTTAGTGTGTTGGGTTGTGGTGTGGAAGGATTTGCTTCGTAGTGTGATGGTTAGTGTGTTGGATTGTGGTGTGGAAGGATTTGCTTCGTAGTGTGATGGTTAGTGTGTTGGGTTGTGGTGTGGAAGGATTTGCTTCGTAGTGTGATGGTTAGTGTGTTGGATTGTGGTGTGGAAGGATTTGCTTCGTAGTGTGATGGTTAGTGTGTTGGGTTGTGGTGTGGAAGGATTTGCTTCGTAGTGTGATGGTTAGTGTGTTGGATTGTGGTGTGGAAGGATTTGCTTCGTAGTGTGATGGTTAGTGTGTTGGGTTGTGGTGTGGAAGGATTTGCTTCGTAGTGTGATGGTTAGTGTGTTGGATTGTGGTGTGGAAGGATTTGCTTCGTAGTGTGATGGTTAGTGTGTTGGGTTGTGGTGTGGAAGGATTTGCTTCGTAGTGTGATGGTTAGTGTGTTGGGTTGTGGAAGGATTTGCTTCGTAGTGTGATGGTTAGTGTGTTGGGTTGTGGGGCAGAAGGATTTTCTTCGTGGTGTGATGGTTGGTGTGATGGGTTGTGGTGTGGAAGGACTTTGCTTCGTGGTGTGATGGTTGGTGTGATGAGTTGTGGGGCGGAAGGATTTTGCTTCGTAGTGTGATGGTTGGTGTGATGAGTTGTGGGGCAGAAGGATTTTGCTTCGAGTCCCATCGGTATTATTACTTTTTTATATTATTTTTCGATATTTCTTTTTTATTTCACTGAAAAATTGGAATTTGACCGCAAAACTTTAAAATTGGACATCGGTAAAAAAATAGGACATATTTGCCTGATTTTGCCGACCCGATATTTGTCAATATCGACCCGATCCGATTACCGATTGATCTCTAATCAATTATTGCATTGTTGACTAGGAAGAAAATGGTCGCTTATTTTACAAGTGCTTCGCTTAAACATGGTCTACCAAGAGAATCTAAACAAGTATTTTACGATGTCTCTCTTTGTGAATATCTTGATGGCAAGGTAAGTTGGAAGTTTGGTTCAAGCGCGAAAAGCATGTAAGCACCTCTTAGTGTCAAATGAAATACGAAAGTAATACACTTCACTTGCCACTGCACCATTATCAAGGTTACAATAAACAGTTTGTGGTAATGGTTATTGTTGTAGTAATGGTTGTTATAGATGTTGTTATAGTTATGGCTATGTCGTTTATGGTTATGGTTGTTGTTATGGTGGTTGTTATGGTTGTTGTTATGGTTATGGTTGTTGTTATGGTTATGGTTGTTGTTATGGTTATGGTTGTTGTTATGGTTGTTGTTATGGTTATCGTTATGGTTGTTGTTATGGTTATGGTTGTTGATATGGTTGTTGTTATGGTTGTTGTTATGGTTGTTGATATGGTTGTTGTTATGGTTGTTGTTATGGTTGTTGATATGGTTGTTGTTATGGTTGTTGATATGGTTGTTGTTATGATTGTTGATATGGTTGTTGTTATGGTTGTTGTTATGGTGGTTGTTATGGTTGTTGTTATGGTTGTTGTTATGGTTGTTGTTATGGTTGTTGTTATGGTGGTTGTTATGGTTGTTGTTATGGTTGTTGTTATGGTTGTTGATATGGTTGTTGTTATGGTTGTTGATATGGTTGTTGTTATGGTGGTTGTTGCTATTCTTCTGGTTGTAGTTCTGTTTCTGGTTACTATTATTGTTATATGATACCTTGTTATCTAGGTCTCTTTAAAGGTTCTACAACAATCGAAAGTGCCTACAGATCCGTTATCTCTTGATAATACATGTCTGGTCAATCAAGGCGAGACTGCTGATAGTTGGCCATTGATCTGCGACCTTCAACTCGCTGCTCAGTCTGTGGTAACTGCCCTTAACCAAGTCACCATTGTTAAATTTAAGGCAAGTGGTTCAGAACGTGAAGAGAAGTGATAATATATTAAAGCTAGGATTAAGTGTATTCTCCGGTCCTGTCCACTTGATGAAAATGAATTTCATTAATATCCTACAATGATAAGAATCAACACGTAATGTCCTCGCACGTTCGTGATATCGTGGGTTCTTTGCTCCACTTACGATCCATATTACAATCATACCAATCATTAGGCATTAGACATAGACATAGACATAGACATAGACATAGACATAGACATAGACATAGACATAGACATAGACATAGACATAGACATAGACATAGACATAGACATAGACATTAAGCATTAAAGTGCCACTGCGATGAAAATGCACCCTCGTCTTTTAGATTTTCTTTAGCATGGAATAGTGTTTCAGGGTCGAAAGTGATCATCGATGTAAAAATAAACTAAAAAATGGTATTTTAAAGCAAGTATTTTGAGCTCTGAAATCACTATTATTTAGGCCACCATTACTAAAAACGTGTTCCAAGTGAGCCCGCAATTTCAAAAGGTAATATTGTTTGTGACGTCAGATTCTCAATGCTACGCCTGAATTTCAGTCGAGGTTACTTGTTTTCTTGTTTTCTTCGAGAAGTAGATGAAATGTTCAGCCTTTCAGACGAAGAATTTGAAAAAACGACCTTGATTAACTTGAAGAATTAGCCACGTGGAGTCTTCGCGTTGAGAATTTGACGTCACTTCGTTACGCTGGTCAAGAACATGAACGATTAATGGCGGACATAACAACTCCAGATTCCGAGTAAGAAAAATAATACTTGCCATCGTCGAATCGCAAAACGGTTTCGACCAAGTAATATTTAGAAGCTCTGCTTTATAAATACGTAAAAATATCGATAGGTAAAAATTTGATCGTAGTGGCACTTTAAGCATTAGGCATGGACATGGACATAAACCACATAGACATAGACCACATAGACATAGACCACATAGACATAGACCACATAGACATAGACCACATAGACATAGACCACATAGACATAGACCACATAGACATAGACATAGACATAGACCACATAGACATATACCACATAGACATAGACCACATAGACATAGACCACAGACATAGACCACATAGACATAGACATAGACCACATAGACATAGACCACATAGACATAGACCACATAGACATAGACCACATAGACATAGACATAGACATAGACATAGACATAGACATAGACCACATAGACATTGACCACATAGACATTGACCACATAGACATTGACCACATAGACATAGACCACATAGACATAGACCACATAGACATAGACCACATAGATTTAGACATAGACATATAGACATATAAACATAGACAAAGTATGCACTTATAGCTATATAGATGGTATCTCGATATAACCAAGAGAGAGCCAGCTAATTTTGGCTGAGATATACCTCAACCCGTAAGACTAGACTATGTCCCCTCCTATCTAAAACTTTCTTTTTTGTTTGTAGGAGATACGTGGTCATCTTGAGACGTGTCTTATGGAAGGAACACCTTTGTTTGTCACAGACGTTGATCTCAAAGCCCTTGTAGAAGACGACAGATTTTACTATGTCCTCCGCAACAGACTATCTTTCTTGAAAGCCACCAACCCGTTTAAACTCTCGGTACGTTTCACTTTGTATCTCAACAGTATCTGCACATGATATCGGAAGATGTTTGGTTTATTTTTTGGCTAACTTTCGTTGAAGGGGAACTGTAGTGAAAAATAAATCATATTTAAATCAAAGACCTTCAAGTGTTATGCTTGGAAATGTTAATAATTTTGACGATATCTGCTCTTGTACTCGAGAAATAACGTTTTCATTTTCCTATTTTATGCTTCTGGACGCCGCCATTTTAGAGTTTGTGCGACGGCTCATGAGAATGCCGCTGTACACAAACTTTGAGCCGTCGAGCAAACTCTAAAATGGCGGCGTCCAGAAGCATCAAATACGAGAATGAAAACGTTATTTCTCGAGTACAAGAGAAAATACCCGAAAACTATTAACATTTCTAAACATAAGACCTTTTATTTAAAAGTAATTTATTACTACAGTTCTCATTCAACAGTGTTTTCTTAATAATTCCTGCTTTAGGTTGGAGAACATGAGATTGAATGTCAACCATCTTTTAGGTTGGTGTCTTATCTTTAGTATCAAAATCGAGCTTTATCAGCCACATATTTTTAAAGTGCCCCTGCGACGAAATATCACATTACGTTTCCTGTTACAGGATATCATTTTAGGTAAATAAATGTTCGCATTTGCCAAAAAAATGAACAACAAACATTCTATCACAAGAAATTTAACCTCATGGAAATAATTACAGTTAGCAATTTATGCGGCGAACCAGTACAATGCTGCTTTAGCTCGGATGAGACACGTTCGAAGAAGAGCTGTTCGTCGTCGTCGGTTTTGGCGGATTCCTGGTAGAACAGAACAGTGGTGGCTCAACCTGTATGATGGAGTTTTACTTGAATCTGAAATACACCGAACGAGCGCTTTTATTGCGCGCTTTTTCACTGAAATGTGACCCGTCTGGGAGGGTAACCCTACCTGATGCATTTATTATAAGTAATACAATGGTTTTTAAGAATATAGTGATTAAATCTCCCGCAAACCGAGGAATGTTTGTGAAAGTCCCGAGGGAAAGCATGAGGGCGAAGCCCGAAGGCGTCCCGAGGGACTTTCACAAACATTCCGCGGTTTGCGGGAGATTTGATCACTATATTCTTAAAAACCATTGTATTAGTTTGTAATACCATGATGACCGAGGTGAAACTAGTGTTTTCATTGTACAAAACTAATTGATAGTAGGAGTATTGTATAATACAATGCATGATCAGTGATGTATTCAACAATTTTCCATTGTAGGAAATTTGTTTGGGAAAACTCTTTGTCGTGTCTTTGAATTTTGGCTCATGAATTTTAATCAGGGAGAAATTAGAAATCTGCCCGGCTTTGCCGGGAGATTTAGAGATCTCCCCGCTAAAGCCGGGAATATCGTGATTAAACCACCCGGCGAGAACAAAAGAACCCGAGGTCATCATGGTATTACATGGGTAAAGTGAACAACAAGATAGCCCTGCCGCCAGGGTTACCCTGTCAAGTAGATAGAGTAACCCTACCCCCAGGGTCACCCTAGGACACATGTAAACGAAACCCGGAAAGACAATGGACTAGGGTAACCCTTCTACTAGGGTAACCCTTCTACTAGGGTAACCCTTCTACTACTAGGGTAACCCTTCTACTAGGGTAACCCTTCTACTAGGGTAACCCGTCTACTAGGGTAACCCTTCTACTGGGGTAACCCTTCTACTAGGGTAACCCTTCTACTAGTGTAACCCTTCTACTAGTGTAACCCTTCTACTAGGGTAACCCTTCTACTACTAGGGTAACCCTTCTACTAGGGTAACCCTTCTATTAGGGTAACCCTTCTACTAGGGTAACCCTTCTACTAGGGTAACCCTTCTACTAGTGTAACCCTTCTACTAGTGTAACCCTTCTACTAGGGTAACCCTTCTACTAGGGTAACCCTTCTACTAGGGTAACCCTTCTACTAGGGTAACCCTTCTACTAGGGTAACCCTTCTACTAGGGTAACCCTTCTACTAGGGTAACCCTTCTACTACTAGGGTAACCCTTCTACTAGGGTAACCCTTCTACTAGGGTAACCCTTCTACTACTAGGGTAACCCTTCTACTAGTGTAACCCTTCTACTAGTGTAACCCTTCTACTAGGGTAACCCTTCTACTAGGGTAACCCTTCTACTAGGGTAACCCTTCTACTAGGGTAACCCTTCTACTAGGGTAACCCTTCTACTAGGGTAACCCTTCTACTAGGGTAACCCTTCTACTAGGGTAACCCTTCTACTAGGGTAACCCTTCTACTAGGGTAACCCTTCTACTAGGGTAACCCTTCTACTAGGGTAACCCTTCTACTAGGGTAACCCTTCTACTAGGGTAACCCTTCTACTAGGGTAACCCTTCTACTAGGGTAACCCTTCTACTAGGGTAACCCTTCTACTAGTGTAACCCTTCTACTAGGGTAAGCCTTCTACTAGTGTAACCCTTCTACTAGGGTAACCCTTCTACTAGTGTAACCCTTCTACTAGGGTAAGCCTTCTACTAGGGTAACCCTTCTACTAGGGTAACCCTTCCACTAGTGTAACCCTTCTACTAGGGTAACCCTTCTACTAGGGTAACCCTTCTACTAGGGTAACCCTTCTACTAGGGTAAGCCTTCTACTAGTGTAACCCTTCTACTAGGGTAACCCTTCTACTAGGGTAACCCTTCTACTAGGGTAACCCTTCTACTAGGGTAACCCTTCTACTAGGGTAACCCTTCTACTAGGGTAACCCTTCTACTAGGGTAACCCTTCTACTAGGGTAACCCTTCTACTAGGGTAACCCTTCCAGAAGGGTCCCCACATTCACTACAGCAATGTATATATATAACTCACACGTGTTTCGCTTGTTTCTCTAGGTTGTTCATGTCGACAACATGCTCAGCGTATCGTGTCCCTGCTCAGCTTACTGCGTGTATGAACGTCGTGGAGATGTGTCTGTCTAGGGATGGACTAGAAGAACAGTTTCTTGACAGGTTCATGGAGTTGGAGAAATCCAGAATTCAGGATTCCAGATTACAGACTGTAGCGGTAAGATGAAGTGTTGGCAAGTTGGGATTGTTGGTCATTTGGTGTTTAGGTGTGTGGGTAGGTGGGAGATATTCAATCTCGTGCCCAGAGCCTGCGTTCCTTTTGGCCTGCGCCAAGAAACAGAGGCTCTGGGGAACTCCGATGAAAAAGTCCCCAAAATTGGGTCTTTCGTTCCCAGAGCCCTGACAACTTCGTCCGAGGCCGCCTAATTTCCGAAACCCTAAATAAAGAGAATTTATACTTTCGATTTCGAAGATGGATACAATTAATTTGTTTCACGAAGGCGTAGATAAAGCGTTGCACGTTTCTTGGGAAAGAGAATGTGATGTTGAAGGAGGAGCAGTACGAAGCGCTGAAGACCTTGTTTGTTTGTCGACAGGGTTTGGTATTATCTTTGATTTACCATCTTTTACCAGCTGCGTTTGATTTCATGTCTTCCCTCGACTCTTCTCACTAATCAATTTTTCAATGCGCTTTATTTTTGAGTAGTACACCTTGCACATTTTGTTACTACAACCATCGCTCTTATCCAAGCCTCGAAATAAGTGCCGCGGTCACCGGTCATTGACCGGTAAATTTTTCGGTTTGCCTGGTGAATATTGTCAACTACCGGACACGCATGACCGGTAAATGTTTTTTTAATAAAAAACGTGTTTTAGAGCAGGTTTTTGTGCCTCAAGTCTGAACAATTGCTTGTGTTTCGTTTGGGGGAAAAACGGAAGTCTCGCTTCTCAAAACATTGCAGGCATAGCGCCCGCAGCGTACTATTTTATAGCTTGCAGCTCAAATTACATTTGTGCGCCATAGGGCAATACCTCGTGGCACAGAGGCTGAACACTATGGGCCATGGCGAACAATTGTTCTGTTTATCATCGTCCAAACACCAAATATTCGTGCGTAAGTTGTGCGGTTACCATTTGTAATGTGTGTTCTGTGCCATGCACTAGCGAAGACGATCTTGGCTATAGCGAAGAAAATTATCGGGTTGGGAAATGCCAAATCTGTCCAACGGGAAATGCGAATCAATTCTCACCTGCGAAATGTCAGCCACTGCCACAGAAGAAAATGAAAACTGGGAACAAAAACAGCAAGCGCAACTAAGTTCCTTTTTTCTAAGACCACAACTAACACGCAGTGAAATTGCTAAAAAACCGACAACGACCGTGCACATCAACAGACGTTGGTGAAACAAGTAGGCAAGAATTAGCCAAAGATGCCAAATGACCCGCTACTGAAGTTAACGTAACCTCAGAACGAACAGTTGCTGTTGAAACTGTCGAAAAAAGTTGGAAAACTAACTCTTGAGAGAAACTTGTGGCTGTCGTATGATATTGACGGAAAATTTGCGCGAAACCTTCGATGTACTGTTTGCACTGAGTACGAGCAACGCATCAAAGGGATGAAATATTTTAACCGTACTTGACTGTTTTTCATCTTTTTCTTGCCAAGGAAATAAGCATTTTTTGAGAATGATTATCTGTAAACTTACCTGCACAAGTACACTCATAAAATAGGCCCAATTGCTCAAATAAAAAAACTAACAAAAACAAAAGATGACCGCCAAAAAATCGTCTGTGACCGGTAAATTTAAATATTTACCGGTCATCTTATACTTTCAAGAATTATTTCGAGGCCTGCTCTTATCGATAGAAACAAGTCCAAATTCCAAAATAAGATCGACTAATCTTTCTTTCTTTGCCTTTTTCCCAAAAAGATCCGACGAGTGGTTGGACGCAGGTATAAATTTTTTACAGCACCGGCAACAAATGAGATATCAAGCCAATTTATATATAAGCCTAGCATAGATAAATTTAAGTTAATGAGACAAAACGTTTAAGCAAAAGGTAAGCTGTGCAAATGCCTCGTGAATTGGCAGGGGTCCAGAAAAGGTCAGTTTTTCAGCTGTCAACAACTCCAAGAAACCCCAGACGGGTATAAAGGTCAGTCCTTGCGATCAACATGACTCCGCACCGTGCCAAACACAAGGCAACGAATACCCGGGAAAATCTACCAATCACAATACACATATTCGTCTTGATAAGACTTCAACACGCACCATAGGAATCATTGTGATCAAGAGGCTGAGCCTTACGCAATGGAATACGCATACTGCGTATTTGTGGGGATGAAGTGCTCCCAAAGGTCACCCTCGACCCCATAGACTCATACGAATTGATGGAAATATAATTAGTCGAAAGTAGGAAATGTCCAACTCGGGGATTATTACCCCTTGGACATTTTAGGATGCCCTTGGGGATCATTACCCCTTGGGCAAAGTCCTACTTGGGGATTATTACCCCTATGACTGCAGTCCTACTTGGGGATTATTACCCCTAGGACATTAGACTAGAGTCCTACTTGGGGATTATTACCCCTAGGACAACTAAGACTGCAACGTTGAGTTGTTGGGATGAGGTCTGACCACAATTTTTACCACTCGGAGTACTTCTCCCCGAACCCTTCTCTCACAAAACATTGTGTGTGTGTCATAGCGGTTTTTGGTTCATTCTCGAAATAATTGCGCATAACGCATTGGATCATTAACGAGGTGTATCGAATAAATCTTTACCAGCCATAGTTCTGAAAAGAACTGTTTATTTACCGCGATTCGAAAATGCAAAACTTCGCGAGCAATCAGAGCGAGCAATAGCTCCTATTAAAGAAACTGCTTCGAGAGCTCAGCGTCAACCAACCAAATAGTTCCCCAGAGCCAAAAGGAACGCACGCTCTGGGTACGAGATGGGAGATATTTTGAAGCTAAAAAAAGAAAGAAAAAGATAAGGAGGGATGTGATTAAAGATGGGAATGATTGGGATTTAAAGATCTGGGAAATATTTCAAAACATTGGTTATCTAAATCTTTGTTTTTTTTAGGAGATTGTTCGTCTTTTGAAAATGAAGCAAGAAAACGAAGAGAAGTTTATAAAAGTTTTGATAAGCAACAAGCAATTCTTGCACAATCTTCCAACCATGAAGAAGATCGCCTCGTTAAGACGAAGTTTTGAAGAAACGGCTGAAAGGTGTGCTACTAAGTAATTTGAAAAATTTGAGATTTGTAGAAAAGTCTTTGTTTCAACACCTTCGTGGTTGCGTCATGCCCCACTGAAAGTTCATGTTGACTGTCTCGTTTATTTACTGACTGTATGATTTATTTACTGACCATATGATTTATTTACTGACCATATGATTTATTTACTGACTGTATGATTTATTTACTGACTGTATGATTTATTTACTGACTGTATGATTTATTTACTGACTATATGATTTATTTACTGACTATATGATTTATTTACTGACTGTATGATTAGCCAGTTGCCTGCATCTGCACACTTTCCCACCTTAATGCAGTTTACCTGCTTGCGTGCCTGTCAGTTTCATAGAGAATTATCGTCGGTCTTTCTCCCTAGTCATTCTTTATGTCTTAGTGTTACAGCTAGCGTTACGGTTGTGGTTAGTTTTGGTGGATTGGTTCTTTGGTTTGTTCATGGATTGGTTCTTTGGGTTGGTGTTTATTATAAGTAATAGCATAACAAGAGGTGCATTCGCTATTAAACGTCCCGCTCGATGAGGGTCATTTAGTAAAATTCCCGATGGCCGAAGGCAGCGGGACGTTTAATGGGTAATGCACCTCTTTTTATACTATTCCTTTGTAATATAATGTTTGCGGGTATTTATTTTGTTCTTTCGTAATCGTACCCCTGTTAGCGTCAAACCGGGTATGATTAGTTCTAATCAGACCTGGTTTGCCGTCAACCGAGGTACGATTAGCAAAAATGGATATAATGAGGTATATTAGTTGTTAATGGCCATGTGAGAACAAAAGAAATACCCGCAAACATTATATTATTTAGTGGATTGGTTGGTTGTTTGGAGTTGGTTGGGTTGACTGGCTGACCGACTGACTGGCCCACTGACTGACTGACCGACCCAGTGATTGATTGATTGATGAAAGGCGCATCAAATTGGCTAACATCGCTTCCGCTTCCGCTGAAAGCTACGCTCTAAACAAAAGGGAATTCCACGATGCAATACGTATGCGATACCGATGGCAGCTGAAGTACCTAACGAAGTTCGAGACCTCCTCGGGCACCTAGCTACTGAGATCTCCAACGATGTGGAAATCGAACCACCTCTTCTCCCAGTCACTGGTGAACAACTCCATGGTACAGCAAACGCACAAGACGAGGCGAGACTCGACATAAGCGTGAGAGGCTTCTGGCTTCGTGGGCAACGGGCATTCTTCGACGTTCGGGTATTCAACCCTTTCGCCCCTTCCTACAAAAACCAGAAGTTGTCAACCGCTTTCTGTGTCAATGAACGTGAGAAGAAACGAGCATATGGACAAAGAGCCATTGATGTGGAACATGGCTCTTTTACTGCGCTGATCTTCACTCCATATGGAGGGAGTATCATCACGAATAGCTGAAAAACGTGGCCTAGAAAACAGCGTCGTAACAAACTGGATTCGCTCAAAACTGTCATTTGCTCTTGTGCGCTCTGCCATCCTGTGTGTTCGTGGCTCTAGATGTCTGCGAAAGAAAGTCGAACTCGATCCGGGTAACATTGAGATTGCCTGTGCGACAAGCAAGTTTCAATGACAATTGCATGGATACTTTGTTTTTCTGATACTTTATTTCCTGATACTTTGTTTTTCTGATACTTTGTTTTTCTTCTTGTTTTTGTTTTTCTTATCACGTAATGTATAGTAACATTAATCATATATAGTATCTTTTGAATATCCCAAAATTGATTGATTGATTGATTGATTGATTGATTGATTGATTGATTGATTGATTGATCTACTAGTTAATTTGATCGACTGTATGGTGTTAATATTTGACTCATATGATTTATCATATCTTTACAGCATAACTCGAGCTGAACAAGCGGAAGCTTCCATGCTGAACTCACGTGAGGCATTTCGACCAATTGCTCGCCGAGCTGCAGTTCTTTTTGACGTCACACGTCACATGAAAGAAATCAATGACGTATACAACATATCACTGGCCCAGTTCTTGAAAATATTTGACAATGCCATCCAACATTCGGAGCGGTAAGACTTCCCATTTTGTAGTGTATGTGCTGTAGAAATTTAAGGCATTGTTACAGGGACAATGTTTAACCACGATCTTTAATTAAGTGGTTCTCCGATGAAAAAATTTCCTGCTAATTGTTTTACATAATTTCAAAGATATAATGGTAATTAGTAATCGTGCAAAGTTTCACTTCAAAATTCGTTGAAAGAAAGGTTATACTTTACGTGTGAAGTTTGTATTTTGGAGCCCCGCCATTAAAGTGGTCGAGTGCGAGAAGAATGGGTCGAGGAGAGCTTATGACGTCGTAGCCTCAACAACTACAAAAGGGTCATTGTTATTGTCAACAAAAGGGTTATTGTTATTGTTGAGGCTATGACGTCATAAGCTCTCCTCGACTCATTCTTCTCGCACTTGGCCACTTTAATGGCGGCAAGTCAAACGCTGCACGATTACTAATTAATAATAATAATAATAATAATAATAATAATAATAATAATAATAATAATAATAATAATAATAAAAAACGTATTAGGAGTATTATACAATAGTCTCAATGCTCTTACAACAATATATTCTTAATGTTACTTATAAAACTAATTACAGTTTCATTATAAGATAAAGCCTATACTACATATATTACCACCATGAACAAAAAACTATTAATTTTAAAAAAGAAAAGTCTCAAGTGCTGACTTAAAACTACTTAAAATATCAATGCTTCTAATTTCCTGTGTTAATGAATTCCACAGTTTTGGTGCGGCAACTGAGCATGTTCTGTCTCTATGAGTCACCGTTTCGGATTTTGGCTCAAGTAGCAGATTTCGGTTAGATGATCTCAAAGCACGAGTAGGTTTATATTTAGTTCGCAAATCAGTAATATAAACAGGCGCCTGGCCATGCAAAGTCTTGAAAGTAATTATTAGTATCTTAAAAACAATCTTTGATCTCACTGGCAACCAGTGAAGATTACGAAGCACAGGGGAGATATGTTCTGATATGTTAACCCTTGCAACAAGTCTAGCAGCTGTATTTTGAATTCGCTGTAACTTGCTCAATTCAGCTTCTGGTATTCATGGCGACGTTTCTGTCCTCCTTCCTTTTTCCGAAACGTCGTCCATGAATATACGTAAGTACTCTTACTTAAAGTGCCACTAACCTCAAAAATTTTTATTGTTTTATTTAGAAGAACTTTTAAAATGATAAAGTAACTTCTTTTGAAGATTTTCCTTTCTTCGCTTTCTTTTGGAGATATATCAGTTTGTTTGATATGCAAATGTCCGGAATTTACGTCACGCATGCATAATGACTTATTGGAGAAATGTGTGTATCTCTTCATTCTCGAACGAAATCCTTTAAAATCGAGAGGTTTGGTGTTGTGGGAGAAACATACACACGTGTTATTCACACTTTAGTGTTTTTATTTCATGAACGCAAAGATATATAACATTCTCTGATAACTCATTATGCATGTGTGACGTAAATTCCGGACATTTGCATATCAAACAAACTGATATATCTCAAAAAGAAAGCGAAGAAACGAGAATCTTCAAAAGAAGTTACTTTATCGTTTTAAAAGTTCTTCCGAATAAGACAATAAAACATTTTGAGGTTAGGAGCAAATTCGACAAATTGAAGTTCTCTTATTTCTCCTTTTCATATTATATCCAGTTCTTTTGAGAACTTAGCAGCCTTCATATTTGTTCATATTTCACCATGATGTCTTTTATGTTTTCTTTAGAACTGCGGTAAAAGCAGTAGCTGAACGAGTTGGACAAAGTGCGTTCTTCTTTGCTGCACAAGGTTTCATGGAGAAAGATCGAACATTGTTTGCCCTTTTAGCCGCTATTGAGGTACAATATTTTGATTTGAATGTTCTTGAGTATAGATTTTACCAACGTTTCCCCTCATATCCTCAACCAGTCTATCACACGAAAAGCAGAAAAAATGGTTCCAGGCCTTTTTCGGCAATTCAAGAACTTCGCGGTCCAAAACAAAGAATCGTAAATTCTACCATTTTTGCGTTTCTTTATCACTGTTTGTCTACTTGGCGATTGAATTGAATTGAATTGAATTTATTAAATAATCAACTGGTAGATTGCGAAAACACAATCTAAAAAAACTTGATTTTACATGAGTTATTACATAAGTAAAAACAATTAAAAGCACAAAATTAAGAACTATGATATTTAAAAACAAATGCTAATAAGAAGCACAATTATCCCATGTGCTTATTGATTTTGGTACAAAACGTTTGGAAAACGTTCGGTTCTGCATTTAAAAAGTGGAAATGTTCGATTGTTTCTTAAGGAATAATTGTTCACCTTCGGTTTTGGCAGAAGACCATTCAACTTGTTGCTAGGATCGAGGGCAGATTTGTACATTTGATAGCATAAGCGTCTCCTTCTTTCATAAAGAGTAACCATATTCAGTGAATCTAGGCATTCATTATAAGAAAGCATTGGAAAAATTATCCTGAGAGCCCTTCTCTGTAATTGTTCCACCTGGTCGATTAATTTCTGAATTTAAAGCCTGTTGTTCTATTGTTTTACTCGAACCATTTTCTGCTGGGTAAAAAATCAAAATGATTGCTTTAGAGGACATTTCATACATATAGGTCAAATATTTTTTATAATATCACAAAAATAGCATGTTGTGGTCTTCAAATTTCAGAATTTGAGGAAAAACACTTTAAGGTGGCTTGATAGTCTAAATCATGAAAAATTGCATTTTTTCGCATAAAAATGTTTGTAATGCAGATCTGAGCTTCATCGTGGTTCATTGCATAGCTCTAGCGGTGGTCTTGTTTACTGAAAAGTTTTATACCCTCAACGTTTACCTGAGTGGAGAAATCGTGTTTCCAATAAATCCAGAAAACTAATTCGCATAAAATCTGCCGCTTATCATAAACACAATTTCTCTAGATATACAAATGCTACAAGTGTGAAATGTATCAATAATCAAGACCACCGCGCTAGAGCTATGCAATGAACCAACATAAAAAAAAAAATCTCATTATTTAGACTATCGAGCCACCTTAAAGGTCATTGGCAACAAAAATTAAATTTGTTTAATATGAAAGAACTCGTAAAATGATAGAGTAACACCTTTTACAACTTTTCCGTATTTACTTCGGTTTTGAAATATTTCAGTTTGTTTGATATATGTAGTAAATGAGATGGTCTCTGACGTCAGGTGCTGGGTAGAGAATTTTCACTCATTAAAAAATGTCATATATCTCAGTGATTGCTAAGTTTACAACGTTCATTATCATCATGAGGAGTTATTATACGCACATTTTCAAGTAAATTTGTGGAACAAAACTTGAAGATGGAACTAATATTTTAATGAGTGAAAATTCTCCACCCTGCACATGACGTCAGAGACCATCTCATTTGCATATCAAACTGAAATATTTCAAAAACGAAGTAAAATACGGAAAAGTTGTAAAAGGTGTTACTCTATCATTTTACGAGTTATTTCATATTAGATAAACTTAATTTTTGTTGCCAATGTCCTTTAATATGAAATATAAATATGTAATTGCCCTCCAATTTATCCAAAATGGCGGAGTTTAATTGGTTACCCGGGGTTGACTGAATTGAAGATTGGATCTCCCATCTAGTTTGATTTACGATCTCTATGTTCTTGGTGACGACCTCATCTTTATAGGTCGAGGATTCATGTGGCCGCGTGGGGCCTGGTGACCGTGAGTTCCTCATCTACCCTTCGTATGGCTCGGCTGTTAAGGTGGCAGTCAATCACAGTACCTTGACTACTTCTCAAGCACGAATTATCAATGCCAAGAAACCATTCGACTGGATGTCAGATGAACAATATAACGGATTACAGGTTAGTATTCCGTTAAGTGAAAGCTTGAAGGGAAAATTAGAGTGCTTTATACTAGAGCAAGTCCCAACCGTGACCAAGTCGGCCAGGCTGCAGAGTTGGCAATGCCCCCCGGGATGTTATGACGCCCCTGAGACGTGTTCCATGACAAATTTCGACACCCGTAAGGTTTTTCAGGTTACTGTAACATATGTTACTGAACGCTATAACGTATCGTCATAATGTATCGTAGTTACTGGCACAGTCGTTTGAATGGTTCCAAGATCCGTTTGAGAAAATGACGAAAGATGGTCGAGAGACGCAATGGAGGCAACTGATAGAGCATGAAATACCAGAGTTGGTCGCTTTACCAGATAACTTGGATGACAAGTAAGAGTTCGTTCCTTTGTTCGTTCGTTCCTTTTTTCGTTCGTTCCTTTTTTCGTTCGTTCCTTTGTTCGTTCGTTCCTTTTCCGTTCGTTCGTTCTTTCTTTCGTTCCTTCGTTATACCAGAATTGGTCCATTTACCCATTTATTTATTTATTTACTCATTATTTACTATTTACTATTTACTCATTTACTTATTTACCTATTTACTTCTTTTATTATTTACTTATTTACTCATGTACTTATTTACTTCTTTATTTATTTACTTCTTTACTTATTTACTTCTTTACTTATTTACTCATTTACTTATGTACTTGTTTACTTATTTTATTATTTATGCATTTACTTATTTTACTATTTATGCATTTGCTTATTTTATTATTTATGCATTTACTTATTTAGTTATTTTATTATTTAGGCATTTACCTATTTACTTATTTTATTATTTGCACATTTACTTATTTACTTATTTTATTACTTATTTTATTATTTATTTTATTATTTATGCGTTTACATTTTTACTTTTTTCCTTTGCTTATTTTGCTGCGTTCCTTTGCGCGAGAAATTCTTGCGTTATTTCTAGTTTACCTTTTTTTCGTGGATAATTTTTATAAAGTATTTCGAATAAACAATGTGTTACTTCGTTATCTCAGGTTCACTCCAATACAGAGGTTCATGGTTGTTCGAGCTCTCCGACCTGATCGTCTAATACAGATGTCTCGTTCGTTTATCATACAAGGCCTTGGTCGAAGGTATGATAATAACTTTATAATAACGGTTTTATTTTAGGAAGGTAGGGCATAATAGCGATTATTATAAGTAATACCATGACTTGAGGGCAATTAGCGATTAAATTGCCCGCCGCCGAGGGAAGATTTGTGAAACGCCCGAGGACTTTTACAAATCTTTCCGAGGCGAAGGGCTATTTAATCGCTAATTTCCCGACAAGTCATGGTATTAGTTTGTAATATTATATGATCGCCGAGGATAACTTTGAGAACCTTATCCAGCCCGTGGTTGGAGACAGAGTTTTTGTCTACTAAATTTCCCGTGCATTTGAATGAGGGAAAATTAGAAGACAAAGAAATCCTTTGTGTTCTACTAAATTTCCCTCATGCATATCATAGGAATGAGGAAAAATTAGAAATTTTCCCTGATTTGTATGCATGAGTAGTTTTCAAACAAATAAACGTGGGGAATTTAGCGATTAAATTTCCCTGCGAGAACAAAAGAAACCGAGTAAATCATGGTATTACACTAATAAACATGTAGCCCTCAACATTTAAATATACGTTAAATACACCAATTGTACATTAACTCTTTCCTGTCTGGCTGAAAAACATCCAAAATTGAACCACCTCTTTGTTCTATTGATATCTCTTGAAATAACCATAACTGTTGCGAAAGCTATACATTTTCTGAAAGCCCAATAAACCGGCTTTTACTTGTGCTTTTAAATTTCCCGAACAAAACACATTATGTTAATATGAATTAGCATTAATTATCATAAATCAGGTTGAAAAATTTACATTTTTCTAGAAAAGCCTATCTTGCACGCTGGATCTCCTGTTCCTGGCGCTTGTCAAATTTCAATTTTTAATCTTGCGTTACCGTGTGCCGTGTTTTTCGATTGACGACTTTGTGGGTCTTCTACGACCCATTTTGACTGGGCCGGTCAGGAAAGAGTTAAACGATATAAATACAAAATTTAAAACATCTGAAAACTATTTAAAACTATTTTTAATAAAAATTTTTAAAAGTTAACGTTTAAAATCTAAAGCTGGAAATGACTAATGGATGCTGATTGTCCAATAAATGTTTTTGGTAACTGTTCTTAAATGAACGGGCACTGTTCTTAAAGTTACGTTTACATTACGTTTCGTGGCAGTTTTTGTTACAGAACATCATTTTAGGTTAATAAATGTTCGCATTTGCCAAAAAAATTAAATGTTCGCATTTACCAACAAACATTCTATGACAAGAAATTTAACCTCCAAAGTCGCCCAAATTTTGTCCGCCATTGCTCAAAACTTGTTCCAGACGAGCCCGCGATTCCACAGCAGAGTATGTGTTTGTGACGTCAGAGACTCAACACTTGACAAGCTTTATGGAAAATATACTACAAGTTACAATACGTAACAAATAAGTTTTACATTACATTACATTACATCAGTGGCGTCGCTAGGGGGCACGTCCCCCCCAAAATTTATTGTCGTCCCCCCATGTGCCCCCCCCCCCCAAATGAGTTTTGGGATATTCAAAATTATGACATATTCCAACCCGCGGAGCAGTCTCCACTCTTCGTTTCTTACTATAAGCTTATCAGGGTCTAAGGGCTGCTCATGATATTAAACATGGCCGACGCAAGGTGCAGTTGTTCTGTTGTTCATTTTGTTGTTCTGCCAGTATAGTAGGCCTGGTAATACCTTCCTACGTTTATTTACATCTGGGCCTTGGTGCCCCCCGATTTTTCCCTAACAAGTCGTGTGCCCCCCTCCCCTCCCCCCCAATTTGAAATGTCTGGCGACGCCATTGCATTGCATTGCATTGCATTGCATTGCATTGCATTGCATTGCATTGCATTGCATTACTTTTTTAGTTAGCAACACTATCAACCGAATCAGCTGGCTTCATTTAATCGCCTCCTTGGTTAGCTTTCTTGCATTTTTGTTACCCTTCTCTGCTATATACCTGTGTATCTATATTCCAGCTATGTCTCCGATCTCCCGCTGGATCTTGGCTTTGTTCATCGTCAAAGTGATCCACGTTCACCCATTTTGTTGCTTTACGACGAAGAGGCGTCGATGCTCGAGTCGATGGTGAAAGATTTGGCGTGCAAGAAACAGGTAACAAAAACTGCGCCTCTAATTAAACGAAGATAAGAACGTGTAGACAAGAGTTTGGATGAAAGGTCTGTCTTTCAACTCTCCTTACCTCTGGTGAATTAAACTAGCATGAGAATTGGTGAACTCCTATCAAGTCTTACGCTTGAACAGTCAAAACGCTCAAGGGTTGCTGGTGACTTGAAAAGTCATGCTAGAGTTTTAGAGTTTACGATTTCACTATTTTACTATATAAAATAAATAGCATCTTCGCTCTCAAACAACAGCATTCGAGTTCTCCCAAACTCTTCATTGGGGTTCAAGCCGTTTTAACCGAGTAAATAGAAAGGTTTATGTAATTGAGGAGGATGCTGTATCAACTACTAATCAGGCGGCTATTTCTTGTCTTTCTTCATAAATTATTAATGAATATTAAAAATAATATTTACTATTTCTAATACTTAACGTTCATGAGAATGATAGTAGATATTAGAAGACTGAGATCGTTCTTTTGTCTTTTATTTCAATGTAGGTGGATGTCGTTGTTGTCCACATATCTACAGGTTGCGCTAATGAAGAAAGATACGCCAGGCGCACTTTACACAAGGCAATGCAAGAGGTGATTCACTTCCATCATGTTTTCGTTCTTTGATGTTTTGTAAACACGCCAGTCTATATCCATCCAACCAACCCAAACACCTAATCAACCAACCAACCATTCTGTCTGTCTGTCTGTCTGTCTGTCTGTCTGTCTGTCTGTCTGTCTCTGTCTGTCTCTGTCTGTCTGTCTGTCTCTGTCTGTCTGTCTCTGTCTGTCTGTCTGTCTGTCTGTCTGTCTGTCTGTCTGTCTATGGAATACTCTTCCTTTGAATACTAAACGAGCAACTTCCTTATGTTCATTCAAACGGGAGTTAGCTATCCACCCTCAGTTCCAAAATTAACTTATTATCTATGTATATTTTATTATTTATTATCTATATATATATTATGTATATTCATGTAAATATTATTCGGCTCTTTGTAGTTTGCTATTTGTAATTGATAAGATTCCGAATTCAAATAAATCTGTCTGTCTGTCTGTCTGTCTGTCTGTCTGTCTGTCTGTCTGTCTGTCTGTCTGTCTGTCCATACTATCTGTCTGTCTGTCCACACTACCATATATCCAGCCAGTCACCATGCATTTCCCCGCTTAATATCATCGCATTTCAACGTGTAATCATTTCTACATTGTTTCCCAACTTATTTTATTAAGTAATTAATGTATTTCTTGTTCTTTGTGCTGTCGCAGGGATACTGGGTTGTATTGCTAGACGCTCATTACGCTCCACGACTCCTTGAGATGCTCGACTCGCTCATTACCGACACCAAACAGCTGGAAGGAAATTTTCGATTGTGGATATCTGCGAAAATCTCTGCTCCACTCCCGTCAGGTTTACTGCTTCTCGCCGTGAAAGTAGTCGCTGAATCACCAAAGGTATTTATGACCTAGTTATAACACCGCTTCTGATTGGCTCTCCTGCGTGCTTCTCATTGGCTGTCGCGCAGTTCTCGATGGGGCGCGGGAATTTCAAACGACCAATCAGAATCGTTTCAAAATTTCCGAAATAAGGCTTGAAACGTATCGCGTGTGATTATCGTGTCATACACGAGAGATGCGTGTAAAACACGAGGCGATAGCCGTGTGTTTTACGATTAGCTTCTCCTACAGTTTCATCCAACCCCTGCGGGATTTTCCCACCACTGGTCCCCAGACTTCGCACGCCGTGTTTTAGGTCACAATTTCGACGGTTTCGTCGTAGATTTTGAACGTAATCTCGGCCAATATTTACTCGATTTCAATTCTGAAAACAGATTTGGCATTACCGAGTCTAAATACATAACATATGTGTTTATTATATTACGAGAACGTGCATACCCTTTGTAAAAACGGTTTATGTGCTTCGTCGTATATTATTTTGAACGTTATCTGGATCAATATTTAACCGTTTTCGATTCTGATAACAGATTTGGAATTACCGAGTCTAAATACATAACATACATGTCTATTATATTACGAGAACGTGCATACCCTTTGTAAAAACGGTTTATGTGCTTCGTCGTATATTATTTTAAACGTTATCTCGATCAATATTTAACCGTTTTCAATTCTGATAACAGATTTGGAATTAGCGAGTCTAAGTACATAACACACGTACCTATTATATTACGCAAACGTGTATACCCTTCGTAAAAACCTCTTTATGTAGTTCGTCAGATCACAAATCGCCAATGGCCGCTTCGCGTTGTTTGCTCGTATATTGTCCAATTCAAACGGATCACCCAAAACGACTTTTTACTTCCTTATAACGAGTTGGACCTACCATTTTACAGATTATCACCCTCGCTTGCGAGAGGATCAACAGAGACAAAGTTTTCTATTTCTTTTATATAATAATATTAAATTATCAATAGAGCAAAGAAAATACAGATTTATCCAGTTATAAGAGGCGTTGCTACATGGCGTTGCTACGCAGCTTCTGTCAACATTACGTTGGCATTTCAACGATGAAAATGCACTCAAACTTGCAAGTAATACTTTATCCAGACATACTTTGACTTATTTTTGTAATTAAAACGACTTAAAGTGCCACTACGATGAAAATGCACCCCCGTCTTTTAGATTTTCTTTAGCATAGAATAGTATTTCAGGGTCGAAAGTGATCATCGATGTAAAAAAAAACTAAAAAATGGTATTTTGAAGTAAGTATTTTGAGCTCTGAAATCACTATTATTTAGGTCACCATTACTAAAAACGTGTTACAAGTGAGCCCGTAATTTCAAAAGGTAATATTGTTTGTAACGTCCAGTCTTTCAGACGAAGAATTTGAAAAAACGACCTTGATTTACTTGAAGAATTAGCCATGTGGAGTCTTCGCGTTGAGAATCTGACGTCACTTCGTTACGCTGGTCAAGAACATGAACGATTAATGGCGGACATAACAACTCCAGATTCGGAGTCAGAAAAAATAATACTTGCCATCGTTGAATCGCAAAACGGTTTCGACCAAGTAATATTTAGCAGCTCTGCTTTATAAATACGTAAAAATATCGATAGGTAAAAATTTGATCGTACTTTAAAATTTGGAAAAAACGGCAAAATCTAGTCTGGGATAAAAGCACGGTCGTTTGGCCCAGGGGCCAATCAGAGTGCGTGTTGTCGCTCATATACTTCCGGTTTGTTTACTTCCGGTTATAAGAATTATTAATGAGTGTGGGAAGTTACAAATCGTGTTTTTTTTCCTTTTAGAACATTCGCGACAACTTGATTCGGTCAATGTCTCTCGTCGATACTGACATATTTAATTCGAGCAATCGGGCAGAGTGGCCAGCGGTTTTACACAACATCTGTATGCTGCATAACGTTATACGTTTGAGGTCTCAGTTTCACATGGTTGGCTGGAATGAACCTGAGAGAATCAGTCCAGGAGCCGAGGAATTATATGTAAGTTGACATGATGACAGCAAACGAACCAGGGGGAAAGTGTTGTGAGTGGGTGGGTGGGTGGTTGTTGGTTGGTTGTTGATTGGTTGGACGCGTGGTTGGTTTGTTAACTGGTTGGCTGTTTAGTTGGTTGACTGGTTGGGTGGTTAGTTGGTTGACTGGCTGGTTGGTTGATTGGTGGGTGGTAGGTGGGTGGATGGTTGGTTGGTTGATTGGTGGTTGCTTGCTTGCTTGCTTGGTAGCTTGGTTGGTTGACTGGTGAGTGGGTGGTTTGTTGGTTGATTGGTTGATTGGTGAATGGGTGGTTTGTTGGTAGCTTGGGTGGGTGGTTGGTAGCTTGGTTGGTTGGTTGGTTCAGGCCAACCGTCATGTTTATTTTTCTTTGTTAGGATGCCATAAGAGTGGCTGCTAAAGAATTTGGAGAACACTTCGCTCAACAAAATGAGAATTCAACTACAGGAACTGCGACGGCTGCCAGCAAGTCCATACAATGGAATGGCCTGCGATATTTGTTGTCAGAGGTAGTTTTACATTCTTTATTAAACCAAGAGAAATAATATAAATATGTAACAAATAACAAAAAACCTTATTGTTTATTAATCGTGCATGGGCGGAATCCTGGGAACCTACGATATGAAAATATCGCTGGGTATTGTGCAATAACATATATATGTACGTCCTCGTCACACTTTCCATTCAACATATTCTAATCGTACATTGCATCTTTCTCGCCATCTTTAGATCGTTTACGGTAAAGCCATCAGCGACGAATTCGATCGACAGTCATTAAGTGCAATGGTTGACTACTGGATTAGCCCCGCAGCCGTGAAGAAAGAATTTGAAGCTTCTAGAGGTATACAGCAATCTTTCTCGCGCGAAACTCTCGTATTTTACACCTTTCAAGTTCCCGCGCGTCATGCCTCTCAAACTCGATAAAGGCACAGGTACCTATGCACATATGGTGAGAATTTGTGGTATTTTATTTCTTTGCTATATAGTGAAGTACAGATTGCCTTCAGTGTTCTTCTCGGGAAATGTTCGTCTTCCAACGTTAGTACAGTCTTTGGAGTCGCTGCCAGCCAATGTTCTTGATGTGCCTGAGGCGTGTGGACTGCATTCGTCACCTGAGGTAAGACTCCTGGTTCTGGTTCGTTAATTCATCTTTTGAAATACCCTGCGTTGCTAAGTCAACGTTATTGTCATGATGGGATACTCGCAGTTGAGGTGACCGTGAGGTACTAGGTCCGAGTCATCTTCAGGACGACTTTGTTGTGTCTGCTGACGTAGCCAGCAAATGTTGTTTGCTTGTGGTACTTACGTCACAACCGCGAACACGTTCCGGAAGAAAGCGAAAGTTCGCCGAGATCGCGTTTGTTGCTTCACCGAGTAGGATTCTTCCTGGCATGTTGTAAAACATGGACTGATAAAACCTGGACTGGACTGATAAAACATGGACTGATAAAACATGGACTGATAAAACATGGACTGGCAAAACATGGACTGATAAAACATGCTGGCAAAACAAGGACTGATAAAACATGGACTGATAAAACATGGACTGGTAAAACATGGAGGGTTAGGATCTTTGTTGTTTTGGGGTTAGCGATTATTTGTTAATGTAGACATCTCATATATGATGTCTATTATAAACAAATAATCGCTAACCCCAAAACAACAAAGATCCTAACCCTCCATGTTTTACCAGGCCATGTTTTATCAGTCCATGTTTTATCAGTCCATGTTTTATCAGTCCATGTTTTATCAGTCCATGGTTTATCAGTCCAGTCCAGTCCATGTTTTATCAGTCCATGTTTTATCAGTCCATGTTTTATCAGTCCATGTTTTTATCAGTCCATGTTTTATCAGTCCAGTCCAGTCCATGTTTTATCAGTCCATGTTTTATAAGTCCATGTTTTATCAGTCCATGTTTTACAACATGCCATTCTTCGTTCGCTTATTTGGTTCACGATAGGTATTGAACTACTTTTGTTGTTTATCTGAGCCATTGTGTTTACACTGACCAACATTTTGGTCAGGTTCTTCTGTGTTAGTTTCACGTACTATACGAATTTGAACGAAGACAGCGTCAGTGCGTTTGCAATGACCGACATTTTTGGCCAGGCGCTATATTTTGTGTTCCAGTCGTCGGCTCATGTGGTTTAAATTTAATAGTGATACTGCCAAGTAACTTCAAAATAGCTTAATATTTTAGCCGAAATAATTGTATATCGAAACTTATGAACCTAGTACGGGTATTAATGTTTACCGTCGCACATATTTGTCACATTTTTTGTCACATATTTGTCATATTTGTCAATTTGATTGATATTATATTGTAAACAAACGCGTCTCAATTAACTGAAACACGATCTACACTTTCGCTAAACTTTCGTAGATATATAACAGTGAAAGAATACGATTTCAGACATTGCTAGCCTACAACCTATATGATTTCAATAAACTTATAATTTCCAAATATGTTTAAAATGTTTGCCCCCATTCCGCAGTACGTACGACAAAAACATTGTTTGTTCTTGTCCAAAACGTAAATATATGCTGGTTGCACTTGAAAGGTTTCGATTTTGTTTCGGAGGAAGGAGGTGAGCAGAGCAATGGAGCAGAAGGTAAGGTTCAGGGCCGCCGAGAGCTGCCACGGGCCCAGCCCCCCCCCCAGTCGAAAATTAATTTGACTAACTATAGCCATATCGATTATAACGATTTATATTTATAACTATAACGATTTCATAATGAACTCATAACAGCTGATTCCTGGTATTTTCGAAAACGATAATAAAAGAACATGTACGAATTGCACACTACTGTCTACATTTAGTCGTTATATTACTGAAAAATAATTATAACAAACGATGAAAGAAAGTCGAGCACTTACCGCGTTTTTACATCGATATATATTAATAATATTATAGCCTTTTTGAATTAAGATTTTGCAAATGTGAAACCACGCACATTGATGCATGCCACGTAAGTGGAAACGTTGTGTAATATTAAAGATTTAAAGACTTATTAACCGAGTGCGAGGTCTGTACGGTAAAGTATTTGCCTGAGGTTTTCGTTTGAGGCAAATACTTTACCGTACAGACCAAGCAAACGAGGTTAATAAGACATTTATTATATGGCTTTTGGTTCATTTTGTTCTCTGTTTTTAACGTTGTGTTTGTCTTCAGATGTTGCCGTTTACCTTTACCTCTGAGCTTGTTGATTTCGCTTCATGTTTACACGCGTTACTGGTCGTTAGGCATTCATTTTCTTCACTTATAGATAAACAGCTTTCAAGAAAAGCAGCACTAATGTTCCAGGACGTGTTATTGTTCGAACTTTTTCAACGCACATATTCAAATCCTCTTTATTTTCATCTAAATCAACTCAGAAATTTTCCCGCCAAAACTTACCGGTCTGCAAAAGGCGTATTGCCCTCTCAGCGCCGGGAGGATGTATCGTCTTTATACGCTTAATCATTGATACCATTTTTGAAATAATGTTATTCAATTTATCGACCTATAACTATATCCTTTGTTATGTTCGTAGACGATTGTTGCTCACGACCAGTACATATTTACGCATCTGAATTGGATATACGACCGAATGCCTGTCACCAGTACCTTAACGCACGTCTGTGTGGAATCGGATTTTTACACGCCGACGAAAGGGATTGCTTTGGTCAGCGGGCAAACCAACCTTCTAGGCGCAAGCTCGATTGCTGTTGAAAAAGCTGGCGTGTTTGCCAGTGCCAGTCTCTCCGCGATGCGCCACAGAAGAGACGTGGACTTGTTGGATCTGTGTAGCACTGCATTGGCCAAGGTACCAAAGCCTTGGAGTAAGGTAATTCTGTGGCATTATACTCTGAGGAATTCCTGCATCAACAGGTCGAAAGATTAGCAAGAAATAATTCGCGTGATATTCCAACAACATTTCAGACGACATTACAACAAATACTGATGTTGATGCTCTTGGATCATACTGTAAATTATAGAAGCGTATCAGTGTATCCCATGTAACCCTACAGTATATCCCAACAATGTATTCCATGTAACCCTACTACAGTGCATCCCATGTGATCCTACAGTGAATCCCATGTAACCCTGCAGTATGTCCCACGTAATCATACAGTGTATCCCATGTAACCCTGCAGTATGTCCCACGTAATCCTACAGTGTATCCCATGTAACCCTACATTAAATCCCACGTAATCATACAGTGTATCCCATGTAACCCTGCAGTATGTCCCACGTAATCCTACAGTGTATCCCATGTAACCCTACATTAAATCCCACGTAATCCTACAGTGTATCCCATGTAACCCTGCAGTATGTCCCACGTAATCCTACAGTGTATCCTATGTAACCCGACATTAGATCCCACGTAATCCTACAGTGTATCCCATGTAACCCTACATTAAATCCCATGTAATCCTACAGTGAACTCCATGTAACCCAGTGTATCCCATGTAACCCTACTACAGTATATCCCATGTAATCCTACATTATATCCCACGTAATCCTGCAGTGTATCCCACGTAATCCTACAGTGTATCCCATGTAACCCTGCAGCATATCCCATGTAATCCTACAGTGAACTCCATGTAACCCAGTGTATCCCATGTAACCCTACTACAGTGAATCTCATGTAACCAAAAGTTTCCAATGATTTCAGCATTTCGTTTTTCTAGGAGTCCATAACTGACCGACTTAAGAGAGGTGGTGTCACTTCCTTCAATCTCTTCGTCCTTGCCGAAGTCGAGCAAATGCAGAAATTGATCCAAGAAATAAGAGATGATTTACAGGTTATTAGTTCCGTTCAAATCACTTTCCCCCAATTATCCCCAATTTTCCCATAATTTCCCCTATTTCCCCCTATTTTCCCCTATTTCCCCCTATTTACCCCAGTTTTCCCCTATTTTCCCCTTAGCTCATCAAGATATCAGTCGAGGAAGGTATTCACGGAGACCAAGTACCAGCAGATGTTCTAGAAGTGGCCGATGCATTGTTTCATCTGCGTATACCTGCAAAATGGCTGAACCTGGCTGGTGAAACGGCACCGCCTGTCTCGTGGGGTCTTGCCGGCTGGTTGGTTGATTTGCAGAGCAGACATTCACACATTGAACGTGTTCTTATGCAGGTTGGTTCCTTGTTTCGAGTTTATGAGGTCACTTTGTTTGCAGTAGGGTTAGAGTTAGGATAAGGGTAGAGTTAGGATTATATTTATAGGTAATGAGTTAGAGTTAGGATTAGGGTTAGATTTAGGATAAGGGTTAGAGATAGCATGAGGGTTAGATTTAGGATAAGGGTCTCGGATGAATGTATCGCCTTTAACACAAACTACAAACAGCGACTTACATTAGAAAGTTGGTATACCAACTTGAAACCACTTAACAGATCACAACAATTACCGACACCATACAAAAGACTTCTTCGCACGCACCAACGAACAATAGACCTACCGGCAAACAATATACCCACGCTTAACGCATGACGCACAATATTGGCCCACGCATGACGCGACACCCACTCACACTAATTATGACACAAACAAACGATGACGTAATGAACCAGACGTATATATATAGGCAAACCTGACAAACACGTTTTACTTGACTCTGAAGATGACTGCCGCTGAGGTCGTCGAAACGTCAGTCACCAACAACAGTCTTTCTCAAGACTACAACAACCTGGACGATCAACTTCACACATCTAATAAGGGTTAGAGTTAAGTAAAAAGTAAGTAGGGCGACACGCAGCCAAAGGCGACAGGTAGTCTCCTTTTTCTTTTGCTACTACCCAAGGTAGGGGTGGTCGCAACTCCTATGCCTTAGACAAAGTCCACTTACCCCAGCAAGCTGGTACTCATGCAGTTAGGATTAAATTTATAGGTAATGCTGGTACTCAGTTAGGATTAAATTTATAGGTTGTGAGTTAGTTAGCATTAGGGTTAGAGTTTCGAAACCGGAAAAAAATAGGATTGCGTGAACAGACGTTAAAGTTTTTGACGAAGGGCCTTTGATCGAAACATAGAGCTCCAACACATTAGTCAGTAGTGACTTGCCTTTTTCTTTCGCATTAGGGTCGAGATCGTGTTCCTGCGTACTGGCTTGGTGCTTTCTTCAACCCTAAAAGACTTCTGTCGATTGTAAGGCAAGAAGCGATCCGTAATTTTGAAAGCAGCGGGCGTACTTCGACAGTGGAACTGTTCGTCTTTCAGACCGAGATCACCGGGAGGGATAAAGATCATGTAAGTTGATAAAGAAAACTTCTATAAATATGTCCTGGCTAACCATAGTCAATCGAGATATGGTCTGGAAACTCGGCAAACTTCAAAACGACTATAATGAGCTACGTTTTGATGTTGAACAGTACCTTACACCGTGCACATGCATCCTTTGTTTTAGGTTTATTAATATTTAAACAACACGGTTGAGCGATTAAACCCAAACGATTCTATTGGATGATTGCTCATTATACTAAAATACAATAGGTTCAGTGACCGTGCACCGTGCACAAAATTGCATAAAGACGAACAAAAAGATAGAACAAAGACTTTAGCTGAGTTTCCAGACCATATCTCGATTGACTATGGGCTAACATGCATGTAATTTCTGTTACATAATCCCAAATATATACTGCTTGAATAATCATTATGCAGCGTCATGATCATGATATGAAGTCATGATCATTTACGCGTTAATATACACAACGTTGTAACTTGTAGTGAATGTGGGAGAACTCGGAGTAGTCAGACGATACATATGGATATGAGATTGACGATCGTCCACGTATCGTCATGATCATTTACATTGAATTTATCCTTGCATATACACGTTAAATAACGGTCTCGTCAAACATTTGTCTTTGATAGCTTCGTGAACCGCCTCTGGATGGAATGTTCGTGTACGGTCTTTACATGTGGGGCTGTGCTTGGGAGAAAACAACGGGAGATCTCCTGGACGCACCTCCAAGACATGGTCCCACCCCTCTGCCAGTCATACACATAACAGTCGTGCCACAGTCCGAAAAGCAGACCCACTCTGACCCTCAACGATCGGCTGTGTCCTACTCTTGTCCTTGCTACCCCTCGCGTATATGTTCTCGTGAGCCAGTTCTACTTCTTGATATCGACAACAAAGATGTGTCGGCCACGCGTTGGCCTTTACGTGGTCTTTCCGCGACTTTGAGGCCGTTTTAATGAAGTTCTTTATTCATATTAGAGAGTTTGTGAAAAAACAGCATTCTCAACACTAAATCATAGTGTTTTAAAGTTCCTATGCAGCATTTTCAGTTTTTAGCTTTTTAAACAAAGGACGAAAAACCCGTTGATAAGTTCTTTTACAGTTTTTGAATTGGTCCATTCGTTTCCAAGATATTTCTCTTTTTGTGATATGCTAATGAGGTAGATGATGATGCACTTTAAAGTGCCACTACGATGAAAATTCACCCCCGTCTTTTAGATTTTCTTTAGCATAGAATAGTATTTCAGGGTCGAAAGTGATCATCGATGTAAAAAAATAATAAAAAATGGTATTTTGAAGTAAGTATTTTGAGCTCTGAAATCACTATTATTTAGGCCACCATTACTAAAAACGTGTTCCAAGTGAGCCCGCAATTTCAAAAGGTAACTGTTTGTGACGTCAGATTCTCAATGCTACGCCTGAATTTCGGTCGAGGTTATTTGTTTTCTTGTTTTTTTCGAGAAGTAGATTAAATGTTCAGCCTTTCAGACGAAGAATTTGAAAAAACGACCTTGATTTACTTGAAGAATTAGCCACGTGGCGTCTTCGCGTTGAGAATCTGACGTCACTTCGTTACGCTGGTCAAGAACATGAACGATTAATGGCGGACATAACAACTCCAGATTCGGAGTAAGAAAAATAATACTTGCCATCGTCGAATCGCAAAACGGTTTCGACCGAGTAATATTTAGCAGCTCTGCTTTATAAATACGTAAAAATATCGATAGGTAAAGATTTGATCGTAGTGGCACTTTAAGTCATACAATATTCTGTCAATATATCTTCAAAAATATTATACCTCAACTATAAATTGTCCAATCAAAGAGCTAGATTTGTACCACGTGACCATTCAATTTAAACTCGAATTCCCCGCTTTAACCTCGAATTCCCCGCTGACGACGTCATCAGCGGGGAATTCGAGTTCGAATTACCCGCTGATGACGTATTCAGCGGGGAATTCGAGTTCGAATACCCCGCTCGTACCCAGTACTCGCGCGTAAACCAAGACGAGCCTGTAAATAATGGAGGAACAACAAGACGTTTCAAGACGTTTCTAGACGTTTCAAGACAGCATTCAAGATTGTTTTGGTATAATATATCATTTATAGACCCTCCGCTCGGGGAATTCGTCGAAATATTACCCCTCGGGATGATATATCCCTCGGGGTAATATTTCGTCGAATCCCCCTCGCTCCGGGTCTATAAATGATAAGTATCCACTGAAATTACTTGGAACTTTGCAGAATCAAGTTATAATGTCACCAGTAACGCATTAGTTCCCAGGCCTCTTCGTTCCGAGGCCCGTTCGTTTTCGCTAACGTGCAGAACATTTTGACATTGGGGAATTTCGGAGAACCTTTTCAACTAGTTTTTCGTCATCTGTTTGAAAAGCTCAAAACTGAAAAGGCTGTATAGGCACTTTAACACTCATACTCATAGCAGGTCATTACCATCATATAGACCACTTTCAACGAATTTCAGACATTTTTGATGCTGGAATCATCTTATGATCACTGCAGTTAATACTAACCCTAACTTTAAAGACATTGGCAATAAAAAATAAATACCTTTTTGATCAAAGTACGTAACATAAATAGCCGCGACATAATAGTTTTGAGGTTGCAAAAATGCTTGTAAAGCGTATTAATTGCAATGACAAAGTTGCTTGTCAAAGTTGTCAAAGTTGCACGCTATTTCGGCAGTGCACCAACCTTTTTAATATTTGAATCATTGTCCGCCATCTTGGGTGTATTTTCGATATGCGTGTGACGTCACAACCAAGGGTAAAGCGAAATTTTTATCTAGTCATCCTCGTGTCTTTATAAGTTTGAAACTCGATTTTTGTCAATGTCTTCGTTTTTCAATTGAACCACACTGTTTTAAAATGCATTCCGCGGAAACTCGGCTACCCATAGAGTAGTTTCACCAAGTTTACCCGGTGACAGGATTGCCTTTGGTCAAAATTAGCAAGAGTAGTTTTGTTTACTTGGATTAGCTTGGTAAGCCTGTTGATGTTAATCATAAAGTCAAAAATTTGAAATTGTGATGTATGTTGCCAATGTCCTTCACCATTGCGGCAGCGCATCGTGTTTGTACATATAGATAATGTTTTTGAGAATTTTTTACAATTATTTAAAATGCTAAGTTATTTTTCCTACATTTACAATATTCTTTTATTGTATCATATACATTATCAAGTTACGATGTTCGTTGTACATCCATGTGAAGCTGTGTTAATTTCCCATCGCTACTATTTGGGATAATGCCGTTGAAGAAATTTGTAAAAATAACGATGTAATAAAAAACACTTCGAAGAATATGTTGAATGTGACTTCTTGGTTATTTCAATATCGTAAATTGTTTGCTGCTCAAGCTTTTAATGCAAACTCAGAAAAATATTTCACTGAGCCAAAGACGCAACCTTCGTGATCTCCGGTTAGACGCTCTAACCATTGAGCTACCAGAACTCAGATGACGGAGTGAAGGCTACGTTGTGCATTAGTTTTAAGCGTGTTTAGTAGAAATGAAATTTTCAGTATATGTTTTTAATCCACAAACCACTCAAAACAGAACAACCTCGTTCCCAGGGCATTTTGCCTCCGGTGGAAGGTCGGCGAAAATGGCCCTGGGATCGGCTGGTCACATGACACCCAGAATTTCTGGGTGTTTATATATGATAATTGTTGTGGTCTTTGTTCCATTTCCTTTGTCTACTTTGTTGACCTGAATAATTGAGAAATATTCAATGCTCTTCAGAGTTGTTCATGTCAGCATTCGTAGGCATAAAAGCAGCTAACAAGCTTAATAATCCACCATACATCCATGGTTATCTCTTACAAAAGGTATGAAGAAGCATATATCTAATTTAGTGAAAGCTATCGCTTCTTATTTGCTGTAAAATTTGAAGACAGCATTCAGATTTAGATGAATAAATTATACTTGGCTGAATTAATTGAGTTTTATGACGCCAATCGGATTATAGAATGGACCAGCCGATCCCAGGGCCATTTTCGCCAACCTTCCACCGTGGAGGCAAAATCCACCGTAGCAAGCGCCACGGCACTGCCGTGGTATTATTTTACTCCAGTCACTTTTTTTCAATAAATTTAACAATATACGCAAGGCAGAAATGGTTATCAAAATGTGCCAGAACCCACAATTTAAAATCAGTGTTTCATATACAAATTGACAAAAACATTCTTTAAAATCTTTCTCCAAAATGCACAACATCGCATTTTAGAGATTCCAGATTTCAAAATTTTTCCGGTGGGGACGGGCATGCCCCCTAAGTGTCACAACCTGCAGTGGCACTTAAATATACTCCACTACAGCCCTGATAAAGAAAGCTCTGACCGTGGAAATTGGCGAAAACATCTTGACATTCTCCGAATTGCAAACCGTGTGTTTCGAAGCAGTCAACCTGGTCAACGAGAGACCCATTGACGAAACCCAACATCACCACAAGAATCTGGTCAATGACCTGCTGTTAGGTCGGTCGACATCCAGAGTGCCGAGCGGTCGTCACGAATTCGTTCAGAAAATAGTGGATGGTGCATTCTAGAAGAAATGGATTCGAGATCATTTCCCAAATCTCATCGTGCAGCAAAAATGGCATGACATCTCAGAGAAATCTAATGGTGGAACGACATCGTGCTTATTAGATCGTGCAAACCAAGTTAGAGGGAGCTGGAAAATTGGCAGAGTGTCCAAAGTAAAACCAGGGAGTGACAGAAGAGTTAGAAACGTGGAGGTGCAATACAAGAATCCGAAAGTGGGGGAGCCAGTGAATAAATATGAAGGTCGGGATTACGTAATTCACGTTACAGTTGAAAGAGCCGTTCACCGGTTGGGGGTATCGCGAGGATAAATGACAAAAGAATCGCGAGAAAACTGGTTATTTAAATTATGTTGAACTGAACAGTGTTCGCGATAAAACATTCGTAATCTCGTATTAAAGTTAAGAGTAGTTATCTTTTAGAGGTAGTGTTTCGTCTGTCGTCAATGACCGGACGGAGAAATAGGATTCTGAACGATGTGATATAGTAACTGGAAGAGAAAGACATAGGTTTACGAAAAGTCGGTATTTACACTTTAGCCGTGGATTAGTACAAACAGACTACTGTGTGATTATTCTTTAGTTTATCTCTGTCTTGTATGTGTTTTGATCGTATGTAAACGTATTTTATATTGTATTTCTTGTCAATAGGTTTCGAAATTATATTATATTTATTGATATACATTTTTGGAATGATAGTTAAAATGTCCATAATAGAGTAACGACGGCTAGCGAAACAAAACAAATGAATATTTCCAAGCACGATGAGACACGCCCAATCTCGTTCCCAGAGCCTTCGCCGAGAGGCGCCCGGCCACACCTATTAACAGCTCCTTGCAAACAAAGCAAGAACAAAATTATAATTATTATGAACACAGAACAGTAGCAGTCCGGCTGTTCAACCCAAGTCGAATTGAGTATTCACGCACCTGTTTTATTTTAATCTCGATTTGAATGAACTATATCCAGGGCCTACAGCTTTTGAAATCATGAGTTCGTGTAATTTGACTTCTTTGACCGAAATGCTATGTAATGGAACCATCTACTGTCAAAAACTGGCGGATAAAGTTCAATGCGGTACAGAAACATTTCGTGTGCCAGATGGGACTCTCAGTTCTGAGGACACGATGTTTTGGGTGTATCTTGGGGTTTATGGTGGACTTGTTCTCTTTGCCGGTAAGTGAATTTAGTCTATTTAATATACAGCCGACACGGTCAATTATGATTTTTGTCTCCCTCTATTAACATTATTCATTAACCGTGATGTTGTCAACAGTTCGTGAGTCGTCACGAAAGCACCCATATAAATGCGTTAGAAACCCTACTGTTTATAATAATATTAAGTATAGTGCTAAAGAGTATAATATCTATTTATGTGGCTTATGTATGACCAACAACGTGTTTATATAAACCGTGTATAATAACATCAAAATTATTGAATATACTGCTTTGATATGCAGTCTTTGTTATAATGAACAATTACTGACTAAACAGCTTTAAATAATTAACCGGAGCAACTGCACAATACAATGCCAATTTTTCAAGATTTATCTAAATAAAAGGCTCGCTAACCCCAAAACAACAGATCCCAACCCTCCTCAAGTTTTCTAACCCTATTACCCTAATGCTAACACTATTAAGTGCAAAGTAATTTTTTATGCACTCCATGGCTCCGTTGCTCCACACTGACTGAGGATCCATGGAGCCAGTCTCAAAAGTAATGTCAAAAGTGGCATTGCATTATGCAGTTTAGCCACCTATTTTCCTATTATTAATCGCCTACAAGATTGTTTGCAGTGGACGTCTATTCCCCAGTCAAAACTATACAAGCACAGTATAATAAATGGTAGAAGAAAATTTTGTGAGTGCTGAGTGTATAATCTTGAGACCCAACCAGTACTTTGATACCTCTGATAGTAGAAATATGTCTCTTTTGCTATTATACCTTTTGTATCAACAATCGTGCAATTTGTATCAACTATACACAACAAAGTTATTTATCATTCAATAACATGCACATGATTACCTGCATATATGCGCATTATGACTCAATTCCAACTGCGATCATCCCCCCGGCCGAACCCCCGTGAATTTGACTTTTGCGGGCAGACTATGTGCACAGGCAGAAAACACAGTCAAATTCCCCACTATGCGGGTGGAAAACACAGTCAAATTCCCCACTTCTCTCACCTTTTGAAAGTAGTTCCGAAAAACTAGTTGCAACCACTGCTTTTCTGACCTTCGTCACGTTCCACACTGTGGCAAGCACTCGAGTGGAAAGCTACGGAACAAGAGATGTCGAAATCTTTTCGCGGGTAACTGCTGTCCAATTTCTTGTGGAGTCAAATGCCCGTGGGGCGGGCAATTGGTCGCGTCAAATGCCCGCCTAGGCGGTGATCAAGTCAAATGGGGGTGGGGGTGATCGCAGTTGGAATTGACTCGTACATTACTGAGCAAGTCGTTGCTCTGCTGCAAATAATATTCTGCTCATGCACGTAAATGCTTGTATTACTCATACAATCTTGATACAATCTCGATTGTGATTGGCTAAAAAACTTACAGACAATTCTTGATGTCTTGCCACCTACAAAATATCAAAAATTGTTTGTAAGTACCGTAATTGTCTTTGCATTGATTTTTCAGATAACATTGACCTCGGTCTGAATATATATTTTTTTGGATCGTGAGCGGGCAGAATCCTAGCCTTTCCTGCAACCTGATTGGCAGCAGCGGGCGGAATTTTACGATATTTTAACTACGGTCACGGATTCCTAAATGCTAAAAATTTTTATTGTGATTTTTACTTCATTATTAACTGGAAAATGGAAAACTAATACAGAATTTGATTCAACTAAGCTGGAAAAACTATATTATACAAAAACTAAAGTATTTTGGTTTGTTTAAAAATAAATATGTTATTTACCATTTTTTGTCTGTCCGGATAGAGAAATATTTGCCCTCAGGTTCAAAAACATCCCTCGGCTTACAGCCTATATTTTTCAATATTTTTCAATCAGGACCTCCCAGCCGGTAAATATATATTTTTGCCGAGATCTCAGAAAATGACTTGTCATGTTTATTAGAACAAATAAAACAATTAAACTAACAAAATTACCTACAATTTACTATAAAATTATTGAAATAACCAAGCTGCAAGTCACATTTATATTTTCCTTATTAAAGGACATTGGCAACAAAAATTAAGTTTGTTTTATTTGAAAGAACTCTTAAAATAATGAAGAATATTAATTTATAGTTCTTTCATATTTTACTTAGTTCTTGAGATATTTAGACTTATGTGATATTCAAATGAATGATCTATGACGACACCAGATGGTTAATACATTTTAACATATTGAAAATCGTGAATATCTTTATGATTATTAAATGAAATTACTTGAAACTTTGCATGTAGATACATACCACTAAACTGCAGATCATCATTCAAGTCTTATGGTTGCCATGGTAACGGATTAGTTTACAGACCTCTTCATTTCAAAAACAAAACTATTTGTTTTCTGACATAGTAGACTTATGAACATTTGCTGAACAGGTACCAACCCAATAAGGTTCGGCACTGAAGAGAAAACAAATAATTTTGTTTTCGAAATCAAGAGGTCTGTAAACTAATCCGTTACCATGGCAACCATAAGACTTGAATGATGATCTGCAGTTTAGTGGTATGTATCTACATGCAAAGTTTCAAGTAATTTCATTTAATAATCAAAGATATTCACGATTTTCAATATGTTAAAATGTATTAACCATCTGGTAACCATCTTAGGGCTCTCTTTGATAACAGACTGCTTTGCTGTCTGATGAGACTACCCTATTGAAATAAATGTTTTACTACTACTTGGTGTCGTCATAGATCATCTCATTTGAATATCACATAAGTCTAAATATCTCAAGAACTAAGTAAAATATGAAAGAACTATAAATTAATATTCTTCATTATTTTAAGAGTTCTTTCAAATAAAACAAACTTAATTTTTGTTGCCAATGTCCTTTAATCACATAATATGCTACACCTCTTGTTTTAATATTATTTATTGCATAAATCCAATTGCCTTCGGCAGAAACTTCAGGCAAAAACTTCCCCCAAATTTTCAAAAATAATATATGAATAAGTCTTTACTGTATATACATATGTTTTCTAGGTTTGATGTCTGGTTTAACAATGGGCTTGCTTTCTTTGGATATTCTAAGTTTAAAAGTCTTAAGCCGAGGTGGAAAGCCTCACGAACAAAAGCACGCCAAGAAGATTATTCCCTTGGTGTCTCAACATCATCTTCTGCTCGTTACATTACTTCTTGCCAATGCAGTTGCTGTTGAAACAATGCCGCTATGTTTAGACCGTGTATCAAATCCAATTATTGCCATCTTAGTTTCTGTTACAGCTGTGCTTCTGTTTGGAGAGTAAGTGTGAAGTTGTTGATCAGTTTTCAAGATTTGACAGTATTAATAATAATGTGGTTCAGTGATTCGGGTGAAAAATCAAGGTCTGGTATGCATTATCTTGTAATAGGAATATTATTTGCCCAGCAGGCCAGCAGGGCTCAAATTTAAAATTTTGGATCGAAGGACAGAAATGTTCTAGGACAGAGTTCGAATTAACAGTGTGCAATGTGCAATTTGCACTCGTTTTGGCCCAAATAGTCAAAGTTGCACATCACTTTTCAAAACGATATTATGCAGAAAAAAAATTAGTCAGTATTGAACACAAACAAGTTAAGTTAACAGTCCTATTTCCCAAAGGTGAAAAAATTATGTGTATTTCCTGCAGCCATGCAAAAATTGCTATTAAAATTGTAAAGAAAAGCCATAATCGATTGACGATTGTCGTCGACGCCATATTTTGCGTGTCTGCTCTAAAGTGCCCTGGGAAAGAATCACTTTCCCGCACAGGCCCGCGCAATTTCGAGGAGCTGCCTGTGCAAAATGGCGGCTGAAATTTGATCTTTGTCACGCATTTTAGTGATTTTATATAAAACATTCCAATCTCTTAAACCACAACCAACAGGGGCAATGGCAACCGAAAGTATCTCATGCCTAGCCTAGAATTCCTTTTGGCATTCAATTTTTTGTACACCATTATTTTTCTTATATTGAGAGGGCCCGCTTGGACATCTTGTTTTAACCAGATAAAACTTCCCATTAAAATATAAAGTACTATTTCAGTTTTGTAAATAAAGTATTTCACTTATTAGATTTTATGGAGTTGCCATTTCGAATCCTTCGAATTCTGAATCATTGTCACTGTCGGTGTCATCATCATCACTGTCCGACATTGCAACAAGGCCAACAGGTTGGGCTGCTCCATCTTTCTGTTTTGAACATGGTCCATATGGCTTAATGTTTGTATGTCTGTGGCGAACATGCACCTATGGCATTCCATCACGGACACTCGTGTTTTGGGGATCCATCTGAACAAATGCGCATGATTTTTTATGCCCGTTCCAAGGGACAGACAACATTGTCATTTGACAGTTCAGTTCTCGCCTTCGAGTGAAATTTGAGTCTCGCCACTCGCTTTGCATAAAAGGTACTGCAGTTTGTCTAGACAGAAAGTCGTGCTCAAAGCCCAAACGATTGTCTGGAAAAATTGTTCGATTTTTGTAGATTTTCACAAAAATCGTTCGATTTTCACAAAGAAACGAAGTTTATTGCACTGAACAACACGCTAAGTAAAAACTGTTTTTCTTAATTATGTTAACAAGTTTGAAAATTTCGACAGTCTGTATCCACGGCCAAAAGTGGCTGTAGAGTTTTAGATAAGATTTCATCATCGACGGCCATATGCTTTTAATCGTTGGCTATGGCCGCGACTAAATTTGAGCCCTGCCTAAGCCATAACACAACATATTGTTTACTAATACTAAAGAAATACTTATATAATGGCACTGATGGATTTACAGGGGGGTGCAGGGGCATGCACACCCCCTGGCCTTGACCAAGGGTGGTGCAGGGGGGGGTGCCAATTGCCTTGTCAAATCCAATGGATTTGGCAAGGCAATTGTCAAACAAAAATAAAATGGAGACAAAATAAGATAATAGCATGATAACGTACAATAGTTAGACAATTCAAATTGCAAGCAAGTCTTCAATCTTCAGTACAGCTCAGCCCAGCCCCACCACCAGCTCGTCCCCTGGACCCTGCTGTTGGCTGTGTCCCTATTAGCGCATCGCAAATTGCGAAGTGATTTATGCGAACATTTCGAAAATCTGCGAAGTGATTTATGTGAGAATTGCGAAGCTGATTTTAAGTAACCAAGTTCACCGTGGACGCGACGCAAGTGATGTAATAGGATTATAGAACTTAATGATGTTACGCTTTGTAAGACGTTACGCTACGTTTTAAGGCGTTACCCTGCGTTATAAGACGTTGTGCTAAGTTGTAAGACGCTACGCAACGTTGTAAGACGCTACGCAATGTTGTACGACGCTACGTAAAGTTGTAAGACGCTACGCAATGTTGTACGATGCTACGTAACGTTGTAAGACGCTACGCAATGTTGTACGATGCTACGTAACGTTGTAAGACGCTACGCAACGTGGAAAGACGTTACGCTACGTAGCAAGACGTTACGCTACGTTAGAAGGCGTTAGGCTACGCTGTGAGACGTTACGCAACGTTGTAAGACGTTACGCACCCTACGTTGTAAAACGTTACGCAACGTTGGGAGATGTTACGCTCGCTACATTGTGACACTAAAGAAAAATGCGAAGCTGTTTTGAAGCGCTAATTCGGACCCTGACTAATCACCCTGTGTTGTGTGTTATATTATATGCCGGAAAGAATCTTGAAATGGCTAAAAGGGATGACTCAAAACGACCATTCTGTTTTTATCTGGTCTTTATTTTTGGTTAAGTTGGGATTATAGCTACGGTTAGGGTGAGATTTAAGGTTATGATTAGATCCCTTTTAGCTTTGTCCCAAAGCCTCACAGGCTTTCAAAATGATCACCGAAGAAAAGCCAGTTTCAAACAGGTTTTTAGAATTCAAATATTATCCCACTGTCTAATAGAGGTGTAACGATACAGTCAGTCCACGATACGACACGATTCGTATCTCGATACATGCAGTGCAGTGCATGCAATACAAAATAACAAGGAAATACATACTGTAACTGTAGATTGAAATTAATATCTTTATTGTCATTGTAGTAATGTGGTTGTTAACGTCTTTAATTTTCATTGTCTAATTCAGTAATTCTAAATGAAACATAAAATTTATTTTTTATGAAAATTAAATTGATGTTGCAATTAAATGTGAAGAGAACCAAAACTTGAAAAACACTGAAAAGTGACGACTAAAAACGTCATGCGTACCGTATCGTATTGTTATCGTACAGTATCGCAATATATCGTGTAACGGTACTGTATATCGTTACACCTCTATTGTCTAAATATTGTAGGATATTTTAACTTGTCTATTGCGTTGTTTGATCTCACAAAGGTAGTTGGTTAACAAAATTCGGTGCGCAGTGCTGTTAAGCCTGGATATTAGCGGCCGGTCACGGACATTGTCCGGTACAAATATCCCCGTTTCTAGAGATTTGACAGTCACAATATTAATTGTGTCTGTCATTTTGTCCGATGCTCATCTTGTCCGAAGATTATACTCAACGTTTTGTGAAAGTAAAACATTTTTGTGTTGAATAGACTGTGTTTAGATTTCATATATTGTACAATCTCAGATGAGAGACATTGCGCTAAGTTGTGAGACATTGCGCTAAGTTGTGAGACATCACGCTAAGTTGTGAGACATTGCGCTAAGTTGTGAGACATTGCGCTAAGTTGTGAGACATTGCGCTAAGTTGTGAGACATTACGCTAAGTTGTGAGACATTACGCTAAGTTGTGAGACATTGCGCTAAGTTGTGAGACATTACGCTAAGTTGTGAGACATTGCGCTAAGTTGTGAGACATTGCGCTATGTTATACGAAGTTGTGAGACATTGGGCTAAGTTATGAGACATTGCGCTAAGTTGTGAGACATTGCGCAAGTTGTGAGACATTGCACAAGTTGTGATACATTGCGCAAGTTGTGAGACATTGAGCTAACTTGTGAGACATTGAGCTAACTTGTGAGACATTGTGCTAAGTTGTTAGACATTGAATGTGGAGACGTTACGCTAAGTTGTACGTTGACAAGTACAATGTTTTGTATGTCCGGTACAAATTTATTTGTGCTGGTCATTCTGACAGGTACAACGAGGCTTGAGTGCTGTACTCTTGGCTACAATAAGCGAAGAAAACAAAGTGGACGAGATTCTGCCCACTCACGATTAATAAAAACTAAATATCTTTCTTTTTTAGAGTTCTTCCTCAAGCATTGTGTACTCGTTATGGCTTAGCAATTGGGGCATTTTTTTCACCGTAAGTTTGCTAATGTGTCACTGAAACAAGTTTCCAAAACACAGATTCCTAAAAGTTTTAGAAAGTTGTTTTGCAAAATAGAACAGTGTTCTAATCAGGGAAACTTTGTTTACGAAACAAAATTTTGGAAACATACACTGGGAGCTATTGTTTCAGAAACATTCTCTAGTGTATGCTGGGTTTTATTATTAGGTTTCAGGCCTTAAAATATCGCAAAGTGAAAAGATAGTAAACTGCCAAGAATTTAGTGACGAAATACTGACGTTTCGAGCGGAGCCCTTCATCAGAGTAAGACGAGATGAAATACAATAAATAGGGCAGCCAAAAGGGTGTCACAAGTAGAAAGTAGCCAATCAAATGCACGGGAGATAAACAAACTAATAATTAATGAGATGCGAAAAGTTAAATCATTTGCTATTTTTACAGTTGATCAGCAAACAGACTGAGGGGGAGGGAGAAATGACAGGTCCAATATTCAAGGGGAAAGAAACAAAAACCTGAAAAGGAATGAAAGTGCATAAGCTAAAAATAAAAAAGTTCCAAGCCAACCAAAATAACAAAAAACTTGTAGGAAATTAAATAAAAGAAAAACGTTCGTTAAGACCAAGAGGATGTGTGGTGCCAAGTTTAAAAATGAGACGCTTCTCTTGCCGTTTGTGGTTATCGTTACCACCTGAGATGGGAAGGATGGCACAGACTTTCATGTCTGAAACCAAATGATTAGAGCTGTTGAAATGGCGGGCTACAAGTTTGTCAACATCATTGTTCCTCACGGAACGAAGATGTTCAGCAAACCTGTCTGAAAGGCGTCGCCCAGTTTCACCGATGTAGATTTTAGGGTATTTATTGCAAGAAATGCAAGAAATGATGGTGGTGGACGTGCATGAAAAAGTATGACGGATTGTGTGGTCGAATTTGGGGGCAGTAATAACTGTAGTGGGATTGAGAAAAGGGCATGTGTTGCAGCGGGAACGGTCACAAGAAAATGTTCCCGCTGGTACTAAGGAGTCACGAATGTTTTTATTACGGCGAAAACATACCAAAGGGTTGTCGGTGAAAATGGCTGACGTCTCAGGATCATTTTGTAAAATGTGAAAATATCGGTCGGTCACGGTCCGACCCATTCGTGAAATTGTCCGACGTAGGGAGGAAACCGCTGGACATTCTGTCTGACCCAAGTGAAATTGAGGTCAGTAGTTTGTCCGACCCATAGTGTATTGGTGTCTGACCGAACTGTAACTTTGTCCGACGAATTACAGAGTTTCAGCGGTAAAAGATCACGCAAAGAATAACAGTGGTGATCCACAACATCCTCACACCATCCTCACACCATGGCTTATATAGTTATTATCTGAAAGCCAATGGCGTAGAAATAGAACAGCGCGCAAAGAAAGTGCAAAAACCTCCGACAAAGCGAACACTGATGTAGTAGTGTCCGGGCTGCTACATCATCAAATGGATCCATCCACGTTGAATAAAACTAAAACCAAGTTTGAGACAGCATATTTCGTAGTCAAGAATGAACAACACATCCAAGCCAAACTGAACTCAAAGTTATCGGACATTATCAGATATTTTGTCAGACCCAAACTCAAAGTCATCGGACATTTTGTTAGAAGGTTGATGGGTTAGACTAGGATTTGATCCAGCCATGATGTGATGCTAAAAACTTGGTGGAAGACACTAAATATAGTACACACAAACAAACAGGTTATTGAGTACATATTCCATAAATGTTGTAACGGTGATGCACCAGACCAACTTTGTCAGAACATAACAAAGAAAAATAGCAACCTGAGAGGAGCGAAAAAGATGCTTATCCCAAGACCAGAAACAGGCTTTTAGCCAGGCTGCCATCCAGCCATCCTATGGACGGCCACTTTTGAAAAATCAGATTTTTGAACTGCCGCCTAAGCAAAATATTTTCCTCGAACAAGAACGTACAGGTTTCTCCCTTTCTAACGTTTCTTGATTTCTGTTTGCTTCTGTTTATTTTAGCTATTGTGTAGGTTTCATTACTAATTATTGTCAAGAACATGCAGACATGATGATTGATTGTGAGATCGATTTTTGTTTGTTTATTTTTGTTTATACAACTTTATTGGGTAAAGAAGAACATTACAAAGAATATTATTACATTATACCCAAAAGGGTGAGGCGCGAACGGGACAACAAGACCCATGCTGGGCGCCGCCCAAGATATATAAAACTATGAAAACTATATACAGAGGTGTATAAATGATTTACAAGGATCTATGACAAGGACAATCCCGTACTAGAGTCCAAGTGCAAGGTCTCTCAATGTCAAAGGTAGTTTTGAGCAACTCAGTTAATACATTCTTAACAAAAATTTTAAAAGTAGAGATAGAGGTGAAGACATCAGGTTCAGCTAATTTGCATAGAAAGTTCCACGGTTTAACAATGCGATTGAAATAAGAGATTTAACGTGTGTATGCTGTAACATGAAGTAGCGAAAACGTTGTTCAATAGAACCGCTGTACAATACGTTTGATATGCTCACTTGCTCATGGCCAGGCCACCAAAATGTTTGGACGGCCAGTTTTGAAATCCTGGCTAAAAGCCTGACCAGAAACTAACATCCTACAGCACTGTACATAGATCAGTGACGTTTAGGGGAGCAGCTTAATATGGAACAAGCTGCCTGGAAACGAGAAACGTCATTCCATTTTTAAAATACTGATAAGACGATCTTAAGGACGATAATTATACATATTATTAAACCATATTATTATATCTGTTATAACTTATAACTAATATCTTTTACTGTAAAATTTATTTTTTATACAGTATATTAATACTTTTAATTTTATTGCAAATTTCATACCTGAAAATAACTCATCAATGTGCTACTTGTACGTATAAACTTAAATTATGTTTAAGGGTGTTCGGACGTATTTCGATTTGCAGACCTTATATCCGTTGCTAAGGAAGCTTAGAATTGACAAAATTTGCCATAGAATTTCACAGTTTTAAGAATCCATCAAGACAGTCTGTATGTAGTATATGTGGGCAAAACTCGTTCGTTTGGTAATGTCATATGATGATAGAAATATAATTTGTTACATGTGATTAAAATCTGGACGGTTACCTCCATAAAAGTACGTATGGATTTCAAGAATTTTTAAAAATTAGCCGAGATATCGGATTTTTAAGGTCAACAAACACAATAAAATGTTCATAACTTCGTTTTTATTTTATTTATCAATGAATCCCTACGTACTTTTTTGTAGGAAGTAATTTAGGTTTATATGACACCAAAAAATATAGCACACTGTCAAAAATGACGAAAATTATAGAGTTTTTGTGTTTGTTGATGACGTCAATGTGACGTCATCAAATACGTCACCAGACGAAAGAAGTTTGCCAACATATTCCACACATAAAATATCTTTGTTATACCTTGAATTTATTGTCCACTCATGAAGTATATTGAGCAATAAATTACCTGTCCTTAGCAACCGGTTGTTTAGCAACAGAATACGTCCGAACACCCTTAAATAAATGCTATCTCTTTCATAATAGCTACCATTTTAAATATTCTTTTATGTACATATAAATTAGCCTTTACAACCTCGTTAGGAAGCAAAGATTCTTTTGAATTGCTGACACACAAACGTTACGCCACTGGGTGAAAGACTGTAAAAATCTGATTTGCTTTATAGTCGTTTTTAATTTATTTTTGTTATAGATTTGTGAAAGTTTTGATGTTTTTACTGTTTATTATTGCCTGGCCAATTGCCAAACTTCTTGATTGTGTTCTTGGTTCTGAAAACTCCACCTTTTTCCGAAGAGCAGGTACATGTCATTTTGTTATATTATATTATTATATGAACGAACAGCACTGTTTTATCTGGTTTAAATGGGAAAAAATTACTTTTAAATAAAAGGCCTTTAAAGGACATTGGCAACAAAAATTAAGTTTGTCTAATATGAAAGAACTTGTAAAATGATAGAGTAACATATTTTACAACTTTTCCGTATTTTACTTCGTTTTTGAAATATTTCAGTTTGTTTGATATGTAAATGAGATGGTCTCTGACGTCAGGTGTTGGGCGGAGAAGTTTCACACATTAGAATATTAGTTCCATCTTCAAGTTTGTTTCACAAATTTACTTGAACATATGCGTATAATAACTCCTGATGATAATGAACGCTGTAAACTTAGCAATCACTGAGATATAAGACATTTTTTAATGTGTGAAAATTCCCTACCCAACACCTGACGTCAGAGACCATCTCATTTACATATCAAACAAACTGAAATATTTCAAAAACGAAGTAAAATATGGGAAAGTTGTAAAAGGTGTTACTCTATCATTTTACGAGTTCTTTCATATTAGACAAACTTAATTTTTGTTGCCAATGTCCTTTAAGTATAATGTTTAGAAATGTTAATAGTTTTACGGTATCTGCTCTTGTACTTGAGAAATAACGTTTTCATTCTCGTATTTTATGCTTCTGGTTGCACGGGTGACAATAAACCACTATTAGCAGACCAAATTAAAAATATACACATTAATTATTAAAGTTTGAAACGTTAATTTTAACGTCAATCCGTATATACAGACTAAAATATTGTTTAGAATCTTCAAAAATGTCAGAACCGTCAGATTCGCTGTCTGAGTAATTGAAAATGCTAGGCTCTTGACTGCTTGCCTGAGTTAGATAGATCGTTTAATAAAAATGATACATCTTGCAGTCATAGACTGAATTGCATGATCATGTACGATATTTACAGTAAAAATTTTAAAACACTTATTATTCTAGACTATATATAGAAATAAATCTTAAAATATTATGGATATTACACACTATAGTCACTACAGTATTTGTGAATAAACGAGTTCCTCGCACGGTTAGTTCTCAGGTTAGGCGTTTCGAAAAGTCTCTGTTTTCTTAAATGTCTGGTATACGAGTTAGCTATAGGTGGTAAAATGTCTGTCAATTTATGCAGTGGATCGTTGACTATACTTGAAAATAGCTTTCTGCATAACATCTCTCTCCGGGAAACGAGGGTAGATAGATTCGCGGCAATCAAGGCATTCTTGTAAGATAACTCAGGATAGATTATCAACATGGCACGTTTTTGAATGCGTTCTATCTCATCTGATAAATATTGATGTAGACCACTGTGAAACACCTGGCACGCATATTCTAGTATCGAGCGGATACGCCTCCAGATTCAAGAATGGAGTTACTCCTCCAGATTCAAGAATGGAGTTACTCCTCCAGATTCAAGAATGAAGACTTCTTTGGTGGCGCCAATTTCGTTTTCCTTTTTTCTCTAAATAAATCTCAAGTATTCTTTCAATGATTTCATTTCTCTCGTTGACAGTCCGGTTCTTGTCCTTCGTGCCTACGATCAACATCGACTCCATTATGCTTTATAGAAAGACGCATGTCAGATGGTATGCTAAATGCATGCTCTAATCTAGAATTTGACCCGCTTATTGCGATCAAAATCTCCACAAGAGCACACACATTTGGGAACTCCTCTCTTTTGAAGTTGACAATCTTCTTCCAAAGATCTTCCACTTTCCTGAGCCAAACCTTGACGTAGTTTCTCAGCATTCTCCATTCTCGAAGAACTTTAGAAGAGTCGTAACCTACGACTGAATGTCGTTTGGAAATGATTGGCAAAAGTAACAAAGAAACTCATCGCTGTATATACACCGTCGCCAAAATCTTTCAACTGATTCTTCAAAAGCATAAGCAATAAAAGCAATAAAATGAAGCGCTAGAAAAAATCACACGCACGCATGCAGTTTAGTTTACGCGTGTCCCAGCGCGTGCGCATGCGATCGCACGCGTCAAACGAAAAGGACTGTAAGTTAGGGTTAGTATAAAGGTTTGAAATATAATATGATTATCGAGTTATAATGGCACGAGAGATGCGTGTAAAACACGAGGCGATAGCCGAGTGTTTTACTAGCTTCTCAAGTGCCATTATAACTCGATAATCACACAAGACAAAGTTTTTTATTTCTTTTATAAAAGAACACCATTATTATTAACAATAAAGCCATGAAAAATGTAGATTTACCTGTTATAAGAGACGTTGCTATGTGCGTTGCTAGGAAGCCTTAAATGAAAACACGTTGGCGATTTTAGCGATGAAAATGCACTCAACGTTGCAGTTAAAACATTATGTTGTGTTAGTACCTTGATTAGCTTTGTATCCAGCTATTCTTTGACTTTCTTTTTTAATTTAAACTACTTAAAATCCGTGGAAAACGACAAAATCTACGCGAAGAATCACGTCAGCTTATGCTTTATTGAGTTATACTTATAATGCACGGTTTTTGAGCTCAGTAACCAATCATTTACTTCCGGTTATTTTATAATACGAATTACGAGCATTTTTACGGATATTCCGGATATTTAGGTCACATAATTTGATCTAAAAGGTACTTATGTAAATGTAATAGTTCTAACACGAGTAAGCGTTCTTCCTCTGATTTCTAAATACGGACAAGCCGGTTGAAAATACGAGGCGCAGCCGAGTTTTTTTAACCGGTTTGTCCGTATTTAGACTTCAGAGGATGAACAATTACGAGTGTTAGAACTTGCTTCTCAAACGAATCCATATTTTGTGAGAAAATCGAGATTAAAGTTGGGGAAATTCGGCTGTAATCTTCCTCTTATTTCTAAATACTGATTAAATATTAATTTATTTTGAATTTTCTTCATGAATTATTAATGAGTTTGAGAAGTTTTGTTGCCAATGTCCTTTAAGAATTAGAAACTCTGAAAGTTTGGTTAAAATAGTGAATAGCAGGTGTAACGTTTCGATTGTACTGTGTAAATAAAAGTGATTGTTTCTTGTTGACTTAGAATTGAAGGAACTTGTGTCATTGCACTTGGAGGATCAGTCATTGGAAAATGAAGATCCATTAACAGGAGACGAAGTGCTTATCATCAAGGTTTGACCAATTAAATTGATAATAAGAATAGGTAAATAAATAAGAATAGGTAATCATGTGATAGCGAGGGCAATTAAGGATTTACACTACGAGTGATATTTTAAAATTGCGCTGAAAAAACAGTGGAAAAGATTCACTCTAAGTGTTCTCTGCATTCATGTTAAAATATTTCAATAGAATTTTCAATTATTATAAATAAATTCATGGCTTTGAGGGTGTTGTGATTAAAATGTCCATGGAAAGCCCAGGGCGGGTTTGTGGAATGATGAAAGTGCACTGGTCTGTGCACAGTTTGTTGCCATGGAGATCGCCTGGTTTCAGAGATCCCTTCCAAACAACGTTTACTACAGTGCATACAGATTTGAAGATTCATACACACAAAGATCGACAAATAATTTACGTTCAAAAAACTTTTTAAAGCCAGAGTAGCGTCAAACTATGTCTGACACACAAAAATATTGTATTTCTGAGGTCTAAATCATCTTATTCTTTAAAGTGTCTATGAAGTGAAAAATTCGCTATCTTTTTTTTTACTTTAACGGACAAAGTAGCACGGCAGGAGTGTACACTGAAAATTTCAAGTGAATCTGCTGCATAGTCTTCGAGCTATCAACTCTCAAAGTTTGGCATGGCTAAATGTTTTTGGTGAAATCTGAAACGCGCGCTTCATTGTCTTGTGACGTATGCAGGTGTACTTTTAGGGGTTTGGTTGCAATTGGGACGAAAGTTCTGTTCCTTACTCCTGTCACACTTATATTATTATTTCTATTATTCTTATTTATTATTCCCACTTTACTGTAACTTGTTAGTCCTTCTTGTAATATGTTTTAAAGTGACAAATTTATTAAACTAAACTAAACTAAACTTACTATGCATAAGAACAATGGATTTGAACATTAATTACCACCTGCATACGTCATATACCACATATATTCAATCCCAGTCTTTCCCTATTTTGTAACGTTAAACTATGCCAATGGACAAATTTGAGAGTTGGTAGCTCGAAGACTATGCAGCAGATTCACTTTTCAGTGAAATTTTCAGTGAACGATCCTGCCGTGCTACTTTGTTTGTCAGAGCAAAAAAAATGCTAGCGATTTTTTCACTTCATAGACACTTTAAGAAAGCGAAATTAGGATTTTCGTTTTTTAGTTTAAAAACTCCTGTTTTCCTGTGGTCTACTCCCTTCCACCCCTCCCTCCCTTCCACTCCCTCCCTTCCACCCCTCCCTCCCTTCCACCCCTCCCTCCCTCCTATAGAGCTCTATATAAGGAAATCTAGGCAGAATAGACGGTAAACATCTCTTTCTACCCTCTATATTACCCTGTAATCCATTGGTCCAATTCTAATGACCCACGTTAGTAGTATAGCAAGTAGGGCTGCGAGCCCAATCGACCTCAACCGTGAATATAAATACCAAAACATCACCAAATTTGGCCAAGTCACGACTCGACAAATTTGGTGATGTTTTGGTATTTATATTCACGGTTGAGGTCGAATAAGCCCACAGCCCCACTTGCTATACTACTACAGCGATCGTTAGTCAATCTAAACACCCCTCCCACGTTTTCTACTAAATTGATGCCAAACACACGCGAGACTCACGAGACAACACCAAATCACTATTTTAACGAAATACGACACGCTTCGTCAAAATTTAGAGAAAGTTTTGTGTCGCCATTTTCGCATTTGTGTTTGACAAGCTATGACTGACGCGCTCTACCATTGTTTCAATTCACGCGCGAGAAAAAAGCCACTAGATTTTGATTCTAGTGACGATGTTTAATAAATTTCAACGAGAAAGCCACTAGAGTCTAGTGTTAAATAGATTTCACATGCGAGTGCTGTACCTGCTATATGAATCAAGGTCACCTGTTGATGTTGCTAACAACAACATTCCATTGCGAATAGCAACTACGACTTTTTAAAAAAATGTTTTCACTTTGAAAAAATATTTTCACTTTGAAAAAATATTTTCATTTTAAAATATTTTTTTGAAAAGTTGCGGTTGCTATTCGCAATGGAATGTTGTTGTTAGCAACACACCACGTACAACCACCTGCTGTCGTGCTGACTATAAGAGAAGAATCGCAGTGTTTGAAGAAGGAGTGAGGACCACCATGCTAAGACTGTCTAACTTTGAGCGTACTCGTTAAATCGTACACTATAAATATCGTGAATAAAAAACCGTTGTGTGAATGGACTCGCGCGGTTGTTATGAAACCACCTGCTAGCATGCAAATTAGTCCACCCGCTCGCTATTTTCAGTGTTTGTCGCCTCACTTCTGAAATGGTGGTCGTACACATATTTAGACGTTGTGATTCCTCCCGACAACAAGCCCAAGAAAGGCACGTACGGCGTCACAATCGCGACAATGCTCTCGACGTCTTTCTTTAATAACGGGTCTTTTTGTAGTTCGTCATTTAGTTCGTCAGGATTTTCAATAGCGTTCAACCCATCCAGTAAGCTAGCGAATTTGCTGATTAACAAGTCGGTGAGAAAAGCGTTTGCAATCTCCATTCTCTTTAACTCATATTGGCGCCATATCTTGTCGATAACCTTTGCGGACGCTTTTTTAATGTACGCTTCAGATTGACTTACCACACCATCGCCAGACAGTCTAATAAGCTCGGCTCTCCTAACGTCAATGTCGTCAGTGCCCACAGTTGAGGTACTAGCGGCTTGGGTCTCCTCAACTAATTCCTCAATCGTAGGGTCTTCCTCACTTTTGCGTTTCACCATCACGTTATTACTTATACCCATATTTTATTGCGGAATAACAACTTCGTGACTGTATGGATAGCGCAGTGAGATTTCAAGTCTAGCGTACTTATTATTTTTTAGTGCGGTCACGATCGCCGACGATTTTTCTCTGCTAATGTTCCCAAGGTAATCGTCGATAACGACCTTCATATCACTCCTGCTCGGACAGTAAAAGCAAACGAGCTTACTAATATTTTCTCTGTACGGTTTTGCGATCGACGTCAGTTGTTGTGTGATGACAATAACACTCAACATAAAATGTCGCGCACTAAAAGCTAAGTTGACCAATTGACTAGTCCTATTCTTGACATCTTGAGAACTTGCACAGTCGTCCAACACGATCAGAGTGTTAGTGCCTTTAAAAACATTTGTTACACACTTGAGAACAGCATCGACACTGTCTTGCGCGCAGTCTATCGCTAACACGTCGGGGTCGCGCACATATTTCCAATCTTGGTACGCTTTGTTCCACTCGAAAGTAGGGCAAATCAACACAATGTAGTCAAATTTGCTACAATACTCAGATTCCAATGTTTCCAACAAATAATGCGTCTTACCACAAGCTGTCATACCAACAATTAGCATATTAAACGGAGTCTCCATTAACTCACGTTTGATTTAATACTGGATTGACTGCAACCCATTGTTCATAAAGTTGACCAACCCATCACTTATCACAAACACCCTGCACATGACATTTGCGGTCGTCGCTTTCTTCGTGATTTCAAGAAGCACGCCGGATTGTGTGTTTACAATGTTCTTGCCAGTGGCGACATTGTGATTATCTTGAACACTCCTCAAGTCGATGACCAACGCGAAGCCATCTTTGTAGAACTTCTGTATGGTCATGAACTGAGCGTGTTCTTCACCCAACCCAAACAATCGTTTCGCTTCTGCATAGAACTTCGACTTTGGGATGCCTTGTGAGTACACACTATTTGGCACACCTTCAATTGTGACTCTAACACTATCAATATTTGGGTAAAGAAACTCCTCGCTGTCTGTTCGCACCTTATTCGTGAATAGCAACACAATCGCCTTCATGCTTTTTCTTGGAAGATTAATGTTTTCATTCACAATGGTCGTGCCTTTGTCCCATTCGGTGATTTTCATCAACGTAACGTGCTCATATGACAAACTACGACCACTTGCATAACCCGACGCTATTTCATCAGCAAGCTCCTGGTTATCAATCGTCTCATACTCAAGCTCGAGGTTCTCCAGAGTGTATCCGCCCACAGCGCTACCGGATTGCGCCACCATGATGTCTGTGGCCTTCGGAAGTGTGATGACATACTGCAAGTTGTTGTTCATGCTAAAAGGAGCGTACAACCCGTGGTCATTCATGATCTTGCCGAGCTTAATCCGCTGTTTCGTTCCAATCACACCAAACATTAACGCGTCACTAACTTTAGCGGCGTTCCCACTCGTCGCACCACTGTCATCCTTAGAAATTAACTTTCTCAAGTTCTCACCACCAATACCATAGTCAATCATTTGGTCTCGCGCAGTAACACTCTCCCAAAGGTCGCGATAAACACCAGTGTAATTTTCCCCATTGTTGTCGTACACAGTCTCCCCGGCTAGTCTCACAACAAGTTTCTCAACCAACAACTTGCTCACATTGTTCAAGAACCAGCTTTTAGCGTTTGCGTTCTTAAAGTCGAACACTAGACCCAACGATCCAGGCACCAAACAGCTACTAACCTTGAGCTTTGGTATGTCAACGTAAAGTTCCTCACCAGGACTAACTTTATTGGGGTTCAACGTGATTACGTGTTGCGTTCTCACCCCTTTTATGCCACCCATGGTCGCTCGTCTAAAACCAGGGCTCAACTCTGCTGACGTGACGTTCATATACTTTACATATGTTTTATCGCTACCGTTTTAGCTTGTAATAATCATAAGCAAACCACGCGAGTACCACCGCAAGTACCCACAGATTTTGGGCCAACCATGCGAGACCCTTTGCACCCAACGTCAACGCATTATAAACTAGATTAGCCAACCCAACAGCCCATGGACCCATCTTCGTTATCGCGTTCTTAACAGCCTGTGCGAATGACCTCGTAGCCATAGCGCCTTTCATAACAGCAGACCTCCCAGCTATAATAATAGTTGTTATAATCCCAGCTACTGAAATCGCTACAGCGCTCAACCCGACTACATTTTCTTTAGCCCATTCCTTAAATCTCTGAAACCTGTCAATGTCGATTTCCTGCTGCTCTCTAACCTCTTCTATTTGTCGCTGCTCAATAGTTCTGTCTCTGGCTTGCTTGAGTCCTGACTCTCTTTCAACCAAACCAACGTGCTCTCGCCCTTCGTCAGGCGTGAGATCAGTTTGGTTAGCTTTTTTATCAAGCTTTGCCAATCTCCCACTCGTCTCATCTATCGTCTCTTGAAAGTGGTCTACCTGCGCTTGCAACGCACCATCGTCACCTACTCTTGACTCACGCAACACACTATCGCTTGGGTTAAGCGCACCATTCAGCTCGCGGTTTTCGTTTTGTGATAGCCCAGGTATGTCAGCGTGGCCCACTCTTGTTTCAATTACTGGGAAGTCATCTGGGGCTACTTCTGTTGTGACAGCTGTTGTTTCTACGCTATTGGGGATTTGTTTAACTAACTCTCTGAACTGATCAATAGCCCTTTTACTATTGCTATCTTTGCTGTAGATCAAAATGTCTCCTTTAGGTTTTAGAATTAGCCTGGGTCCCCCATACTTACCATGTGTGCCTATTGGTTTGAAAAGAATAGCCCCCGAGTCCGTGACCCGCGACCTGTTAACTATCTCCCTTGACGCGACGTCGTGGCCAAGCGCTTTTTCACTCAACTCACCTATTTTCTTATTTATTAGCTTGACTCTTTTTACTTCGTTTTTTATTACCTCTTTGTTGTGCGCTTTTAGTTCACCAAGTCTTCTCTCGATTTCTTTCTCCTCTTCAAAAGCTATACTAAAACTCTCGTCATTGACGTCACCATACGACTCCTGCTCAACAAACTCCACTGCGGGGACTTCTGTGTTGGTCCCCCTTATTGTCACCGTTTTAACCATCGTCAGCGTCGATAAACGACGTCTCTTTTTGCCCACCTTGCCTTCTATCTAGCACACTTCTTATCTTATTCACAGTGTCGCGGTTCTTGATATAGTCAACACGAATGTCTCTCGGCATCTCACTCACACCGTACTCAACGTCTTTGTCTTTGAGCCACTCGCCAGTGTCGGCGAGCTCCTCTTCTAATTGCTCATCACTCGCGTCGTCGTACTCATCAAATTTACTCATCTCGATCTCGTCAAAACCTTCCCCACCTTCAGCCATATTACATTAGCTCACATTTTGAATATCGCTTTCTGGTATCCATGAATCACGTTTGCTTTCTAGTTTAGATAATTGTACGCAAGCCACACGAATGTCACCGCAAACACCCACAGATTTTGAGCTAGCCAGGCAAGACCCCTTGCGCCTACCACCAGCGCGTCGTAAACTAAGTTAGCTAATCCAACAGCCCATGGACCCATCTTCGTTATCGCGTTTTTAACAGCCTGTGCAAACGACCTCGTAGCCATAGCGCCTTTCATAACGTTAGACCTCCCAGCGATAATAACAGTCGTCACAATTGCTGCCACTGAAATCGCTAAAGCACTCATCCCAACCATATTTTCTCTAGCCCATTTCTTGAACTTCTGAAACCTGTCAATGTCGATCTCTTGTCGCTCTCTAACCTCTTCTATTTCCCGCTGTTCGATAAGTATGTCTTTAGCTTGTATGAGTCCAATCACTCTTTCGGCTAGATTAACGTGCTCTTCGCCCCCCACAGTTGTGAGATCTTTTTTACCAAGCTCTGCCATTCTCTCACCCGCTTTGTCTATCAAGTCTCGAAAATGGTTTGCTTTTATTTGCAATGTACCAGCGTCGCCTATTCTAGACTCACGCAGCATATTCTCGCTTGGATTGAGTGTACTATTCAACTCGCGATTCTCGATTGGTGTTAGTCCAGGTATGTCGACGTGCTCCGCGCGCGTGGTGTCTAACAATGACGCACTCCTCGCAACACCTTCGTAGTCTTTTGCGTTGTCATTAATCCGCGTCTCAATATTGCTAAAGGCCTCCTCCACACGTCGACGCTCCCTTCTACCATGCTCGCGAGCCAGCCCACCCCTCACTTTAGTCAGTCTAACTCTCTCGCCGACTGTAACGTTTGGGTCGTCCCAAGCTAGCTCACTATCTTTAGTGGCTTTTTCAAGACTACGCTCTAGTTCGTCGTCGACGACATCTTTGTATTCGTTAGAGCCTTCCATCTCAAGGTCGTCGAAGCTGCCTTCGGCCATATTACACTAGCTCACATTTTGAATGTCGCTTTCTGGTATCCATGAGTTATGTTTGCTCTCGTAACCCAACCATTTGACCAACGTCATCTTCTTCCCTCTGACTCTCTTTCTTTTCAACACCTTTTCAACTCTGTACACATCGCCACCATGTTTCTTATTAGCCAGCGATAATTCCTGTTCATAAAATTTACCAATAACCTGTTCACCGCTCACGTCCTCAATTTCGTACACATTCGGATCACCACGAATAACCTTTACCACTTTAAACAGCTCCTCAGTGAAGTTGGCTTCATAACCCTTTGTGAACACACTCTTGTATTTACTAATTCTCACTGACTCGCCAACTCTAAACTTTGGCAATGGGTTGTCTGCAAATTGGTGACCAAACAAAGTGGTCCACACTTCGGCTTCATTTGACTTATCGACGTCCTTCGGTTTCATCATAATGCTTCGATTCACGTTGCTATTGTAATTGTCCACAAATTTATCCAAAGCGTCAATCCACTTGTATGTCCCACGAGCGTAAAAGTACTTCCACATAATGCTCTTGAGACTTCTATTGAAACGCTCAACAACAGCGGCCTTTTTATCACTCTTAGTGCTGAAATATTCAACACCATGTTCTTTCAGTAAACTTTTCACACCAACATTGTAGAACTCAAGTCCATCGTCAAATTGCGCTAACTTAGGCGTGGTCCCAAACCGATCTTTAAAATCACTCAACAATTTTCCAACAGCCTTAGTCATGTTCTTAGTGTCTTTTCTATAAACTGCAATTCCAAAAGCGTATCTACTCAATATTTCAATACCTGTTAGTATCCAATAATAACCTCCATTCTGTTTTGAGTACTTACTCATGTCCACTAAGTCCATTTGGAGCTCTTCACCAAGAAACCCAACAAAAGTCGCGCGGAATTTATGTCTTCTCACAATGGGTTTGTACCTAGTGTAAGTGTCCTGCGCTGTCAACCATTCTTTCACTGTTTTTCTAGTTACTTTCAATCCGTCTCCCAATGCATTTTGATACAACCTCTCTACACCACTGTACCCTGTCTTAGGATTATAATAGATGTCTCTCAACCCTTGTTCTGTCTCCACACCAAGTTCCATATAATTCACACAATATACAGTTCCAATAACACCGCACCAATTTTAACACCACCGTTATTTGGTTTAACGCGAAACGTCATACTTGAGTAGACACCTTTTTTAATACTCACCTTGGACTCAATGTCCACATGACGTTGCACCGACCCATTCAAAGACTGTTCAGTGGGTATTGGCAACGTTGTGATCACACTGCTTCGCTTCCCATCAATACCCACATTGCTCTCCGTCTCAACAATATCACATAAGATTTCTATGTACTTCAGACCTCTAAGCATGTCGACCTCGTTTGGACTAGTGTGCACCTGTGAGTCACCCTCAATCACCCTACCCCTCGCGAAACCAAGTAGAGGCCCAAGGCTGCCAAGCTTAAATGGGACGCTAACCCTAATCTTACATCTACTTGTGAACGGTATTTTCTCTATCTCAAGGTCCACACCCTTCCTTTCTTTAAAGTCTTTTTTTAATAGTCTGACTAGTGTGTCGAAGCTAGTGTACCCTCCACTCGTTATTGTACTTTTAAGATCACTCGAAGGGTGGCTAAACTCGGAGAGATGAGGGACGTCGCCATCTAATATGTTATTGTAGTCCCAAAACACAGTGGCTGTCTTAACCATAATGTATGGGTTATCATGCGTGATCATCACACTGTTGTCAAAGGACACAACTTTTTCTGCGCCTTCAATGAATACCGTTAACTTTCGCATTCTGTATAACATACGGTATATTATATGCAGAAAGCCCTTCGTGAGTACTATGGAAAGTACTACAAACTCGCGATGGCTAACACATCAAAGGCTACACACAACGCAAAGGCAGACCTCATCAAAAAGTACCCTCACGCTACTTTAAGCAAATTCGAGTTCAATCCAAATATTTCACAAGATGGTGAGACCCTAAGTGTCGATGTGTATTTCAGAAACAATGACATCCTTAGCACAGACATAACCAGCACAACCTTCAAAAATGATAAAAGCATGTGGAAGTGGCTACACAATAGTAAGTTCCCAATAATATGGCAAGGTGGTGGAACTATCCAACCACTACCAAAAGGTCATAAAAACCACTGGGGGCTTTGGGACGGTTATCCAACAGAAAACGTGCTAAATTATCCAGTGAATAACTTTAAAGTCTTTGTTAGCCAAAATAGTTACTTCATGTCAAAGCTACCAGTCTTGCGAGCCACCACGTCAAAGACAAAATCAGAGTGGGATGACAGCGAATCTTACTATCGCGTTGTGTTTGCGGCGTATTGCGCGAGTTTCTGTTGTGGTGTTTCGTTGCAACATCTATCAGTGTCACAAGAAGTCCACCCTGTGGTCACAAGTGTGATGAGATTTCATTTGTACTTCACCATTAGAAGACTTCTCAGAAGAATGGAGGGTGGTGAGACCATGAAATCAATAAGTAGAGAATTCAACGCTTCCGAATTGTACGGTAAGATTTCCAAGATTCCCAGAAGGCACTACTACCAGAATAAAGTCTTGAGCGATGGCACTTTAGGTGAATCTAGAGTCTACACACTCAACGACATCCATAACGATTACAAACGGTACGTCGCGCGATTGTCAGACGGCTTTACCAACATTGGACTGCAATATCTAAATCAAAGCATAGAAGCCTTTGTGTACTCCACACTTGGTGCGCAAGCGAGAACACGTGTATCAGTCGTTGGTGGTTCTGCAGGAAGTCTAGAAACCCAACAAGAATTCCGCAAGTTGTTTTCTGACAGTGTTGTACAGTACGACGTATCGACATGGATTCTCAACATGAACAAATCGATTAGAGACACCAACGTTGTCCAAAATCTCGCGGTGTCGCCAAGTACGTGGTTAATGCCAAGTAACCTAGTGATTCTCAAGAATAAAATCGCTGGGTACAACAACTTATTAAAGATTGCCACAGAGTCCATGAAATTTGGGGTGAACACTAGCTTGAATGCAACAACACCAACAACTGTGGCTAGAAAAGTCCACCAAGAAAATGTGGTGACTAACTTAGTAGCACCACCCGTGAAGAAAACAGTGGCTAAAAAAGTCCACCAAGAAAACGTGGTGGCTAACTTGGGAGTAGCACCACCCGTGAAGAAAACAGTGACCAATCAAATTGTGCAGACTACCACCTCAAGCGAGTCAGACACGACAACGCTGGCGATAATCTTAGGGTTCTCAGCAGTCTCTGGCTATCTGCTAACCAAATACACCTTGAAGTAGTAATGAGTCTAAACTATGGGTATGAGTCTGATGACCCTCACGATAAAATACTGAAGAGAACGAAAAGACATCTGGACGAAGATCCTAAATTAAGCGCGACTGGTGGGAGGATGTCTGGAATAATAGACATGCAAGGCTCAGCGATAAAAAACGTAGCAGACCCAGTCGATGACTCAGATGCCGCGAATAAAAGAACTCTAGAGCAATTACTATCAAGCTACCTCAAGAGTCAGTCCTATAATGTTGTGCTCGACTTCAACGTTAGCGCACACGCCTTGAAAAACGTGGAATTTCACACCAATGGTTCAAACAAAGTGAAAGCCATTGGTGGAACAAGCAAATTAGTGCAAAACAACCTAGCTTATGGTCCTATTGTCAGCATCAGCGGTGCGAGTCAAAGTTTTCTATCCCCCGTGTTAACACCAATCCCACTTGAGTCAGGTCTCCATTTTAATTGCCCGAGTATGCAATGGTGTGATCTCTCCATTTTTGTTGTGGTGAGGTTACCAATGAGAACCGCTGGATCAAATTGGGAGACAATTATATCAAACGATGACGGTCAGTGGGATAAGTTCATAGGGTACAAGACTGGTATGACCAACGGACTCGCGTATGGTGGTAGCATCCCAGCAATGGAGAAAGTATGCACTATTCCAAGTATTATTGACATAAGTAAAATGCATATGATATCAATACACTGGCAAATGGACAATTCACACGTCAGAGTCAACAACGTCAAGTCAACCGATTCAGACTTCGTAGCGAACATGAAAAAAATAGGCACACCCTACGGAACAATTTTTGGAATACACCGACCAAGAATACCACTCGCACCTTATGCATACCCATCATTGATAGAATTCTACGGTGTGAAAATTGTGAGTGGTTACATGGCGAACCGAGACATCATAATTATGGGTGGAGAAATGATGAAGGAATATGGTGTAAAGTAAATGGGAGCATGTATTTCAAGACCTCGCGAAATATATAAGATAAATAAGACGACTGATCACATGTTCAAAGCTGGTGGATCGTTTGGTCGCGGTGACGTGACTCTCGAGCTCCACGCTGAGATTGGTATGAGGTCTAAAAAGACTTACGGCAAACCTATTACGTTACCAGAATTAGACAAAGTAGGAGTGGTAGGAGACGTGACCTAAGTTATGTAATGGGTTGGCTTAGAAAACTGGCTCGTAACATTAGAAACTTTTTCAGACGACGTAGAAAACTGAGGACTAATAAAACACACCTGATGCATTGGTACACAACAAACCAGATCTATAAAAAACCCGACACCTATGTCGAGTAGTTTTTTTTTGTAGGAGACTATAATATAGTGATGACTTCCACAGCGCTTCGATTATTCGACTTCGATGGCCACCAAATCACAACGGTCATGGACAACGGTGAAATATGGTTCAAAGCGAAAGAAGTCGCGAGCGCTCTAGGTTACGCTAGACCAAAAGACGCAGTTAACGACCATGTCGAACCTGACTGTAAAACGAAGATGGAACAAGCCTCATTTATCAACGAACTTGGGGTCTACTCGTTGGTGTTCTCGAGTAAAATGGAGCGCGCGAAACAGTTCGGAAGGTGGGTGCACTCAGAAGTTTTACCAAGCGTTAAAAAAAGTTTAGCTGACGTCGGTCTCAAACACAATCAATTCGTAATGATCACTGAGTTCGACCTTCATACGAAAGTTGTTGGTTTTCTTAGGAAATATTATCCAGAAGCCATTTTGATAGCCGCTTGTGGTGAGAATCAAGACACCTCAAGTAAAAGAATAAATTCGTGGAAAAAAGGTTACCAACGTGGGACACCTGACTTGATTATTGCCAACGCAAACCGACAGCACAGCGGGCTCGTGATTGAGTTCAAGAACCCAGGTGGCACAGGCAAGACGTCCAAAGAGCAGGAGTCTCTGTTGCTCAGATATAAATCCGCTGGTTATCTAACACTCTTGTGCGACTCGTACGACGACGCTATTACCACGGTAATAAAATATTTATTTGACGTTGGGTTTCAGTGCTCTCACTGCCTTCGTAAATTTAAAAATAAATCAGCGTTGAGTAACCACGAGAGACGCTATTGTAAAGAGACTTTTTAGACAGTGACTGACGAGTCGAATTAGCACTCGTTCTCGTTGTTGAGACGACATTTGAAGCGACAACTGCTCTAGCATTTTTAAAGACGTTTTTAACTCGGTGAAAGGTGTCTGCGAAACTTTCTCTATTTATTTCACGAACCTTCTGACCACTGTGTGAAAAAATGTTTCTATGACATTGGACGCTTCATGTGACCAATGTCTAAATTTAAAAAAGTGGGGTGTCCGAGAACACCCTTAATTTTGTGTGGAAGGATGATGACGTCTGCACACTGCACGATATTGCTCAGCACCACCAACGAATGATGGTCCTGGGTTGTATCTCCAATTGAATGGCGCTTCAACAGTTGTTCCGTAAGTGTCACGACAAACGACGCAATACGCTTTTAGAAACGTGATGTCGTCCGCTACTGGGAACAGTGTGTCGAGCTCACCAAGTCTTTTTAAGTGCTCCGTTGTTATGAGACCACAAATAATGACGTGAATGCCAGCTTTAATGTATTCGCGAATAATTGGGAGTAACCCAGAGTACCAATGGCCCTCATCAATGCCGATGACGTCATAATCAGCTATCTCGGAAGAACTTGGGAGGTTGGTGATTAACTTCGCAGGTAAACTGTCTGATCCGACAACAATGGTCTGACGATGTGTGGAGAACGCGTGGTCAGTTCGTCTGGTGTCACCTGTGTTGTTCATGTAGAGGACTTTGAGCCCTGACTTACTTAACGTGACTAACCTGCGAAGAGTCTCGGTTGTTTTTCCTGCAAACATGGGACCAATCACGATTTCTAGTCTACCAACTTTCTTCATGGTTACTATACCTCCAGAGAAATGCTCTCCCCTCTTGCGGCAACTGTTGCTCGTTGTTAAATATCCGCTGAAGCTCTAAGTTTTTAAGATGGGACTGTGAGCTCTCGTGTCTTGAGCGATGCATTGGGTTGTTGGTAACCACACCACATGGGTAACAATTGTACGACGCGCCGCCGTGCGCAAAATCCAGGTGAGCGTCTGAGAGTATGTGACTCATAATATCGCCCGCACCTAGTATTTCATTACACCCCACCCTACAAACGTTGGCGTCACAGTTTGCGGCGAGCTCTAGCCACGCTTTGAGTTTGGTTGAGCATGGTTTCCATAGAAGGGTCGCCAAGAACACTTCGAGGTAGTTACCGAGTAGTGTAGCGGCGGACTCGCAAGGGTTGCTCAAGTAGTGGCTACTTGCTAACGTAAGACGTTTGAATGGTGAGTAACACCACACAGGGATCATCTTGGCTAGTTCGTTAACCATCCTGTTGGCTCTAACTTCATCAAGCCCGACCCAAGCCTCATGAGCGAACTTTGTGTAGAGAATCTGGGCACCAAATTGTCTTGACACCTCTTCGTTTCTACGATCGGGGTCGCACAACTTGAAGACTTGCGAGTACCCTTTTAAGACGTTGGGTCCAGAGGCGTCTTGTGGGGTAGACGCATCGACAAAGGACATTCTCCGCATTGCGTCGATCTCCTCTTCTTGGCGGGCTTGGTCTTGAGTCATCTCTTCTGCGATGTCTTGGACTTGAGTCATTATGTTATACTCTCGGAAAAAATCCTAATTTTTTAGTGCGTTTGGTTTGGAACTGTGAGATACCTGTGAGGTCAACTGTGAGACACCTGTGAGGTCAACTGTGAGTAAGATAACACGTGATAGTGTATTAGATGGTTGAGGACTCACAGACGGCTGTTGAAGCGAAGATTACGGCTGATGTGAAAAGTGTTAAGGTGAAGGACCCAAAGCGCGTCGCTGCTGGTAAAAAGTTGGCTGAGATATCGAAAGCTGCGAAAGAAAAGAAAATGCGTGAAATGATAGTCAACGAGGAGCAGGGTGGTGAGTGGAGCTATGGTTACATTGTTGGAACACTTGGTGTTATCATTGCTAGTGCTTCGCTATGGTACACAATTAGTAGTGAAAAAGTGAGCGCTACACCAGCACCTGTGTCAGAGAACCACAAAACTCGTCGTCCAGCGTTAGACACGTTTGACTCTTGAACAAAACACACGACAATGTATATGGCTGCGATCGATCGAAAAGAGCTTATGAACGAACTGTACGACGCGCTACTTGTTACGACTGGTGCTGTGGCAGTGAGTATGATTTCTAAAAGGGCTTTGGGAGAACCATTGGGAACACCAGAGACAGTTAAAGGCACAGTGAAACTTGCTGCAGCTGTTGGTGCAGGAACGCTGTTAGTAAAATGGATGCAATCAAAAAAGTGGATACCGACAGATCCATTCAAATCAACGTAAGTTAATGGTGAGCGTTGTGGCTGGAGGGATATTTAATGCAGTGGCTTTTGCAGGCGCTGGCTTTATGTTTTCGAAGTTTAATCATTCAGGTTATGAAGCTGAGATGAAAAGACATAACCATGCGTTGGAAACAGCTAGCCAGTGCGAAAGAAGTGTGGTATGAGAATGAAGTCGCTAAGAAAGATAAGATCCAGCGTTTACGACAACGGCTCTCTGATGCTAATGCTGACATCAATGACACAAACCACGCGTTGGAAGAACTTAGAAGCGTAATGACCATACAGTACAGCGGACGAGTGTTCACTGACCCTCCCGAGGGTTGCGGATTACTACCAACCAAGTGCGGAAATGAAGGAATACCAATTATTGTTTGTTAGCGCGCTAGGCTTGGGTAGTGGAATAGTAGTGTGGGTGCTAGTTCGGTGAAAAAAATATGTTGGAGTAGTATAAGAGTGATGGACAAACTTATGAGGCAGATGAGCTACGGTTACACAATTGACGAAATCGCGAGTGAGACGCAAACTGAGTGTGGAGACACCTTCAGAATTCACCACTGCTCGGATTGTGACGTTGTGAAAAACGTGAGTGACTGTGGTGGGTACGCGTGTCCAAAGTGTGGCGACACCGAATGGGGTTACACTCAGAGCTACAGCGACATGAGACTCACGCGACTAAAAAGCGTTCACAAACGGTCTTGGTGGATGGGGAGGAGACTACGGAATGTTGTGAAGGGTGAGCACCTTGAGTTGATAAAAGAGGACTTCCTGAAAGTTGTCAATGCGTTGTACTCATGCAATTTGGTAAAGGGTAGAAACGTCAGCAGATATGGATACTACATTATTAGGTTGTGTCATAGAAGACGAGTCGAGACACTCAAGAAGGTGTCAGACCTCAAAGACGGGAAGGTGAAAGACTTGTTTGACAACAATCTGTTTGGGGTGGTGTACCCAAAGCTGGGATGGTGTGAAAGTGATGACAATTATTACAACGAGTGGTTTAGGAAAAAAATAAATAAGTGTAGTATATAGAGGCCAATGAGTCGGACTGTGAAAAACCCACTGACAAAAAGACGGGCGCATAAGACGAGTGCAGCCGTTGTCAATTCACTAACAGATGAAGCGACCAACGTTCACGGCTTCTTTAGAGATCAGGAGGGACAACGTCTAGTCGAAGACCTCGCACCGTCAACGCATCTGTTGGATCGAGCACTGAGAGGGTTCACAAGGTCCTATGGAGTCGAAGTAATTGACGACAGAGACATTAATCAGGTAAATGGTAGTAGAAGCGCTGTCACTAACCTTTTGAGACGTGAGCTAGGTGAGACCAACGGAATGAAAGTGGTGGAGACAGTCAAAGTCACTTTTGAGAAAGTTTTAGAACTCAATAAGACCACATACAAAACTGCCTACTTTAACAGCGAAACGTTCGTCGTCATTAACGAGCATGACATCGAGGGTGTCGCCAGTCGTGGATCGGAGCAGATTTTGACGCGGATAGCTGGGTGGTTATCTGAGGGGTCTGGATGGACTATCGACAAAATAGACGCACACTACGTCAACGTCGCTATTTACAGACCTTTGCATGGGAGTAGCTACATTGTGTTACCAAAGGAGCTGCGCAACAGTATGAAGGGTCTGATAAACGTAAATAACGATGATGACAACGAGTGCTTTAGATGGTGTCACCTAGCGCATAAGTTTCCTGTTGGAAAACACTCCGATAGAACGTCGAAGTACGCTAGACATGTCGGTGAGCTGAATTATGACGGAATTGACTCCCCAGTCACACTCAAAGACTACAACAAGATCGAAAAGGCGAACGATATTAGCATTAACGTTTTTGGGTACGAAAATAAGCAGCCATTCCCTGTGTACGTTTCTAAGGAGGCGTGTCCTGACCATATGGACCTATTGTTGATAACTAATGACGTGGGCAACAAGCATTATGTGTACATTCGCGATTTTAACAAATTCATGTACCGTCAGACAAAGTATAAGGCGAGAAAGCACTTTTGCAGGTATTGTTTGCAGTGTTTCACCCGTGCGGACGTGCTTGAAAGTCATGTGGAAGTGTGTTTGGTCATCAATGGGAAGCAAGCTATTAAAATGCCGCAAAAAGGTGCGAAAGTGAAATACGAGAATTTTAGTAGACAATTAAATGTACCATTTGTGGTGTATGCAGACTTCGAGGCTATCACACAGAAGGTGCACACAGCAACACCATCAAGCGAGTGTAGCTACACAAATGCTTACCAGAGGCATGTTGACTGCGGTTATGGGTATAAATTAGTTTGTTGCTACGATAACGAGTACAGTAAGCCAGTGAAAGTGTATCGCGGTGAAAATGCGGTTAACAAGTTCATTGGGGAGATGTTAGAAATTGTCGAATATTGTAAAGAGACATCTGAGAGTCACTTTAACAAAGAAATGATACTGACTAATGCCGATAAGAGGAACTTTGACGAGGCTAAAAGTTGCCATATTTGCAGTGTTGAGTACACTAGCGCTGACGTTAGAGTGAGAGACCACTGTCACGTGTCAGGTAAGTACAGAGGGTCCGCACATCGCGATTGTAATGTGAACTTTAAGTTGACTGACAAAATCCCTGTGATCTTTCATAACTTGCGCGGCTACGATAGCCATCTCATTATGCAGGAGATTGGCAAGTTTGGTCAAGACATCAATGTGATACCGAACAACATGGAGAAGTACATGGCGTTCATGCTTGGAAAAAACTTGGTGTTCTTGGACAGCTTTCAGTTCATGAGTAGCGGTCTAGACAACTTGGTGAAGAACCTACCAAGGGACGCTTTCAAGTACACGTCAGAAGTGTTTCGTGACGACGGGTTGGCACTTATGACAAGAAAGGGGGTCTATCCCTATGATTATATGGACTCCTTTGAAAAATTCGACGAGCGCGAGCTACCCTCCAAAAAAGATTTCTACAGCGTTCTGAACGACGAGCACATCACGGAAGAAATGCATGAGCGCGCCATCGATGTGTGGGACTACTTCGACGTTGAAAGTATGGGTGGGTATCACGACCTGTATTTGAAAAGCGATGTGCTCTTGCTTGCCGACGTTTTTGAGAACTTTAGAAAGACATGTCATCGCGAGTATAAATTAGACCCTTGCCATTATTTCACATCGCCCGGGTTGGCTTGGGATGCCATGCTGAAGATGACTGGAGTGGAGCTTGAGTTATTGTCCGACATCGACATGTTCCAGTTCGTAGAATTAGGTATGCGTGGTGGTGTGAGCTACATATGCAACAGACATGGCGTGGCGAATAATAAGTACATGAAGGGGTACGATAAAGCGCAAGAGTCGAAGTATTTGATGTACCTTGACGCCAACAATTTATATGGGTGGGCAATGAGTCGAAGTCTACCTACAGGTGGTTTTAAATGGTTGACTAAGAAAGAAATAGAAAAGGTTAATCTATGCGACTATCACAACAACAGTGAAAAGGGCCTGCTGCTTGAAGTCGACTTGGAGTATCCAGCCCATTTGCATGACCTACATAACGACTACCCGCTGGCTCCTGAGAAGATGGAAATAACTGTTGGCATGTTGTCGGAGTACTGCACAAAAATCAAAAATAAGTTTAATGTGAGTGTTGGTGGTGTGAAAAAGCTGGTGACTAATTTGATGGACAAAAAAAAGTACGTGTGTCACTATAGAAATCTGCAGTTGTACACGGGTCTTGGACTAAAAATCAAAAAGGTGCATAGGGTCCTACAGTTCGACCAGTCCAAGTGGTTGGGCAAGTACATCGACTTTAACACAGTCAAGAGAACTGCGGCTAAGAACGCTTTTGAGAAGGACTTCTTCAAGTTGATGAATAACAGTGTGTTCGGAAAAACGATGGAAAACTTGAGGAAGCGTGTGGACGTAAGATTAGTGACCACTGCGAAGAAATTAGAAAAGCTTGTCTCGAAGCCGACGTTTGTGTCTTGCAAGATATTTAGCGAGAACTTAGTTGCTGTCCACAAAGTTAAAGAAAACGTTGACACTAAATAGACCCGCATACGTGGGTATGTGCATACTAGACTTGAGCAAAACGCTGATGTACAATTTTCACTATAATTATATTATGAAAAAGTACTCTAGCGACACCTGTAGATTGCACTTCACTGACACTGACAGTCTGTTGTACTCAATCAAAACTGGCGATGTTTATTCCGACTTCATGGAGGAGCGCGAAAAGTTTGACAATAGCGATTACCCTGCAGACAACCCGTTCGCTTTCAAAGAGAATAAGAAAGTTATTGGCAAGATGAAAGACGAGTGCGCTGGAACACCAATTATTGAGTTCGTTGGGTTGCGCAGTAAAATGTACAGCTATTTGAAAGAGGATGGGGGTGGTGGGAAAACCGCTAAAGGCATTAGAAAGAATATAATTAAAAAAGTGATCAAGCATGAAGATTATAAAAGTGTGCTACTTGAGCAGAAACAATTGCGACACACAATGAAGACCATTAGAAGTGTCAAACACCAGCTAGGTAGTTATGAAATTAATAAGGTGTCGTTATCCTGTTTTGACGATAAACGATACCTTTTAGAAAATGGTATTGACTCCTACGCGTATGGTCACAAAAACATTGTAGTGAGAGACATACCTTAAACACTGCGACGTGATTCCCATAAGGTCACTCTCCCCACGCGTGCGAGATTGCAAACGCTTTTCCCACCGACTTGTTAATCAGCAAATTCGCTAGCTTACTGGATGGGTTGAACGCTATTGAAAATCCTGACGAACTAAATGACGAACTACAAAAAGACCCGTTATTAAAGAAAGACGTCGAGAGCATTGTCGCGATTGTGACGCCGTACGTGCCTTTCTTGGGCTTGTTGTCGGGAGGAATCACAACGTCTAAATATGTGTACGACCACCATTTCAGAAGTGAGGCGACAAACACTGAAAATAGCGAGCGGGTGGACTAATTTGCATGCTAGCAGGTGGTTTCATAACAACCGCGCGAGTCCATTCACACAACGGTTTTTTATTCACGATATTTATAGTGTACGATTTAACGAGTACGCTCAAAGTTAGACAGTCTTAGCATGGTGGTCCTCACTCCTTCTTCAAACACTGGCGATTCTTCTCTTATAGTCAGCACGACAGCAGGTGGTTGTACGTGGTGTGTTGCTAACAACAACATTCCATTGCGAATAGCAACCGCAACTTTTCAAAAAAATATTTTAAAATGAAAATATTTTTTTCAAAGTGAAAATATTTTTTCAAAGTGAAAACATTTTTTTAAAAAGTCGTAGTTGCTATTCGCAATGGAATGTTGTTGTTAGCAACATCAACAGGTGACCTTGATTCATATAGCAGGTACAGCACTCGCATGTGAAATCTATTTAACACTAGACTCTAGTGGCTTTCTCGTTGAAATTTATTAAACATCGTCACTAGAATCAAAATCTAGTGGCTTTTTTCTCGCGCGTGAATTGAAACAATGGTAGAGCGCGTCAGTCATAGCTTGTCAAACACAAATGCGAAAATGGCGACACAAAACTTTCTCTAAATTTTGACGAAGCGTGTCGTATTTCGTTAAAATAGTGATTTGGTGTTGTCTCGTGAGTCTCGCGTGTGTTTGGCATCAATTTAGTAGAAAACGTGGGAGGGGTGTTTAGATTGACTAACGATCGCTGTAGTAGTATAGCAAGTGGGGCTGTGGGCTTATTCGACCTCAACCGTGAATATAAATACCAAAACATCACCAAATTTGTCGAGTCGTGACTTGGCCAAATTTGGTGATGTTTTGGTATTTATATTCACGGTTGAGGTCGATTGGGCTCGCAGCCCTACTTGCTATACTACTCACGTTAGAAATCTAACTATCTATGATTGCCTTTTTGGTCTTGAAAAAGTGTATTTTTGATAACAGTTTCCGTTGTTTTCATCTTAAGGGTACCCTTGACATGCGCAATAAAACCGTAAGTGACGCCTTTACTCCTCTTAATAAAGTCTTTATGTTTAACATTGATGAAAAGATGACAGCACAAAATATGAAAAAAGTAAGTTATGCAGTATAATTAATCAAGCTTTTGTTGTTTCTTTTCGTTTTTCCTAGCTACACACTTTTCTTCCATCCATTCCTTTTCACCCTTTCTCTCCCATCCTTTCTCTCCCATCCTTTCTCTCCCATCCTTTCTCTCCCATCATTCCTTCCCATCATTCCTTCATATCCTTCCTTCCTATTCTTTCATCCATCCATCCTTTCTTCCATCCATTCTTCCATCCATCCTTTCTTCCATCCATCTTTCCTTCCTTCCACTCATCATTCCATCTTTCCCTTCTTCCTTCTCTCCCGTCCCATCCATTCTTACTTCCCTTCCATCCAACCTTCCCTCCTTCCTTCCCTCCTTCCTTCTATCCTTCCTTCCTTCCTTCAATCCTTCCCTCCTTCCTTCCTTCCCTCCTTCCTTCCTTCCTTCCCTCCTTCCTTCTATCCTTCCCTCCTTCCTTCCTTCGCTCCTTCCTTCTATCCTTCCTTCCTTCCTTCCTTCTATCCTTCCCTCCCTCCTTCCTTCCTTCCTTCCTTCTATCCTTCCTTCCTTCCTTCCATCCTTCCTTCCCTTCCAATCCCTTCCATCCTTCCCTTCCATACTTCCTTCTATCCTTCCTTAATTCTCTCTTTCCTTCCCTCCTTCCTTCCCTCCTTCTTTCTCTCCTTTCTTCCTTCTCTCCTTCCTTCCTTACTTCTCTCCTTCCTTCCTTACTTCTCTCCTTCCTTACTTCATTCCTTCTCTCCTTTCTTCCCTCTCTCCTTCCTTCCTTCCTTCTTTCCTTTCTTCTCTCCTTCTTTACTTCTCTCCTTCTTTACTTCTCTCCTTCCTTCGTTCACTACACCCCATCCTTCCACCCATCCTTTCTTTTCTCTTATCTTCCTTCCCATCTTCCTTCCTCCTATCTTCCTTCCTTTCCCTTCACTCTATCCATCTTTTAGCCCATCCATCAAACTATCTAACGATACATCCAACTAACAACCCATCCATAACTGTGTTCCTCTAACTATGATCGTGGTAATCCTTTCCGGTACGCATGCTCAGACGAGACAGCGTGATATGACATCGTCGACTTACAACTCTTACTACATATTAAGGTTGTTCACCGTGGTCATTCTCGTATTCCGCTGTACGAAAACATTCGTGAGAACATTGTTGGACTCCTTATGTCTAAGACACTAATACCAGTCAACCCATCAGATTGCATTCCTGTCAAGGACCTTTGCCGCCAGAAACAAACATTATTGACTGTCTATATGAAAGATCCGTTGTTTAATCTTTTGAATAAGTTCCAAACTGGAAAGAGTAAGTGAAATTACCTGTATGAATTGCCCATTATAAAACTTTATAATGATAAAATTCGGTTGACACTAGTTTCATCTGTCAAACTGAGGTGCGAAACAAAATTTAGGGCAACCCCCATCCAGGAAAAATCCAAACTAATCCCCTCGCAAGCGAGGGGGGTGATAATCTCGCCGCGGCAGGGATCCATTTCTCACCGAAAGTTTATATATATATTTAGTATAAATTGACAAGTTTCTATCACAAATCCTCAATTTTGATTGGCTATCGCAGGAGTATACTATCCGCTGATAGAAACCTCTGGGGTAAAAATAGCGTGATTTCGAAAGAATATTTACTTTTTTTCATGAAAAATGTGAAATAAAAGTTATTTCTTGGGTTAGAAACTTGTCAATTTATACTAAAACAATTAGACAACTCGCCCTTGTTTTCTATGTGCGATAGTCAAAACTCGGCTCCGCCTCGTTGACTATCTGCTCATAGAAAACGCGGGCTCGTTGTCTAATTGTTAAATGTAAAATGGTAGGTCATCTCCTTATAAGGAAGTAAAATGTCGTCTTGGGTGATCCGTTTGAATCCGACACATAAACAGGTTTTTACGAAGGGTATGCATGTTTGCGTAAGATAATAGGCACGGATGTTATGTATTTTGACTCGCTAATTCCAAATCTGTTTTCAGAATTGAAAATGGTTAAATATTGATCGAGATAATGTTCAAAATAATATACGACGAAGTGACCAGCTTATAGCCGACTAATTTCTAAGTACATAAACCGTTTTTACGAAGGGTACTCACGTTCTCGTAATATAGTAAACACGTATGTTATGTATGTTGACTCGCTAATTCCAAATCTGTTTTCAGATTTTAAATTGGTTAAATATTGGCCGAGATAACGTTCAAACATTTAATTTTTTCGACGAAACGGGCCTTTGAATTTTTGCTAATACACAAATACACGACGTGCGAGGGCAAGTTACCTTAAATTTTATGTTCGCGAACCCATGATGTAATAATGGCTCTATCTTATTATGGTTAAATGTATATGCAACATGCTATATATCATTTTAAAGCTTATAACATGCTCTAAACAAATAGCATTACAGACGCCCTCCCAAGCAAAAACCTAAACGTAAAAAAACCTGCAAAGCTGAAAACCATCTTTGGATGCTATCTAGTCAAAAACTAAGCATCAAGAATTGGTCATTTTAACTTGTAAAATAGATTACATGCCAGTTAACAAATAAATGGAAGTTTTTGGTGTTACACTGTATTTTATTACCATAGCAACAAATATTAAGTGAGGATCTTATTTAAATTCGGTATAGAACACTCAATTTTTATCACAGGGTAAAAAGCATCCATTAATTTCTTGACTCGGCTGTAATCTATTTTACAAGTTAAAATGACCAATTCTTGATGCTTAGTTTTTGACTAGATAGCATCCAAAGATGGTTTTCAGCTATCCAGGTTTTTTTTTACATTTATGTTTTTGCCTGGGAGGACATCTGTCTGTAATGCTATTTGTTTAGAGCATGTTATAAGCTTTAAAATGATATATAGCATGTTGCATATACATTTAACCACAATAAGATAGAGCCATTATTACATCATGGGTTCGCGAACATAAAATTTAAGGTAGCTTGCCCCCTTAAAGTGCCACTACGATCAAATTTTTACCTATCGATATTTTTACGTATTTATAAAGCAGAGCTGCTAAATATTACTTTATATATCCTTGAGATTATGTAATGAAATCACTTGAAATACAGGTTGCATGTGCGTGGATGTATCCAATGACATCAAATATGCAAATCATCAAACGATTCCATGTGATAATGTAAAGATATGCAGAATTTTTCAATAGGTCATTATGCATTGTGATGTCATAAGTGTGATAATTTACATATTGAACAAATCTTAATATCTCAAGAGTGAAGTGAGATATGAAAAAGTTATAAATGGTTAATCTTTATAGTTTCAAGAGTTCTTTCAAACAAAAGAGTTCTTTTACAACTGAATTTTTCATTGCATATGCTTCGTATATGATTATCATTAGGGGAGCACCACTGATTTCGAAAAAAGACTGGGTCGAGCAACCTATTGTCCGCCGATGGCAGAAAATGAAAGCCGCGAAATTTCACAGGCGCCATTACTAAGGGACCAAAGTCGCAGTAAATCTGTAGGTAGGCCATGAATCGTTTTACCCAGTAATTTGAAAAATGTCTTCTGGTCCTCTTTATAGTAAAATTATTTTATTTTGTCGATGGTAAGAGAACATAATCCAACAAAAAACCTCATAGGATCCTCAGTTGGTCTCTTAGTAATGGTGGACACCAAACATTAGTTGCTCGATCGGTAGGGAGCATCTCCACTCAGGTTTGAAGTTAAGCCATGTTGCACGGTGTTAGTACATGCCATTTTTTTTCGGTCGACACGCCCACCCCAGCAATGGAATAATAACTAAAAGCAATTTTGATTGAATATTTTTGTCCTTTTGCATGTAGGCCACATTGGGATAGTTAAAGACCGTATTGAGATGGATAATGGTGATATTTCAGAGGTGAGTATGTCATTGTGTTGTTTGTTAGTGAGATTGAATTCAGTAGATAATTAAAAATTCACATACAGCCCTGGGTTGTATACAAATACATCACGTTCATTTTTAAAGTGCCCCTGCGACGAAATATCACATTACGTTTGCTGGCATTTTTTGTTACAGAACATAATTTTAGGTTAATAATTTGCCCAAAAAATTGAACAACAAACATTTTATCACAAGAAATTTAACCTCCAAAGTCGTCCAAATTTTGTCCGCCATTGCTCAAAACGTGTTCCAGACGAGCCCGCGATTCCACAGCAGAGTATGTGATTGTGACGTCAGAGACTCAACACGTGACAAAACGTTATGGAAATTACACGAATGGGGAAGGCTAAAAGGGATAACTCAAAAGGACCTTTCTGTTTTTTCTGTTTTTTTATTTTTCGTTAGGTTATGGATAGCTACGGTTAGGGCTAGGTTTAAGGTTAGGATCAAGGTTAGGATCAAGGTTATGGTTGGGGTTAGGATTAAGATTGAGATTAGGGTGAGGATTAGTAGTTCTAAAAAATGTGAAGGTCCTTTTGAGTCATCCCTTTTAGCCTTCACCTACACGAATTATACGACAAGTTTCAATAGAAAGTTTTCCCAAGTAGCTTTATATTCATATATAACTGTTGAGTCTTTGACGTCACTTCCTCTAATCGCAACCTAAGCGTCCGGAGCATGTTCGAGTAATGGACATAAGTAATGGACATAAGTGCACATAAATTTGCCTTTCGAGCCTTGGTTTCACACAAGGTCGAGGCCCTCGAAAGGCTAATTTATATTCACATAATTTTCAGCCATCTTTTCGGCGTATAACCTTCTTCTAATTTTACTTTTGTCGCGGTAACCCTATAGGTAACCCTTGGTATAATAACTCTTGAAGACATTATTGAAGAATTAATCCAAGAAGATATCTACGATGAATCCGACCTGCGACGTCTTCAACAGAAAGTTCAGAACCGTATTGATAGATTATCGAGGAGTGACAGCATTCTACCACGCCAGAAAAGTATTAATGCTTCAAGTCTTGACTCGGTATTTATTTATTTATTTGATTTGCCACATGTACAAGTAACTTTAAAGGTCGGGTGACACGTGCGATTTTTTTCTCGCGCCGGCAACGCAACGGGTCAAATTTCATTGCGTTGCCCGCGCGAGCGAAGTGGTTACACGAGCAATGATAGCTTAGCCGCGTCGGAATTATTAACATGAAAAAACAGGGAACTAGTGTTTTGCCAACATCCCACCAACATGGCGTCGAAGAAAGAACTCGTGGTCATAGCAATGCTTTTGTTGGAAGAGGATGACGAAGAGGATATAAAAGAAGAAAAACGTATTTGGAGCCGACCATGGCTTCTAGAGAGAAACAACAAAGGTTATTTCAGTCAGCTTCTTCCTGATTTAGCTGCCCACGACACACCAGGATTTGAGAAATTTATGCGAATGGATTTTGAACATTTCAAAAAGACAGTTGATAACCTATCTGAAACGCTTTACAAGAAAGACACAGTAATGCGTGAATCGATCAAGCCAGCAGAAATACTCGTCCATGTTTGTTTGTTTAGGAATAGAAACAGAAAGAAACGAGCCTGCGCTACAGCAGGCTTAAAATAATCTTGCGTTTCCTCCTGAAACAATGCCTGGGTAATTTGATATTTAGGCAATCGTGGCCGAAAGTTCAAACATTTCAACTTTCCGCAACGATTGCCGAACGCATCAGGTTACGATATGCGACACGTGCAATTTCATCACTCGCGCCGGCAATGCAATGAAATTTGACCCGTTGCGTTGCCGGCGCGAGAAAAAAATCGCACGTGTCACCTGACCTTAAAGTGGTACTACGATGAAAATTCACCGCCGTCTTTTAGATTTTCTTTAGCATAGAATAGTATTTCAGGGTCGAAAGTGATCATCGATGTAAAAAAACACTAAAAAATGGTATTTTGAAGTAAGTATTTTGAGCTCTGATCTGAGATCACTACTATTTAGACCACCATTACTAAGAACGTGTTCCAAGTGAGCCCGCAATTTCAAAAGGTAATATTGTTTGTGACGTCAGATTCTCAATGCTACGCCTGAATTTCAGTCGAGGTTACTTGTTTTCTTCGAGAGGTAGATGAAATGTCCAGCCTTTCAGACGAAGAATTTGAAAAAAACGACCTTGATTTACTTGAATAAAATCTGACGTCACTTCGTTACGCTGGTCAGGAACATGAACCGATTAATGGCGGACATAACAACTCCAGATTCGGAGTCAGAAAAATAATACTTGCCATCGTCGAATCGCAAAACGGTTTCGACCAAGTAATATTTAGCAGCTCTACTTTATAAATATGTAAAAATATCGATAGGTAAAAATTTGATCGTAGTACCACGTTAAGGTTATGGGTACATATAATTACGAAGAAGTACACGTATAAAAACAGACATGAGTGTCCTAGTGATACAAAAGAATAACAACAACAAAGAGAAAGGAGTGCATGTGGCAGGGATACCGCAACAGCTTACGCCAATTACTGCTCGCCCAGACAAGTAGGGAAAAGGATTATGAGCTAAAAGGAGGGAAATAGGATTATCGAATAGCTAATTATGGCAGTGGGGATATCCAGTCAATCCTCGGGCAGTGTTACACTTTGTGCAGATCGATTTCCATGTGATGGGGTCATCAGAGGGTCGTAATATATCTCCACTGCTGCATGATAGTATTTTAGTATTTTAAAGTTGGTGTGGTATTATAATTGGTGTGGTATTAAAGTCGGTGTGGTGTTAATGTTGGTGTTAGTATTAAAGTTGGTGTGGTATTAAAGTTGGTGTGGTATTAAAGTTGGTGTGGTATTAAAGTTGGTGTGATGTTAATGTTGGTGTTAGTATTAAAGTTGTTGTTGGTGTGGTATTAGAATTGGTGTGGTATTAAAGTTGGTGTGGTATTAAAGTTGGTGTTGGTGTTAGTATTAAAGTTGGTGTGGTATTAAAGTTGGTGTGCTATTAAAGTTGGTGTTGGTATTAAAGTTGGTGTGGTATTAAAGTTGGTGTGGTATTAAAGTTGGTGTGGTATTAAAGTTGGTGTGGTATTAAAGTTGGTGTGGTATTAAAGTTGGTGTGGTATTAAAGTTGGTGTTGGTGTTAAAGTTGGTGTGGTATTAAAGTTGGTGTGGTATTAATGTTGGTGTTGGTGTTAGTATTAAAGTTGGTGTGTTATTAAAGTTGGTGATGGTGTTAGTATTAAAGTTGGTGTGTTATTAAAGTTGGTGTTGGTGTTAGTATTAAAGTTGGTGTGGTGTTAAAGTTGCTGTGGTATTAATGTTGGTGTTAGTATTAAAGTTGGTGTGGTGTTAAAGTTGGTGTGGTATTAAAGTCGGTGTGGTATTAATGTTGGTGTTAGTATTAAAGTTGGTGTGGTATTAATGTTGGTGTTAGTATTAAAGTTGGTGTTGGTGTTAGTATTAACGTTGGTGTGGTATTAATGTTGGTGTTAGTATTAAAGTTGGTGTGGTATTAAAGTTGGTGTGGTATTAAAGTTGGTGTGGTATTAAAGTTGGTGTGGTGTTAATGTTGGTGTTAGTGTTGGAGCTAGTGCTGTTGCTAGTATTAGGGCCACTGCGAATGCTAACTAACTGGTGCTATTGTATCGTATTGTATTGTGATATACTATTTTTGTTTTACAATAGTTTAACATCATGTTTCTCGTTCACAGATGCCTCCTACCAGTGACAGTCAGATGTACACTGAAAATGAAAACAAACCTTTACTGGAGAGATCTTTCAGTGCGGACGAAAAGAGATAGGGTGATATAGCCACGATCGTTCTTAAATTTCTCGTGATTTAGGATTAACAGCAAGCATTCGTGTCACAATTATGCTTATACGTTATTAGCTATTTAAACTGCTTCAGAAAGTTTCGACAAATCATATCGCACCCAAACTATTTAAATGACGTGCGCAATTATGCATTTTGAGAGAATCCTTCAGAGACTTTGAACATAATGTATCACGAATATAAATAGAATATCAGGGTTTTATCCAAGCACTTGAGGTTAGGTCCGTTTTTTTGGACAGATTGAGGTTTTTTATATACTTGGGGGGGGGAGGTATATGTAGGTGTCTAGCTAGGGAGGTCTCGGAAATGGGATTTCCTGCATTCTGAGAGCCCATTTAAATTTCTCGTGATTTAGGATTAACAGCAAGCATTCGTGTCACAATTATGCTTATACGTTATTAGCTATTTAAACTGCTTCAGAAAGTTTCGACAAATCATATCGCACCCAAACTATTTAAATGACGTGCGCAATTATGCATTTTGAGAGAATCCTTCAGAGACTTTGAACATAATGTATCACGAATATAAATAGAATATCAGGGTTTTATCCAAGCACTTGAGGTTAGGTCCGTTTTTTTTGGACAGATTGAGGTTTTTTATATACTTTGGGGGGGGGGGGGGGGGGGTATATGTAGGTGTCTAGCTAGGGAGGTCTCGGAAATGGGATTTCCTGCATTCTGAGAGCCCTTTTAAAGAGGAACTGTACCCAAAAAATAAATTACTTTTAAATAAAAGGGCTTTAAGTATAATGTTTAGAAATGTTAATAGTTTTACGGTGTCTGTTCTTGTACTCGAGAAATAACGTTTTCATTCTCGTATTTTATGCTTCTGGACGCCGCCATTTTCGAGTTTGTTCGACGGCTCAGATTCTAGGTCCAGCGGGGGTTTCTTTTCAATTTGACGTCACTTGAGTGCAAGGAACAAAAGAGAAGCACTCAATGACGTCAAAATTGAAAAGAAAACCACCGCTGTACATCAATCTTGAGCCGTCGAACAAAGCCGAAAATGGCGGCGTCCAGAAGCATAAAATACGAGAATGAAAACGTTATTTCTCGAGTACAAGAGAAGACACCGTAAAACTATTAACATTTTTAAACATTATACTTAAAGGCCTTTTATTTAAAAGTAAGTAATTTTTTTGGTACAGTTCCCCTTTAAAGTAGTTGAAACATGAGCGGCTGATGCTTACGGGCAGTTACAATGGTGACCCGCAGGCCAGCCGTTGTAACTGCCCATAAACATCGACCGCGAATGTTTTAACGAACTTGTAAAATGAGTAGAATATATAATGCATACTTTGTTTGGAAGTTGTAGAAACGGTACAAGCAAATTATCCAAATTATTTTAAGTTAACTTTGATAAAACATTGATGTTTTATTAATCAGCAAGTTAACTTTGATAAAACATTGATGTTTTATTAATCAATGTTTTATCCTGGGTTAAAGATGCTGATTAAATATTAATTTCTTTTGAATTTACTTCATGAATTATTAATGACATTTTACAACACAGGATAAAACACTGATTTATAATAAAACATCAATGTTTTATCCAAGTTAATAGACACTAGTGGCTTCAAGTTTAATCCAATGGAAACAAGGTTATAATATGACATAACCACTGCGAATCGAGGGATATAACGGAAATGTTTGAATTCTAGGCTCTCGGAAACGGGGGATTCACTCAATTTCATGTTAGGTACACATTACATAATGGTTTGCATATACATTACATACCAGTGATTATAAGATATATGTGTTGGTTCGTAGTTGTTTATGGTGGTGCTGTCCCTAATCCTACAGTAACCATAGACCTCTTTCATAATGGCGCCCAAATTAAATATTCTTTTATATTCATTTAAATTAGCCTTTCTGACCTCGTTCGTGTGTCTGTAATTCCAAAGAATCGTCGCTTTGTAACGAGGCCAGAAAGGCTAATTTGCATACATATAAAAGAATATTTAAACTGGCCGCCATTATGAAAGAGGTCTATTACAAGTTACAACATGCCTAAACCTAACCAAACCATTATGTGAACCTAACATTAAGTAGCAAGCAAGGCCACGATCCTGTGCGCTGACCAACAGGATTGTGGCCTCTTGAGACGAGTTGCTATGAGGACTTACTTTATATAGGTAATTTGGTACTGTTTATAGTTCAGCGCGAGATGTAAAACTGTATTAATAATTAACAGATGATTATTTGGAACGAGTGAAGATTTGAAAGTCGTAGAAATCTCGTTTAATTGTGTCGTGAATACACTAATAATTTATTTGTAATTCAAGATCGAGTATAAATGTATAATTAAAACTCAATCCCAGATTGAATTTCTACATCCGTTAACCGGACCAGAATAAAGTGCTTGGATAAAACCCTGAATATGTGAAATTGATACTTGAATCACATACATCGCTAGGGCCAAAAAAGTGACGACACGGGACTAAAAGGCATGGCTCAAAAGGACTTTCCAATTTTCATGAAATACTCTAACCCCAACCTAATCCTAACCTTTAACCTTGATTCCAACCTTAAAGTGATTCTAACCCCAAAAATGATAATGCTATATTTGAAAGGGCGCTTAAAATGATGAAGAATGTCTTTAACAGTTCTTCGATATCTATTTTCGTTCTCGATCTATTCAGTTATATATGATATGTTAATGAGGCACAGGATGACGTCAAAACAGGCAAACAACATTGTGGCAATTCTAAAATTTGTGTATATCTTCAAAGTTATCCAACAAAATTACTTGAAACTTTACACATGAATACATACCACCAAACTAAAGAACATATGGTACAAGTTATCACCATAGTAACAGATTAGCTTCCAAACCTCTCCGTTACCATACAGAAGTCTTCAAATTCTTCCATTGCAACACGGAAGGCAAAACATTCAAAATGGCTTTACTCAATACAAGATTCTCATCGCTTGAAAACGAACAGAAATAATCTCGTAAAGCAGACATTCGGGTTACTTGGCATATGGGTTACTCGTGCGCTAACATGGTCAAAACACGCCTTCGACCGATGCGCAGCAGCCAACAAGATGCTTGGTTTTCTGCGCAGGTCTGCTTCGGAAATCAATAATGAAAAGATCCGCCGCACATTGTATCTGGCAGTTGTGCGATCTATTCTGGCCTATGCCACCCAAGTCTGGTCCCCGCAGTCAATCGAGCTTATCAAACGAACAGAGCGCATCCAACGCCGAGCATCAAAATTTATCTTGACTGAGCTACCATTTATGTGCGAAGAATCCTATACGAAGACAAGGAACGTCTTGTTCCCTTAAGGCTTACTAGATCCTGCGCAAATGTCAATGCAATCTCATTCCGTCAACGTAAATGTAAAACAACTACTTTCAATCGCTCATTACTCCGCCTGCCCGTAGGTAGCGCGGAGGTTTAAAATGGCCGCGTCTGTTTTCGTCGTCGGTGTCAGAAACTGGCACGTACACGTGCACAATTTCCTTGTGAATTGTGTACATCAAGTGACATCAATAGACATTTAGGGACTTTATAGAGGGGTACTTGTGTTTTCTTGTGGATAATCAACATAAACTATCACCTGTTGGGAGAGACCATTAACCCCTGTCTGCAGGCGGAGTGAACGCCTCGAGCAGGCGTCTTGTTTCTTATTAGAACAACTAGGACTTGGAACTCTCTTCCTGAATACTTAAGGCTAGATCATTTAAACTTTAAAAAATTTAAGAAGTCACTATTATATTTATAGACTATTATAATTATGCCCTATTATCCTGTTACAATGTTGACGATCCTCGAACTTGGAAAACTGTCTGCCTAAAGTGCAACATATCGCGAAGCCTCACTGAACCCATAACTTGTTGTTATTAGTTATTATTTTATTTTTGTAAGGGCATCCTGCTTCCTCTATGTATTTTTAAGAGGCGAAGCTAAATAAATAAATAAATAAATTCGCTGTTTTAAATTAAAAAAACAACAGGGAAATGTCTAAGAAGTCCAGATAGGTTTTACATTTCTCAGCACTACTTGACGGCAAAACATTGTAAAACCTGCAGCGGCCGCCAGAAATTTTGAGTGTTTTGACATGATAATTTATGTAGTCTTTGTTCCTTTGTTGTCTTTGTTTACTTTGTTGACGTGATAAAATTAAATTATAAATTAATACAATCTTCGAGAACCTGGTTCACCAGAACCAGAACTTGGTTCACCAGAACCAGAACCTGGTTCACCAGAACCAGAACCTGGTTCACCAGAACCAGAACTTGGTTCACCAGAACTAGAACTTGGTTCACCAGAACTAGAACCTGGTTCACCAGAACCAGAACTTGGTTCACCAGAACTAGAACTTGGTTCACCAGAACTAGAACCTGGTTCACCAGAACTAGAACCTGGTTCACCAGAACCAGAACCTGGTTCACCAGAACCAGAACTGGTTCACCAGAACCAGAACTTGGTTCACCAGAACCAGAACTTGGTTCACCTGAACCTGGTTCACCTGAACTAGAACTTGGTTCACCAGAACCAGAACCTGGTTCACCAGAACCAGAACTTGGTTCACCAGAACCAGAACTTGGTTCACCAGAACCAGAACTTGGTTCACCTGAACCAGAACTTGGTTCACCAGAACCAGAACTTGGTTCACCAGAACCAGAACTTGGTTCACCAGAACTAGAACTTGGTTCACCAGAACCAGAACCTGGTTCACCAGAACCAGAACTTGGTTCACCAGAACCAGAACTTGGTTCACCAGAACCAGAACCTGGTTCACCAGAACCAGAACCTGGTTCACCAGAACACCAGAAACCTTGGTTCACCAGAACTAGAACTTGGTTCACCAGAACCAAACTTGGTTGGTTCACACCAGAACCAGAACTGGTTCACCAGAGAACTTGGTTCACCAGAACCAGAACTTGGTTCACCAGAACCAGAACTTGGTTCACCAGAACCAGAACTTGGTTCACCAGAACCAGAACCTGGTTCACCAGAACCAGAACCTGGTTCACCAGAACCAGAACTTGGTTCACCAGAACTAGAACTTGGTTCACCAGAACTAGAACCTGGTTCACCTGAACTAGAACCTGGTTCACCAGAACCAGAACCTGGTTCACCAGAACCTGGTTCACCAGAACCTGGTTCACCAGAACCTGGTTCACCAGAACCAGAACTTGGTTCACCAGAACCAGAACCTGGTTCACCAGAACCAGAACCTGGTTCACCAGAACCAGAACCTGGTTCACCAGAACCAGAACTTGTTCACCTGAACCAGAACTTGGTTCACCAGAACCAGAACTTGGTTCACCAGAACTTGGTTCACCTGAACTAGAACTTGGTTCACCAGAACCAGAACTTGGTTCACCAGAACTTGGTTCACCTGAACTAGAACTTGGTTCACCAGAACCAGAACCTGGTTCACCAGAACCAGAACCTGGTTCACCTGAACCAGAACTTGGTTCTTTCACCAGAACCAGAACCTGGTTCGCCAGAACCAGAACTTGGTTCACCTGAACCAGAACTTGGTTCACCAGAACCAGAACTTGGTTCACCAGAACCAGAACTTGGTTCACCTGAACCAGAACTTGGTTCACCAGAACCAGAACCCGACGAAATGCCGTACTTTTAGTGCCAGCAAGCCAAAATGTAAAGTTACGCTTGGAGACACGGCGTTCCAGTTTAATATTTAGTAGTTTTTAAATTTCACACAACCTGTAATGCGCTTTAATGTAATATGCGCAATATAAATTATATATAGTATATAATTTTATTGTAATGTTTCAATGCTCTGCAGACTTGTTCATGCATTCATCGTTAAAGCAACTAGCTATAGCTAGTTAATTTGCGCACAAGAATTGCTAATCAGATGTGAAAGAATTCGAACAGTCGCAACTTCTTAGCTTGTTGTGGCGACACAAGTCAAGAGTACAAGAACAAGAGTAGAAGAGCAAGAGTACAAGACCAAGAACAAGAGTGCAAGAACAAGAGTACAAGACAAGAACAAGAGTACAAGACAAGAACAAGAGTACAAGAGTACAAGAACAAGAGACGAGTACAAGACAAGAACAAGACTACAAGACAAGAACAAGACTACAAGACAAGAACAAGAGTACAAGACAAGAACAAGACTAAGAACAAGAGTACAAGACGAGTACAAGACAAGAACAAGACTACAAGACAAGAACAAGACTACAAGACAAGAACAAGACTACAAGACAAGAACAAGACTACAAGACAAGAACAAGAGTACAAGACAAGAACAAGACTACAAGAACAAGAGTACAAGACGAGTACAAGACAAGAACAAGACTACAAGACAAGAACAAGACAAGAACAAGAGTACAAGACAAGAACACGAGTACAAGACAAGAACAAGAGTACAAGACAAGAACAAGAGTACAAGACCAGAACAAGAGTACAAGACAAGAACAAGACTAGAAGACAAGAACAAGAGTACAAGACAAGAACACGAGTACAAGACAAGAACAAGAGTACAAGAACAAGAGTACAAGACCAGAACAAGAGTACAAGAACAAGAGTACAAGACAAGAACAACAAGACAAGAACAACAGTACAAGACTGGGGAGGGGCAAGGGGGCATTTGCTCCCCCCCCCAATAATTTCCTCTGCCCCCCATTTTCTCCCCCCCCCCCCACCCGCTGGAATGTGTAGACATATTTATTATTTTTAATACGTTATAACACAGATAACTAAAAAATAAAGTAAAAATAACTGGTGGAAACCTAGCGCAAATAAAGCAAACTGAATAACAAGTATTGAAGAAATCGAAAGCGCTAACAACCAAGCTCTGGTGTGACAGTGTTTTGCGTTTGTTTTACGTTAATACGTTTGAATTTTACACGTTGGGGGAATCATTCTAAAAAGTAACGTGTTCTGGCCTTTGCTAAAGGAACGGGCTGCATGACTTGTCAACTTTTGTCAACCCTCGTAGTCTCGTAACATAAATTATTTGTGGCATATATTATGTTGGTCATGAATTTATACCAAATTTCCCGCCAAATTAGCAACCAGCTCATGCGTGGTACTCAGTCTCTTCCCGTTCGTGATTTTGTACGTGTCGCTCTTATTTTCGTTTTCAAATTTTTGACAGAATAGAATAGAAACTCTATTTAAAGAGGGTTTGTTGTTAACCTGGTTAGCAAAAGCTAATATTACCCAGGGCCCTCTATCAATTAAATACATCCACTATTATATATTACTATAGCTACTAAATTATTTTAAAAAGAACAAATTAATTACAGTAAACTAATGTGAAAACCTAATAACAAAATGGTTACTGTAGACCTTCGCGGTGTGTTTTGGGGGAAACAATATAGCGCTCTGTGTATTAATGGCAAATATATAAACCTATATATCATTGGATAGCTTATATAACTGGCTACAAATCTCTGTTGAAATATGTTTGGTTGAATTGAAAACAAAAAAGAAATTCCCGCTCGCCTTTCTTGAACTAACTCCCCGGTTCAAGAGCTAAAAGCGTCGCGCAAAACGGCGCAACTGTTGAGTTTTGCATTCATTTAGATATGAGTCAAATCGGAATCGTCTGTTTTACAAAACGGTGTCTGGGATATGAAGAATTAAAATTTGAAAATTCCCAGACACGGTTTTGTTACCAAGATATCATTGTAAAAGACTGCCAATTTTTAGACGATTCTGATAAATAGGACTCGACTTGGAAGTTTTTAAACTTTCTATTTTAGCCGCAAACATGTCCGGAGAAAACCGTGATTGAAGTAATAATTGTCTTATGCAAATCTAGCTACTTCCTGTGCAAAAGAAAGTGCCATTTTTGCTGCTAAGAATTTTAAAAAATTTCCTAGACAAAAGATTTAGCGAAGTGCCACATTTAAAGCTAAAAAAAAAATTTTCTTAATTTTTGACCCGAAGGTCTACAGACTACAGTAACCTTAAAAAGTGTTAAAAATGTTTTGATAAATAGTTTCTTAAACATTTGAACTGATTTTGCATGTTTTGGATCAATTGTTATAAATAACAGTGAAGGTCGATTTTCCGCGGTCAGTTCAAATCAAACATGCTGGAAATTACTCTTAGATGGCAGGAAATTAATTCAGAGACCCCATCTTTCAAAATTTTTTCCTCTCCGGCTTTCCCCGCGCGAGAAATACATGCGGCGTAGCCTGGACAGAGCGCGCAAGGAACGAAGGTCCTGGGTACGAGATGGTAAATTTTGCTGTGTTTGAATTGTGTTACAGTTTTTGCAGCGATTCGAAAATCGGGCATGGTTTGCAGCCTTGATAGCCGTTTCACTGTGCTTATATATGCTTCTACTGTTCGTGGTGAAAAGTTATCAGTGGTTCTTCCTTACCCCCGGTTTGACCGCGCGAAATTTATGGCATCTGGATTAGAGATGCGCACGCAACCCAGTGCGTGACGTAACGTGGAGAGCGCGGCCACTGTGTCACTTATGAGAGCAAGAAAGAAAGAAAGTGTTGAAAAGATTCAAATACGGTGCCATTTTAATCGTGTTTTCTCCTGAATATTACCGTTGTTATTCAGTTTTTACGTCACCGAAGTGTCCAGCTACGTGTGCTTGTGTTGACCTGTTGAAATTTCGCCACCGTCGTTATTCAAAGTCTTCGATTTTATTGAGCAACCCGTCGGATGCTCTTGGCTTACTTAGATGGCCATTAGGCCATTTATCGTAGTTTCTCATCAAGGCTGGAGTCCGAGGGGATTGTATCGCGTCGTTTGAGCTGCGAAGAAACCTCGAAGGCTACGGTGTGTGTAAAGGTATCGCTTGTTCCGTAAAAATATATATTGTGTAGAAATATAGCATGTGGATGTGTGGAATATTATGGAGCCAATTATTATGTGAAGAACAGCGCGTCGACATTGAGTCAAAGATTACCAAAACGGCATCAGAGCACTCCGTGGAATTCTACGACTACTACAACAGGTGGCAACCGATATGAATATGACAAGGAAGGCGAATGTGGGCCTGAGCGAATTCCCCGCCAGCCCAGTTGCTTCTTCGAGCGATTACGGTTACATGAGCACGGGCAAAAACGTCTCGTCGAGCTTCCCGTCGTCATTGTCCAACAACGAAACTCCTCACAAGACTGAGGCAGGCGTGATGGGCCCCGCGGGCCATCATCTCTTCTCCCCTAACCACTACGGACAGGCGTCGAACTCGTTCGGTGGCTTACCGTCGAGGCAATTTGAAAACCCCGTCGACAACATGGCAAGGCCGAAGTTTAGCCCGTTACCAAATTCGAACATGGCGTCCGGCTCGGCGTACTCGGGTCCCTACGCTACGCTAGATGCCAACGAAAGCGAAGCGTTTCCGATCAGTAGATTCCCTGGGAAGTATCGCAATGCGGAGATGTTCAATATGAACAAGTCTTTGGAGCAGGGGAACTATACCCAAGCAGCACAAAGGCCTGGCGGACCCTGGGTTGCTGAATATGCTGCTCGTAGTTACCGACGGTCGATATCTGCAAAGGGACTCCCTCAGAGAGATCAAGTAAGTAGACAGTTATTCTGGATTTAGTTATGTACAAGAAAATAATGGTTGTTTTCTTTTGCATGCTTTATCTATAACTCACCTGTTGGTGTGAAAGAGTGAAGTCTGTATTCACTTCAGTCGTGCACACTTGTGTGTTGTTGTTCATCTTTGCAGCTATTACTGTATTTCCTGATCGCATGTAGGGTTGTGTTTTGTAGCTTATATATTTCCATTCGATAGTTTTGTTTGTGATTGATGTCAAAACATTGTATTGTTATTTAATTGATCACTCATTAGTTCAACAGCTATCTGTTGTTATTCATAATATGGTACATGGGTAATTGGTTTACAATATGAAACCATGAATAATCACTGCTTTTAAACCTAGTGATGATGTGGGTGCAAAGGTGTATTGCATGCTGTGATAGGTTAAATGCCAATGTTTTGCCAAGCCAGAACATTTGTCTTACTTTTGAAGGCTTTTGTGAGTACTCAATTTAGCTGCAGAAATTTGAAAATTGGCTGAAAAATAATGTGATATGCCGCGGTTCTTAATGCCACGACACGTGTGGCATGCTTGATCCCTAAATTCGACCATATCACTCCCGATCTGCGTAAACTACACTGTTCGGTATCGGGTGATGTTTAAGATACTGCTGCTGGTGTACAAGGCTCTGCATGCAAAAGCACCACTGTACATCTCGGGTCTTTTAAAAGCAAAGCCTGTTGGTCGGCACAGCTTGAGTTCCGATGGCCAGGATATGTTGGTGGTGCCCAAAACAATACAGAAAACATTTGGGGATAGAGCCTTTACCAAGGCTGGCCCTCCTTAAGTGGAATGAGCTTCCTGTTGATATTCGCAGGGCGTCATCAGTGGAGATTTTTAAAAACCAATTGAAGACTTTCCTTTTTACGAAGGCATTTAACGTTTTAACTTTTTAATACCACTATATTGCCTGTATATAGATTTATTTTAATTTAGTGCTTTAGAAAGAATAATTATAGTTTTAGCGCTATAGAAATGCATAAATTATTATTATTATTACTATACCTAGAGGAAGCCTTAGTGCTTGCCGAGCATCACTATAATATGGAATATTCCTTGGGTCTAAACTAAAGCATGTTTTGAAAGACATTTAGCAGCGTAATATAATAAAGCTACTCTAAAATTAAATTCCACATGTACATCAGGGCCTACAGTGCTCAAAACAGGGTTCAAATTAAATATTTAAAAGTGAATAGCGAATTTCCGTCCTAGTTTTTGGCGCGATGTGTAATATTTGTATGGCATTATAATGCATTTCATCTGAACCTGGCACCCCAATTGCAAAACAGTTGGCTTAAAATAAAATTTGAAGTTTTTTTGTCCAAGGATAAGTCACGCCCAAATTCATATTTACAGTAAATAATTTACGCAAAAACAAACAATATGCTTTATTAACTACAAACATTTATATCTTCATATTAAGAATTGAGTCAAGAGATGCACAGAGCAACCACAACGTTCTTGCAATGCGATTTCTTTTATTAAGTGCTGTTCGGTTTGTGTAGAATTTATTAAACAGAATTTGAGAAAGATGCAACTATATATTTACATCAATATTTACAAACACGTAAACAAGTACACGCTACGAGTTTATAAGCGCTGCTACGAATCGTCTTCTTGTTTCCAGGAGCTTTGATGATGAAGCATTTCCGTCTGATCTAACATGAAGTAGCCATCATTAAAGTCGTTCTCAGGGGCTTACGGTTTTGCGCGGCGGCAGAAAATCGTCAAAATCCAACCACAAAAGTTGCCAAATATGACTTTTTAAATGTCATATATTATGCCTTCAATCTCAATAAAAATGGTTGAAACTTATGTGGTGCATTTTTGTATCCTTTCGTTATCTATACTATAGGCTAGTTTTGGGGATTTCGGCGAGATGAAATTCAGTCACGCTTTTTAATACAACTGAAAAAACTATGAATAGCGATTTTTCGTTTGACTGAATAGCGAATTCTTAAAAGTGAATACCGATTCGCTATTCCCCTAATTTGAACCTTGGCTCAAAATAACGGCTTACAAATTACTTATTATGGCTTACAAAAGTTCATTTACATCAGGGCCTACAGCGCTCAAAGTAACGGGGGAGTCAGTGGTCACTGACTGCTGATTTTCATGATTTGATCGCCAGAAATCAGTCACGGCAGGTCTGTGTGACCGGTCAAATTATTTTGGTTAAATTATTTCTACCAATTATTTCTAAATGTTGTTTATATCATTAATTTATGCACTAAAGTCAGTAAATGTCTTCAACAGGTGGTACCTTAAAAGGTTTTAAAAGGCTGCTTAGTTTTATTTGTTAAACAAAGAAATAAGAACTTGGAAATTATATTTAATTTGAGGCCATATTGCACCAGGGGTTGACTTCAACTTTAAACAAAAGCCCTAGGATGGAAGTTGCCGTCAAAATGGCGGCAACAGAAGTGACGATCTCATGGCCTCATGTACTAATACAAAATTGTGGAAGGAAAGAAGATTTTTGTTTTTAATGCACAAATTAAAGTAAAAATAGTTGACCATCCAAATTTTAGATCTGACTGCCTGAATTCACATCTGACTGGTCATGCTTTGCCAAAATTATTTTGAGCACTGGGCCTATAAACCAATGCTGGACTACAATGGACACGAGGATAATTAATAATTACTGGATGAGGCTGACCATAATACCGATAATTTAATAAAATATGAAGCAAATTGTCAATAAACCTTACTTTTAAAGACTTGTTAAAAAATGTTTTCTTTTCAAATTTGTGTTTAATTATTTTCATACTGTCATGTTCATCTTCAGTGATAATATATTTTATTCAGGAAAAACCTACATCAAAAATAATGTTTTTCAGAAGGTTCCTGATAAAAAGAAATATAATATAAAGTAATAAAAAATAGTATTTACATGTAACAAGTAATATTTGGCATTTCACTCGATTAAATTACAGGTTCTAAGGATTTTTGGTGAAGGAAAATTTCGAGTGTAGGAATATATACATTTTAAGACCAAACCGGGACCAGTTGCGAAAAATGCAACTTAGAGGCCTTCCTTCACCAAAAATTTGCAGCTGAAAAGCTGCCAAAATTCCATCATCGGTGTAATTTATATGTAGTGATTTGAATGCCAGGGGACAGGTTGAATTTCCTACCTATTCCTCCTAATGCTGAAAATTGTATTCCTAAGATTCACATTTTGCAGTAATGGTAGTATAGACCGCACCCCTGGCACGTCTGACACCGATGGTTACTTCATTGGGACAGCCATTTGCTTCAGAACTAAGTGAAAGCCCTGTATTGTTGTAAGAGCAGTGAGACTATTGTATAATGCTCCTAAAATGTCTTTATTATTATTATTGTCGGTTGTCACCCCATATAATGTCTGCATAATTGAACAGTAGGAGAACAAGAACATTTCATAAATCAAGCAATCACACAGTGACTGGGCTGGTGATGGCGATTCCTTTGGCTTCTTTAAACTTGTCAATGCTGCAAGGCTAAGTTTAACCTTTGTTGCTGGCTGTGCTGGAGTTTGATATGTATAGGGGTGCACCGGATAGTGCCTTTTACTATCCGGCCGGATATCAGATTTGCCGGATATACTGTACAAGGATCAGTCCTTATTTTCAGGTAGAGTAGTTGAATTGCCATATTTTGACTAGATTCTGGGCTATAACCTGCATTGTGACTGGAATTTGATTCGATGCATTGAAAATCAGTTACCAGTATCCATGTTTCAATTCAGGATTTAAGCCTGCAGTTATACCAATAACAATGTTATAACTACAGTCTCAAATAGTACTGTACATGGTAGTTTGAAAGTATAAATAGTATTAAACAGTATGATTAATCACACTTGGTCTAATGGTCTCTAAACATGCATGTAAAAGATTAAAAGAGATATATGAAATTATAATTTATTAAGCTTTGTATGAAATAGATTATAGATCTTATAAAGGTAAACAAACTGAAGTGGCATTATGGAAACATGTTAAGTGTTAACTGTTATAAGCGACTTTATTTCATTACTGAACTTATTTTTTTGCAAGTTGATATCTTTTGTCTGTTTAAGAAGATAGTTAACCATAACCAGCAATACTGGAACAGTAAACAATCTCAATATTGCTATTTTGTTGTATATCAATATTTTTGGAAAACTGTCAAAAACAAATTATCCGGCCAGATAGTGAGATTATCCACTATCCGGTGTCCCCTACATTATGTTCCATCAATCTCTTTGTCTTCATGGAATTGGAGGAAAACAGCTTGTTCAAGAAGCTCTTCTTTCACCACATGTTTGCAGAGGTCCGCATTGTTTTTAGCCAATCAGATTGCAAACTAGTTTGTTCTGAATGTCCAATCCAGCTATATAAATGATCCGATCAAAATGGATTTGATTTGTTTAAAGAAGTCACACTTCAGTACATGATTCATGATTTCTTTTTTATTTTGGATACCGATGTTGAAACCTCAGCACAGTACCCCACATGGATCCAGAGAAAATTGCTAAAATATCGATAATTCAGATCTTTTCAGGTTATGAAAGCCCGTTTCAAACATCGAACTTTTCATAAGCCAAACCTAATGTAAATTTTAACAAATTAAAAAAAATTGTTAAAGCTCATTTGCATTAGATTTGGCACATGAAAAGTTCAATGTTTTAAACAGTCCAAAGCAACCCGGTGAGCTCTATACAGTAATTTATATAACAGCGTGGAAAAAGAGACTTTATTGAACTCTGATAGCTCAGAATCTGAGTTTGATGTATCCCTTTATACCTTGGGATGGATATTCGCACTAATACGTAATATTTAACAATTATTCACTGAAGTGGAGGTGAACAGTGGTGAATAATTGTTTTAGTATAAATACGCAGGTGTTATTTTTGGAATAGCATTTTCTTTAAAATTGGTTATTTCCTCATCTGTCTGGAAAATCATTTTGCCTAAATGCTGTAGGTGATTATCGTGAAATAATCCAAAGTAGCTTGACCAATCAGCATGTGCGATTTTTTATAATCACCTGTGTATTTATACTAACAATGGTTACCCAAGTATATATATAGAATGAGAATAAAGGAAATGATCACCAAAGATAAACTGACATGTTTTTAAAACAACTTCTCCCAACTAGTACTATAAGAAATACTTGGAGACCAATAAGGAGAATTTATATGTTGATATTGGGAAGGTTCATTATTTATGGGTTCAGGGAGGGGGGCTGGTGGTCTCCAAAATTTATATATTAAAAAACATCTGGCCCCACTTTTATGCACAACCCAAAAAATAGAACCCCCTCGTCAATTGTTAAAAACATATATATTACCCTCCCCCCCCCAACCAATTCTTGATGTGAAAATGCAAGCATTAATCATGTAAAGGCTAGTTTATTCTATTTGATCAACTGGTCAATGACATAAATAATGTTGATATTGAAATAAAAGTCATTATAGTGAGAACTTTTACAGCTACATGTATATAAATATAATATTTACTACTATCCGATACCATGTTGATTTTTAATGTTTAGTAATATAAATGTAGTGCTTTTATTTACAGATTTTACAAATGTCATAGACAAGTTCTTCAAATGGAGCTTCAATATAATAAATGGGAGAAAATAATGGGCTAGCGACTAGCTAATAACTGTATATAAAATGTGATAATGACAATAGTGTATTTATTGAATTACACTATTATCCAGGACAGTTAGTTCAATGTGGTTGTGGCCATGGTTGAAATAAACATAAAAGCCAAATATTGTATTATGTAGCATAACATCTCAATTTAAAAGTATAACAATTAAGTTATATAACCATCTTTCAAACCATTTTTGAGTGCTTCGATAAAATTTTCCCGCCTTTCCGAGTAATTGTCCATGCATCGACTAATTCTCCCTTAGATATTTTGTTTAAATGCCCTTGAATTTTTTATCCCCCTGTCAGCAATGCTAAGAATAGTTTAAACCCCCTTTTAATCTGAGAAAATACTTCCCCCCCCCCCCCATTTTTCCACCAGCCTGCCCCAACCCATAAATAATGAACCTTCCCTAGGGAGTAAAGGGTTAAACTAATTATTCAGTATGTGGGAAATCAGATTTTCAGTTGGTATACAGGGTTCATAAATATTGATACCCGAACCCTTCTTCAGTCACGTCTAATATAACAAATGTTTTCAAAACAATAATATACAGTATAATAGTTATACCGTATTCATTCCATCATCACCACACACACAAACCGGATTGGACAAAGATTTACAATTAGACCATATCCAAGGCCCATTGTTTGTGTCCCTCTAGTATTTAGCGGCCACAAAGCCATTCCTGGGGGGTTACCACTTAATACATGTTCAACTGTATGTAACATAACCATAACATAATCTAACATAACCAATCAAAATCGAGATGCCAAATTTATGTTTATTTGTTACTAAAATGTATATACAATGTACTTATATTTTTTTCAAGGGAGCTGTAGATCCAACAGTAAACCAAAACATGAATATAGACCAGAACTTTCCAAACCATGGAGCTGCCGCAGGTGGTCCTAGCCAGCAGCATTTCTCAATACAGTCGCAATATATGTCTGGCAAGCCGTACAAACCTCAGACCCATCTCAGTGAACAGCAATTTAGTGGCCGAAGTGTGGGACCTAACTTTCATGGCAAAGAGCTCTATCAGCAAGAACAAATGAGGCAATTTGCAAATGTAAGTGCATAATGCTATGGTTATTCTCCATTATTCAAGGAGATAGCATCGCTCTCATAATTATACAATCATCGTCAAATGTTCGATGTGAACTTATTATCACTAATTTCAGTCACATATTTTCTGTTGCAATGGCATTGCAAATCAAATTGAGTTCACACCAACCGACTATTTTGAATTTTTGTTTGCGATGGACACAACAATTTCAAAATGATGGATTACACTAGTATTTGAATTAGCTTCAACTCATTATTCTTGTCATAGAATTGCTTGTGCTCACAGGAATTATTACAAAACAAATTTATGTATGCTCATCAACTTCTGCTTCCATTGCAGGTTTGTGTTGCAAGTTTTTGACATCATTTCAAAAACTTTCAATGCTTCAGCAACACTGCACGACTCGTCCCAGGTTTAAATACTGTAATTAACCTTGCCCTGCCGTACATGTATCTGCATTACTGTAGACCCATGCATAGTCCCAGTTCCCGTTTTTCTTATCCTCAGCCGATATTCCTTTTCATGGAGCATCCTGCCTCTTGAACCCACCCTTAACGATTCGTCGGAGTAATCGTACCCATTCTACTTCTAGCTTGCTGGTGTATACATCATTTAGATCCCATGTGGTAGCGTTGTGCATGAGTCTTGATCTGATGAAGGAAGTCATGAATATTCCCCGTGTTTTGCATTTAATGCGGTGATCTTGTAATACTTTACGAAGCTCTGCAAATTTTGCTAAGACTGATGCCAGTCGGTGTTCGATGAGCCTCTCAGGTTTCGTTGATGAGATCATGACTCCCGGATATTTAAACTCGGTGGTGTTTGCAATTGACTGACTGCCAAGGGATATAAGAGAGATATGGATATATATTTACATGCTATTTTGGCAGTACCCCAACCTTTTTACATATTTGATTATTTCTACACTTCTCATGCAGCACAACGTGTTTTATAACTTAACTAATGTAGTATATATTATGTAAGTTGATAAAGTAGTTTTAAAAACATTTTTATTTAATGTGTTATCAGGCGCAACAATATCAACAGGTAATAACACATCAAGGTAATAATTACATGGTTGGCAATCGAGGAAATTCACCCAGCTCCTATCCTCAAGCAATTCTGCCAAAACCTTCCCAAGACACCATGTTTTATGCTGGCAGTCCAAAAGCAAACGGACCTCGTCCATTGGTAAGTAATAAAATATTTTTTTTAAACCTTTATACCAGAGGCAGGGACTCCAATTAGGTTAGCCAAATGTACTGAAAAAGCAACTGACATTTCTTTCTTTCACCTTCGCTGCATTGAAGCTAATGATTTCTATAGAGTAACATGCCAATCCAAACAATCAATATGGCCCCATGTGATAAGTGTGCACAAGAAGGAGAAATCGACGTTATTCTGGCGATGACGTCATCCATAGTTAGGAAAAACAAAAATTTTGGAAATTTCAAATTTGACAGAGGACAAAAAAACTCTATTATGTTGATTACTTTCAGTCTCTCGTTACTGAAATATCACTGACGAAAGTTTTAAAAAATGACGAGTCCGCATTTTTAAGTTAGTTGGAACTCGTTTTTGTTTTTGCTAATAAAGCTTCTGTTGAGAGACTGTATCCAGGAGAAGAGATTAAAACATTTCTATTGCATTAGTACCTTAAATTGGGCGCTCCGATGTGTGCATCAATGGAAAGTTGAGCACAACTAGAAAAGCGAACAACTAACCAATGATTTTGTAGCACAAAGACGCTTTGCAACTGAACTTTTGAAATATTTGTGCCAGAAATGAAGACATAATTAGCTAAGTTTATTGTCTTCCTATTGGATGTTTTAGTGCGCGGAGAAAACTTGAATTTTTACTCGCTTCAACAATTGGCTGACTCCCATTCAGAGAGGAATCGACTTTCCATTGATGCACACATTAGAGCGCCCAATTTAACATACTAGTGCGATAGAAATGTTTTAAGCTCTTCTCCTGGATACAGTCTCTCAACAGAAGCTTTACTAGAAAAACAAAAACGAGTTCCAACTAACTACTTAGAGATACAAAGACAAAAAATGCTTAAAATGCTGACTCATCGTTTTTTAAACTTTGGTCAGCGATATTTCAGTAATGAGTGACTGAAAGTAATCAGCATATAATAGTTTTTTTGTCCTCTAAGGTAGGTCTATCTGATGTTTTTCCTAACTATTGAAGACGTCATCGCCAGAATAACGTCGATTTCTCCTTCTTGTGCACACTTATCACGAGAAGTTGTTTAAAAAATACACCAGTTTATTGACTTTGGTTGTAATTTCCTTTATTCTTACTCTAAAAAGTTGGTGTCCTGTTGAAATTGTTGGAAGTATAATGAATGTGTCACTCATTTGATTAAAGTACCTTGGATTTCCCATTTGCTTGCTAGAATATGCATAATACCAGTGTCGTGGATGGTGGTAGGCAAGTGCCCTTCCACAACCCTAGCTACCCTGTAAGTCCAGCAGGGTCCCAGGTGCCAGCCAAGCAAGGTTTCCCATCAACCTTGGCTATGAGGGGTACAGTGTCTCCAAATGTCACCATTGGAATTCCTAAAAAACCGTTTCAACAGCCAGAGGAAGGTTAGTTTGTTGATATGTTTGCTTGTAATATTCTTAGGTATATGTATTAATAATCTTCTATGTTTTTACCACCTTTTTCGTCACAAAATGCTGTCGTTTACCCAGTCCTTTTCGTTTGTTGCATTGGCACACCCGAACCGAGCTGCGCGTGCCGTTTATCGCACGCGTGAAAAGCCATGTTCAATTGTTCGTTCACATTGCAATTGTGAAAATGTGTGAAAGTTTCAATAATATGTCGCATCTCACAACGTAACGCAAGGTCTCACAATGTAACGGAAGGTCTCACAACGTAACGGAAGGTCTCACAACGTAACGGAAGGTCTCACAATGTAACGTAAGGTCTCACAACGTAACGGAAGGTCTCACAACGTAACGGAAGGTCTCACAACGTAACGGAAGGTCTCACAACGTAACGGAAGGTCTCACAACGTAACGCAAGGTCTCACAATGTAACGCAAGATCTCACAATGTAACGGAAGGTCTCACAACGTAACGGAAGGTCTCACAACGTAACGGAAGGTCTCACAACGTAACGGAAGGTCTCACAACGTAACGGAAGGTCTCACAACGTAACGGAAGGTCTCACAACGTAACGGAAGGTCTCACAACGTAACGGAAGGTCTCACAACGTAACGGAAGGTCTCACAACGTAACGGAAGGTCTCACAACGTAACGGAAGGTCTCACAACGTAACGGAAGGTCTCACAACGTAACGGAAGGTCTCACAATGTAACGGAAGGTCTCGTAATGTAACGGAAGGTCTCGTAATGTAACGGAAGGTCTCGTAATGTAACGGAAGGTCTTGTAACGTAACGGAAGGTCTTGTAACGTAACGGAAGGTCTCGTAACGTAACGGAAGGTCTCGTAACGTAACGGAAGGTCTCGTAACGTAACGGAAGGTCTCGTAACGTAACGGAAGGTCTCGTAACGTGATGGAAGGTCTCGTAACGTGATGGAAGGTCTCGTAACGTAATGGAAGGTCTCGTAACGTAATGGAAGGTCTCGTAACGTAATGGAAGGTCTCGTAACGTAATGGAAGGTCTCGTAACGTAATGGAAGGTCTCGTAACGTAATGGAGGGTCTCGTAACATAATGGAGGGTCTCGTAACGTAATGGAAGGTCTCGTAACGTAATGGAAGGTCTCGTAACGTAACGGAAGATCTCGTAACGTAACGGAAGGTCTCGTAACGTAACGGAAGGTCTCGTAACGTAATGGAAGGTCTCGTAACGTAACGGAAGGTCTCGTAACGTAACGGAAGGTCTCGTAACGTAATGGAGGGTCTTGTAACGTAATGCAAGGTCTCGTAACGTAACGGAAGATCTCGTAACGTAACGGAAGGTCTCACAACGTAATGGAAGGTCTCGTAATGTAACGGAAGGTCTCGTAACGTAACGGAAGGTCTCGTAACGTAATGGTAGTGGAAGGTCTCACAACGTAATGGAAGGTCTCACAACGTAATGGAAGGTCTCGTAACGTAACGGAAGGTCTCGTAACGTAATGGAAGGTCTCGTAACGTAATGGAAGGTCTCACAACGTAACGGAAGGTCTCACAACGTAACGCAAGGTCTCACAACGTAACGCAAGGTCTCACAACGTAACGCAAGGTCTCACAACGAACGGAAGGTCTCGCAACGTAACGCAATATTTCACAAGGTAACGCAAGATTTCACAAGGTAACGCAAGATTTCACAAGGTAACGCAAGATTTCACAAGGTAACGCAAGATTTCACAAGGTAACGCAAGATTTCACAAGGTAACGCAAGATTTCACAACGTAACGCAAGATTTCACAACGTAACGCAAGATTTCACAACGTAACGCAAGATTTCACAACGTTACGCAAGATTTCACAACGTAACGCAATATTTCACAACGTAACGGAAGGTCTCACAACGTAACGGAAGGTCTCACAACGTAACGGAAGGTCTCACAACGTAACGGAAGGTCTCACAACGTAACGGAAGGTCTCACAACGTAACGGAAGGTCTCGTAACGTAACGGAAGGTCTCGTAACGTAACGGAAGGTCTCGTAACGTAACGGAAGGTCTCACAATGTAACGGAAGGTCTCACAACGCAACGGAAGGTCTCACAACGTAACGGAAGGTCTCACAACGTAACGGAAGGTCTCACAACGTAACGGAAGGTCTCACAACGTAACGCAAGATTTCACAACGTAACGCAAGATTTCACAACGTAACGCAAGGTCTCGCAACGTAACGGAAGGTCTCGCAACGTAACGCAAGATTTCACAAGGTAACGCAAGATTTCACAAGGTAACGCAAGATTTCACAACGTAACGCAAGACGCAAGATTTCACAACGTAACGCAAGATTTCACAACGTAACGCGAGATTTCACAACGTAACGCAAGATTTCACAACGTAACGCAAGATTTCACAACGTAACGCAAGATTTCACAACGTAACGCAAGATTTCACAACGTAACGCAAGATTTCACAACGTAACGCAAGATTTCACAACGTAACGCAAGATTTCACAACGTAACGCAAGATTTCACAGCGTAACGCAAGATTTCACAGCGTAACGCAAGATTTCACAACGTAACGCAATATTTCGCAACGTAACGCAAGGTCTCACAACGTAACGCAAGGTCTCACAACGTAACGCAAGGTCTCACAACGTAACGCAGGATCTCGCAACGTAATGGAAGGTCTCACAACGCAACGTAACGCAAGACTAATTTGCCGTGGTTTTAGATAATTGAAAACTTTAAAGAAAAGCAATAATGCTGTTCCAGCACATTTTATTGCTCGGTATTTTTAATGAAGATGCCTAGCTCTCTTTTCATTCAAATCAGCTCAGAAATTTTCCCGCCAAAACTTACCGATCCGGTCAATGGCGATTTGTAATCTGACGAACTATATAAGCAGGTTTTTACGAAGGGTATACACGTTTGTGTAACATAATAGGCACGTATGTTATATACTTAAATCTGTTTTCAGAATTGAAATCGGTTAAATATTGACCGAGATAACGTTCAAAAGTACGATGAAACCGACTTTTCCGATTTGTGATCAACAAATACATGGCGTGCGAGGTCTGGGGACCATGGATGGGAGAAATCCCGCAGGGGGGTTAGGAGGACTCTATAGACCGGGGGTTAGGGTCATTGAATTAAGCTTCTTTCGATCTAAATCTATAAATCTTAGACATCCAACTTATACAATAAAACATAGTCAATCGAGATATGGTCTGGAAACTCGGCAAACTTCAAAGCGACTATAATGAGCTACGTTTTGATGTTGAACCGTACCTTACACCGTGCACATCCTTTGTTTTAGGTTTATTAATATTTAAACAACACGGTTGAGAGATTAAACCCAAACGATTCTATTGGATGATTGCTTCATTATACTAAAATACAATTGGTTCAGTGACCGTGCACAAAATTGCATAAAGACGAACAAAAAGATAGAACAAAGACTTTAGCTGAGTTTCCAGACCATATCGCGATTGACTATGAATAAAAATATTAGAATTAATTTGTTTCTCTGCCAATTTATTTCACGTGGTGGCAATCATCAGGCAACTGAGAAAGTTACGTCACTCGTCTTTCAATCACGTAGACGCGGTTGAACGTATTGAAAAAATGGATAACTGAGATACCCAATGCATCGCGGTTGACATTCAAACTTTAAACTAGGAGTTCTTATCAGAAGTGAAATGCTGCCTCGGAACATACACAGGAGCAGTGGGTATATTAGAAGGGTATTCCCGTTCGTTTGTTTGATTTGAAATATGACCGCTCGACCGCCAGATAAGTCGTTCAATTCAGAAATATTACAAACGTGAAGTTCGATTTGGCGAAAGTGTCGCCTGAATGGAAAAGGTATAACTTCGCTAGGCTTGCTCGTTTCGAGTAAATGTTGTGGTTTAGATTGTTATCGAGTGGAACACGGCAACAAACGACAGCGTCTTAATTCAAGGAGACATAATATAACCTCGATGTTTTTTTGACAACGGTGTCATCCCGCATGATTTCCGCTTGAATGGAAATTTTATAACTTCGCGAGGCTTGCTCTTTCGAGTAACTGTTGTTGGAATTACATGTATGGCGTTTAAATGGTCACATTCAATTTTGACATTATAAACGCGCCATAAAATACAACTAGAAGTTCAGCGCTAAAGCAGAACACGTTGCCGTTGGCGAGTTCCGGACATTTGATTCGCATACTATCCGCATCCGGCGATTAAACGAACATCTACGAGTTACGTTACAAAACGAAATAAAACTGAACAAATAAATATCTCGACAAAGGGCAATTTACACAAGTCGAGATTTCGTTGACTATACAAAGTTCCGCGAAGAGGTCTGGGCACGAGACACAGAACCCAAGTCGAGATTAGTGTGCTGCCTACGGCACTTCGACGCAGTCACAAAACCAGTCAAGAGAGCCTTTGCCACCTGAATTAGCAAATGGATAGGATTTCGTCTTAACACCAGGAAATATATACTTGGCAATATAACCATCGCATGTGTTATGATTATAATATGGTATGATATCCATCTAGAATAAGATCTAAACCAAACCGATACTGTGAATATTAGATTACAATTGTCCGATTTCTAGCCAGTTATATAATTATAGTATACGATTACATTTTAATACACTGAGAAAAATATAAAAAAATATATAGGTTTTTTTTGTTGTAAGGGAAGGCGAGTGTTATGATTATAATATGGTAATATTGTTAGTTATGCTTCAATGCTTCTGCATGTTATTGTCAAATTACGTATGCACAATATATGTATAAAAGGACCTGCCTAGTTTTAATAAAAGTCGTCTGAATAAGGAACACGTGTAGAGTCAATACCTAACAGATTGCAACAGACATGTCACAGTTATGAGGTTCAACAAGCGTGCGAGGGGTTATTGTGTATACGTATTTTCAAGCCTGCAAATAATGTTTTAACATAAAAAGACAAATGTTCGGCCAGGACAGAAAGTGGTTGGACATCTAGAAATTCTGGCCGGACAAACTAAACTTTTTCCTATATGTTTATATGCGAGGGATTTGCAGTTGTTTGGCAGCAAAAAACATTGGCTTAGTTCCCCCATTACTTCGATATCTTCAGGAATCAAAGTTTGGCCGAGCTGGTCTTCTTCGGAATTTTCTTCACTAATAACGCATTCATTCTCCAAGTTGTACTTGTTGCATAAGCTTTCGCAATAACTTCCATGGGTGTCAGATGTTGGGATCCGAGATTCCGAGGTAACCGCGTTACCTGCAAGTGACTGGAGCTAACTGCAAACCTGGGTCAGAAGGTCTTGTGCACGCTAGTATAGTAGAAAATTTCAATTTTTCCCAGTATCTTTTTGCAATATTTACCGACCAGATTTAATAGGTGTCGCATTTGAAGACGCAAATTCATCAATTGATGCCATCAAAAACTTTAAGAAAAGAGCCATCTTGTCAGCCATCTTGATTTGTCACGTGTGAGATACCGCTGAATATAAGCGCCCACTGAAAAGGCAAAGATGGCGCCATCCTACGTTGTAATTTTCTACTTACTTCATCGCTCATATCTCGCAAACGGAAAAGAGTTGTCTCAAAATACTTCGCGATGACACTGCTTGTATATATACATAAATAAATATATAAACATATATATAAACACTTGTTTTGGGGTGACAGTTCCCCTTTAAAACTTTGAATTTGTAAGGAGTCTTTTTAAGCTCAATAGACAATAAAGATAACGCTTGTAATGAGATTTACCTATTTTGAGGATTTTCAATTTCATATTTCAATTTTAGTTCTTACAAAGTAGTAAAAGTACAAACTTTAAATTATCAATATAAATATTAAATAACATTCTCTTTTCTATTTTCAAACTTTGTGTGGTTTGACTATTTTCCTGTTCTGTGGCCAAATTTTATTTATCAAATCTCAAGCCGTCAAGCCCTGAGTTATGTTTCCTATTGCAAAAATTGACTTTCTCAGGCCCAATTGCTCAAAAAGTCCCCCCCGGTGGCCCGGTCCCGAACCTGCTCCGGCTGCTCGCAGGGCTAACTGCAAATTATTTTTGGTCACCTGCAAAAAAAGTAAATATACAGGCATGATAACTTCTGGCAGCTGTATCCGTTGCATGGCTCACGGTTTCCTCAAGTTGTTTTAACGCTCAACCTTTCCGTTTGAGTGCATGTTTAAGTATAGGTTATATACCGTGACCGAGGTGTTTAAGCGATATATCAACGCGAAGGCGAAGCCCGAGGATTGATATATCGCTTAAACACCGAGGTCTAAGGTATATATAACCGCCTTTTATAAAATAATTTTCCATTTCGTAAACGCATGCGGTGATTGGCTAAAAGCCATGTTTATATAACTGTATGTAAACATGGTTTTTTCCCGCCATTTTTATAAAATGGACTGTAAGACGAACCTTTGCTCACAAACAGCTAAAATGTCGATAAATATGTTCTGTGACAGCCAACAAGAAGAGAAAGGATGCTTTTCTTCACAGTTAAGAGCGTTTATGTTCGTTTGAGCAGCCTACGACGTTGTCTAGCGTGAGCAAGGAGAATGTATATTTTCATCATTTTAATGAAAGAGTCTTATTACTTATTTCCTCAGTGTTATTTTATAAAAGAAATAGAAAACATCTTCCTGTGTTTACATACAGTTATATGTGTTTACATATAACTGTATGTAAAAGTTTGGGAGAACTCGAAATAGCGTGGAAACACTCGCCCTGCGGGCTCGTGTTCCCACTAATTTCTCGTTCTCCCAAACTTCCACTCATGTTTCTATCACTGAATGTAAACACGGAAAATGTTTTCTATTTCTTAAATATCACCATTGGTGAAGTTTAGTATTTATGAGGTTGATAAGTACTTATCAACCTCATGAATAACTTTGAGGTTGATATCAGAGATAATAGCCACTAGAGAACAAAGGATAAACGTTTTCATCGTAGTGCCACTTTAAGATCATTTGGGAAAAATATGGCATCGTTTTTCAGAACCACCGTGACGAGCTGAATAAACATTTGAAAAAATACCCATGTTTCATTGCTTTTTAGGTGTGTCATCTCCAGTTGGCAACCAAAATGCCGCTGCAGCTGCAGCAGCTGCTGCCGTCCTTGCCGCCATAAATACTGCCAACCCACACGCCAGTCCACAGTCTGCAGGAGACGTCCACAACATCCCCTCGCGTCCCCCTAGCATTCATTCCAAGGTCGAAAGTCCCACTACTTCCATTAGTGATCACAAGTCCGAGTCTGGTGGATCAGGAATCAATGATATGGGTGGAGCACCGAGTCCTGCCAAGTCACTAACGCAGACTGTTCCACAAGCAACTGCCGCCAGTTCCACTCAGTTTTCTTCTGACATTGCTACAGGTATGTACATGTTTTCCGTGTTTCCTAGTGTTATGAGTGCAGAGATTGCCCAGCTTATACAATGCGATGCGATGTGATGCGATGCAATATATGCAATGTATCCAATACAATTCAATGCGATGCAATATATGCAATACAATATTACAATGTATGCAATGTAATTCAAATGCGATGCAATATATGCAATGTATGCAATACAATGTATGCAATGTAATTCAAATGCGATGCAATATATGCAATGTATGCAATACAATGTATGCAATGTAATTCAAATGCGATGCAATGTATGCAATACAATGCATGCAATGCAATTCAATGCGATATACAATACAATGTATGTAATGTAATTCAAATGCGATGCAATATATGTAATGTATGCAATACAATGTATGCAATGCAATTCAATGCGATATACAATACAATGTATGTAATGTAATTCAATGCGATATACAATACAATGTATGCAATGTAATTCAAATGCGATGCAATATATGTAATGTATGCAATACAATGTATTCAATGCGATATACAAAACAATGTATGTAATGTAATTCAATGCGATATACAATACAATGTATGTAATGCAATTCAATGCGATGCAATATATACAATGTATGCAATGTAATTCAAATGCGATGCAATGTATGCAATACAATGTATGCAATGCAGTTCAATGCGATATACAATACAATGTATGTAATGTAATTCAATGCGATATACAATACAATGTATGCAATGTAATTCAAATGCGATGCAATATATGTAATGTATGCAATACAATGTATTCAATGCGATATACAAAACAATGTATGTAATGTAATTCAATGCGATATACAATACAATGTATGTAATGCAATTCATTGCGATGCAATATATGCAATGTATGCAATATAATGTATGCAATTCAATGCGATGTAATATATGCAATGTATGCAATGCAATTCAATGCGATGCAGTATATGCAATACAATGTATGCAATTCAATGCGATATACAATACAATGTATGCAATGCAATTCAATGCGATGCAATATATGCAATACAATGTATGCAATTCAATGCGATGCAATGTATGCAATACAATGTATACAATGCAATTCAATGCGATGCAATATATGCAATACAATTCAATGCGACGCAATATATACAATGTATGCAATGCAATTCAATGCGATATACAATACAATGTATGCAATGCAATATATGCAATGTATGCAATATAATGTGTACAATGCAATGTATGCAATACAATTTAGCCTTTAACGTTATTGGCATCAGTAACAAAGAACATTTATACGTATGTCTGTTATTCAAGCTTTCATTGGATGTACCCGTCGTCGGAATGTGTGAAAATCAGTTATTTCAACTTATTTGATAAATGAAAATCAATTAATTGCCATGGTAACAATTTCGTCATTTCTTCGCCAAATATAACTCGAAGTAAAAGCCGAAAGTGATAAATGGCATATTATATCGCATAGGCCAGGCGCATGTCAATATCACGTGATGTTTCATTCCTACCTGCAGGGCGTGTACCTTCGCCATCGCTAAACCAGTTGCCAAGCACCGACATTGAAGCGATGATACACTCGGTTTCTAACGTTCCTGGAAACAATGGTGTCTCTTCAAATAACGATCAGTCGTCGACAAGTTCTATAAGAAGTAAGTAACTCCGCTTTTGTGTTTTTATTTATATGCCTTTTTATTTACTTAATGTAATATCTAGAGGTCAACCGGTAATCGGATCGGGCCGATATTTCAAATATCGGATCGGCAACATTCGACAAGTATATCCGATTTTTTTTACCGATATCCAATTTTAAAGTGCCCCTGTGATCAAATTTTTGGTATCCCGAATTTTTACATATTTGTACAGAGCATGGTGTTGTTACTTAACTTGCCAAATTTCAAGCAATTACGAGCATGGGAAGTCGCCTTTTCAGACTGTTTTTATATTATACGACCGCCATCATGTTCCGGACGCTTAGGTTGCGATTAGAGGAAGTGACGTCAAAGACTCAACACGTGGCTAGTTATATATGAATATAAAGCTACTTAGGGAAAACTTTCTATTGTAACTTGTCGTATAATTTGTATAATTTCCATAAAGCTTTGTCACGTGTTGAGTCTTTGACGTCATAATCACATACTCTGCTGTGGAATCGCGGGCTCGTCTGGAACAAGTTTTGAGCAATGGCGGACAAAATTAGGGAGACTTTGGAGGTTAAATTTCTTGTGATAGAATGTTTGTTGTTCCATTTTTTTGGCAAATGCGAACATTTATTAACCTAAAATGATGTTCTGTAACAAAAAATGCCAGCAAACGTAATGTGATATTTCGTCGCAGCGGCACTTTAAACTTTTGCGGTTGAATTTCAAAATTCCGTTGTGTTTTCAGCAAAAAACTTCGTTGTTGATCACAAGTAATATTAGCCTGCGTGCAGATTCTTTCCACACTTGAATTCGCATTGAATTAAACTCAGTCACATTTCTGTTGATTAAATGTGACGAGTCAAATGCGACAAAACAGCGACGTCTAAAGTCAAAACTAGGCGCTATTTCCTGACAATGTACCGAAATCCTCGAGAACGAATTTTGGTTCGAAAAATCGAAAATGATCAAACAGTCGAAGAGATGCAGGAATCAAATTTCGCAACGCCAATTTAATACAGCCGTGAGCCGACAGGTAGTCGTTACTCGTTACACTGTTTCGTTTTAGCTTATCAGTTTGTCGTATTTGTCGATTATTCTTCTGTTCTTTATATGAGAACAACAATGGTTAAACGTTTACTGTAGTTTGACACTGTTAATAATCAGCGTTATTTGACAGCTGGGCGTCGACTTTAAAGTTTTAAACCACATGTTACAAAAATATCGGATCGGATATCGGCCGATATTGACAAAAAAAATATCGGATATCGGATCGGCACGAAAAAGCCGTATGGGTTGACCTCTAGTAATATCGTATTTGGGATCAAAGGTACTAACCTTTGATCCCAAATACGATATTACTGATATACAGGGCGCGAAATAACGGGCCAAGTCAATTTTAGCTCGGACATGCCGCTTTTATTACTTCACGAGGGTTTCGATCACGTTATAGAGACCCAAGCAAACGTATTCTGTTATTTTTATAAAATAATTTAGAAACAATTTCTTATACTTAATTACAATATATAACGCTTTTGAGTTTGATTTAATGCAAATTCTCATTAGTTACTGACGTCATCCCGGTCTCCGTAGCGTGATCGAGACCGACAAGCTGACCAATCACAGCGTGCGTAGAGTAATGATATATGTACTGCCTATGCGGCAGTCGATATACATATATCAGTAATGCTTGTTTTTTCAATTATTTTCAATTCGTCGTTTTCGGACAATCGTGGCCAAAATTGTTGGGACACATGGCTGTTTTTATAAGCATTCAAATTAGTCTTGTTCTTGTCTAAAAATTATTAAGCACATGCAAGAACAAGATTAACTTTGATAAAACATTGATGTTTTATTAATCAACGTTTTATCCTGAGTTAAAGATGCTGATTAAATATTAATTTCTTTTGAATTTTCTTCATGAATTATTAATGAATTTTACAACGTATAATGAAACTGTAATTAGTTTTATAAGTAACATTACAAATATATTGTTGTAAGAGCATTGAGACTATTGTATAATGCTCCTAATACGTCTTTATTATTATTATATGTGGTTTTCATAAATCGTCACCAATTTAATATCCTTTTATATTCAAGTAATAATTAGCCTGTTGAGCCTCGTTCTTGTGTAAAAGTTACGTTGAATAGACCTCTTTAACCTTTACAACCTCGTTAGGAAGCGAGGTTCTTTTGAATTGCTGACACACAAATGAGGTCCTAAAGGCTAATTAAGGTGATTCCTCAGTTTGGCATTGCGCACATTTACTGCGCACATCCAATAATCTGTTTTTATGGCCATTATGCAACACTTTCAAAAAATTCCGACCATTTTAGGACAATTTAGTGCCAAATCTAACAATGGCCGCTTATGTAGTGGTAGGGAAGAGTTATTAAGGGACTAAATCAATTTTTTCCGAGAACGGTTACACAAGTCTAGCTAGGGCTCCCTGTGCAAGTAGGTTTGTAAACTACTTGATAATGCAGGTTTCCATAATTTTTTCCTTAATAATTATTTTCTTCTATCACTTTTACGTGTTATAACAGAAACTTAGAGAAAAATCATTTCTATAACTTACAATATTTTACATTTTTGATGAATTTTTCTTCAAATAACATGTCAAAGAATATGGGAAACGACCTTTCTTTATCATAATAAACCCTGTTAGCTGTTTCTTTTTCCCTAAAATACCATGTTTTCTTATATAAAATTACTAGTTGCGAAAAATAAAAAAATATCTTTGCCAAAAAGTTCAAGAAAAAGTTGTGCAATTCCGGTTTTACTCAACTCGTAAATTGGTCACAATGACATCACCATACTGAGTAAGAGGTGACCTGCGATATGCCATATCTTCTAAACAAGGTCGTGACCCCAACTTTTTTTTTGGTTTTAATATAAGTATGTCAATAACTTTAAGACTGGGAAGTTTCAGCAAATTTTTATTTCGGAAAGAATTACTGAGGAATTACCTTAAAGTGCCCCTAACCTCAAAATATTGTCTTATTTGGAAGAACTTTTAAAATGATAAAGTAACTTCTTTTGAAGATTTTCGTTTCTTCGCTTTCTTTTCGATATATATCAGTTTGTTTGATATGCAAATGTCCGGAATTTACGTCCCTCATGCATAATGACTTATTGAAGAAATGTGTATATCTCTTTCGTTCTCGAACGAAATCCTTTAAAATCAAGAAGTTTGGTGTTGTGGGAGAAACACGCACACGTGTTATTCACACTTTAGTGTTTTTATTTCATGAATTTTATTTGATATATAACATTCTCTGATAATTCATTATGCATGTGTGACGCAAATTTCGGACATTTGCATATCAAACAAACTGATATATCTCAAAAAGAAAGCGAAGAAACGAAAATCTTCAAAAGAAGTTACTTTATCATTTTAAAAGTTCTTCCAAATAAGACAATAAAAAATTTTGAGGTTTTAGGACACTTTAAGATTCACATAAAGGAATATGTAAATTGTCGCCATTAAGCCTTGAAAGGCTAATTTCAAGGCACATAAATTAACATAAAATTGACGACCATTTACTACGACTATACAGTCTATATTCGCTCATTTTTTCTTTAGTTAAAAGAGAAATCAAGTCGGAAGAACTACCGAAACTCATTGCTAGATCCGTATTGTCACCCGTCACTCCACCCTCACCTTTTTCACTGTCACCATCGATCACGGATTTCGAGCTAGATATCTTATCACCTTCTTGGGAAGATCCTGCCGCGCGAAGCACGACACCGGTATGTATCAGGTTTTGTTTGTATGTCGGAGAAGATGCCTCGAGGAAAGGGGTACTTCTTCCCTGTAGGTAATTTTGACATGGATGTTATGTTGTTATGTCTATGAATTATATTGATTAAAGTACATATCAATATTTACAAATTAGGATCGAACGTGGGCCCGAGTCAAAGGCATATCACAGGCACTCCAGGTAGCCACCATGCGACCCATGTCTGACCATGATGATGATTTATTTTGAGTCGATCACACAGGATAAGGTTGCCCTATTTATCTGAGCCAGAGGCTCGTGTTTTAAGCGTTCGACTATTCAGTTTATCACTCTTAGGTGAACGGAAAACCCAACTGATTTGGGATTCCGAGGGCCTACGATTTAAGGAATTTTTCACTTCATAGACACTTTAAAGGACATTGGCAACAAAAATTAAATTCTCGTAAAATGATAGAGTAAATCCTTTTACAACTTTTCGGTATTTTACCACTCTCCTCCGCAGAGGCTTCTTACGCTTTTTTTAGAGTTCGGGTAATACTATAGGTGGGCTATTATTGGGCTCACAGGGTGTTTTGTTGGGGACCATGCTGCCCAAACTATTTGCCCGAACTTTTAAAAAAGCGCAAGAAACCTCTGCGGAGGAGAGTGGTCTCTGACGTCAGGTGCAGGGTAGAGAATTTTCACTCGTTAAAAAATGTCTTATATCTCAGTGATTGCTAAATTTACAACGTTCATTATCATGAGGAGTTATTATACGCACATTTTCAAGTAAATTTGTGGAACAAACTTGAAGATGGAACTAATAATGTGTGAAAATTCTCTACCCAGCACATGACTCCAGAGACCATCTCATTTACATATCAAACAAACTGAAATATTTCAAAAACGAAGTAAAATACGGAAACGTTGCAAAAGGTGTTACTCTATCATTTTACGAATTCTTTCATATTAGACAAACTTAATTTTTGTTGCCAATGTCCTTTAAATTTCTGTTTCGATTCAGAAAAGCATGGTTGTTAAAAGCAGGGTTATTACTAGTCTCCTTCGCAGCCGTCAGTTCGAGTTCGTTCTCACTCCCCTCAACTACCGGCTGCTTACCCGAGCCGCAAATTCCTTTCCAATTGTTGACCAATCAGAGTCAGACTTCCAATATCTGGAAACCTGACCTTAGTTCAGTAAAAAATTTGCGTAAATAGAATCAATATAAAGATGATGTTGTATTATCTGTGAATTACAATATGAATACATGTACATGAAATAAAGTTAAAAGCGCCACTACCTGGAATATGAAACTGAATAACATCGAGGTTGCTAGCAAGACATGGCCAGACATCCCCGTATTAAAATATTTATTATCCGCTAGATACATGTCGCCGACGCTTGTAGCTTTTT